>OY284490.1:26034910-26447739 GCA_958336395.1 Ctenicera cuprea
GTAAGTTTCATTAAAAACCTTCATTTTAATAAAAATAAAAAATACACTCGGATATTTAATTACCCAACGCCAAATTAAATTAGAGTTTAAGTTCCTTGACGTGGCTTAAGCGGCCCCCAAGTCACGTTTATCTTAAACTCGATTTTGAACTGGTTTAAGCTCATACTGAAAAACAAATTAAACTTGTCTTTCGAGGTTAAACGTTAAACTTCAGATTAAGCTGCCAGTACTGTAAAACCGGCCCTCATAGGGTGTCCAAAAAACTTTTTCCCGCATCTTTCTTAATGTGGCGAGTTCTCTGCCTGAAACGAGTCTGAAAGAATGAATTCAAAGGAGACAAGCAAATTTACAGGTGTGAGTGATAACTACAGCAGTATACTAACAGAGACGACATATTGCACCGCACAAAAACATGGCTAGACAGGGTAGAATTTTAGATGCGTGGTTGATTTTTTGTTAGGCGTTCTTCTGTTTTGCTGTTTTATTAAGAAACAGGAAATTATATAGGATCACAAGTCCCCGCGTAATATGAAAGCTGCAAGGAAATAGCCTGAAATATTGAATTCAGGCTCGGGTGTTTATGTTTTTCATTTTATTAAAGCTTTCGGAAAATATCTCTCCATTAAATCACTATCTTTGGAAGCTAAAGCGTTTTATGGTTTTTTGTTGTTAAGTATATGATATTTTACAAGGAAGAGTTCGAAGAGTTATTCAATATTTACGAGTCAATATAGTTTTACATCGGTTAGCTGATAATAAATAAGAAATAGACTTATTTATATACAGGCTGTTTTATTAAAATCAAGCCCCACGGTACGAAACTCGCTTATGTAAAGATAGAATCAATTAAATTGAGATAAAAGTGTGATTTTATGCCTACCATCAACATGTGAAGAAATTTAAACTACCCTTTTGAACCAAACCATGGAAACAGAAAATAAAAACATTCCTGCACTTATTGCAGGCCACTATTTAGTGACGCTTCTTTCTAATTTCTTCTTCTTCTTCTTCTAATTAGGCTGAAGCATGTTTTAAAACCAGTTTTGTGCACATTGATTATAGGCAGTCTCTCCACCTTTTTAGAGGACGTCCACTGCTTTTCTCCCTGATGGTGATTTATCTCTTGCAATTTTAACAATCTGATTATCGGTCATTCTTGTTATGTGCTGCTTGCATTCTTGCCTTCTACTATTGGTCCACTCGTTCACCGACATAACGTTGCATATTTCTCTCACCTCCTCATTTCTTGTATAATCCATTCTTGTTTTGTTAATTATTTGCCTTAGTACCTTCATTTCTGTTACTTCAAGCGTTTGTTTGGTTTCGCTGTGTCTGGTCTGGTTTCAGCGGTATAGGTCATTATTGGTCTTACCACACTTTTGTATATTTTAACCTTTGTTTCTCGCTGTAAATTTTTATTTCTCCATATAGTGTCACCTAAGCATCCTGAAACTCTACTTGCTTTTAACGCTTGTTCTCTCAGTTCTTCTTCCAGTTGACTTTGGCTTGTGATTTCTATTCCCAGATATTTCGTTTTCATTACCTGTTGGGTTATTACTTCTTCGATTTCTAATTTGTACCTTGCAGGTTCTTTCGATATTGTCATTGCATGTGTTTTTCAGTTGAAATTATTATATTGTATTTTCTACACTTTCTATTGACATGGAATAGCAGTTTTTGTAATTCGTCTTCACTTCACCACCAACGCAGCATTGTCTGCGTAGCAAATAATTCACATCTCAGAATTTCCCATTTTGTATCCTCTGCAGTTTTGCACACTTTATTATTTCGTCGATGATTAAATTAAACATTAGTGAACTCAGGGAATCGCCTTGTCCGATTCCTTTTTTTTTTACTAATAATGGTCCGCTTAGTTTTCTTATTTGTATCTGATTATTTAAGTATATGTCTTGTATGAGATTTGTTAACTTGATGGGTATTTGCCGTTGAAGTAATCGTTCTATAACATTTTGAAGTTGAATTCGATGGAATGCTTTATTTAAACCGATGAAGCATGAGTATCGGTGGCGTTCTGTAGGGTCAAAATTTGGATAGACAATAGCAAAAATTATTTAACATTTAAATTAAAAAATAATTTACAACTCCAATTTACCAGGAGCTGTTAAATAAATTAATCTCAGCATAAAATCCCTCTTAAATTTCACTTCGTCATTATGGACTTTAATTTGATAACGTAAACCTTCGTCTAAAACCAAGTTAACGCGTGGTTGGCCAAATAACTTTAATCTAACATTTGCAGACAAATGGTCGAAGCATGTTTTTTAATTGCAGCTGAAAGATTTTTGAAATCAGAGTATCCTGTATATAGATGAAAATAGTAAGCCATTTCAGCAAAATAGCCTATTTTTAATGTCGACCACTTAGCCAGTCCATTCTTTTATACCATCCAGTATTAAAAGATCTAGATTTCTTCCTACCGTGTGTCTATAACAGCCTTAGTAATTTATGAGTACGCCACCCATGACTTTATATTTTTATTTGTTTTTCGTAAGAGTATCCATCAAATTTTTCTTTTAAAAGCTAGTCAACGAAAATTTCCATATTTACTGCAAATTTGCAAACTACGTATGAAATAAATAAACACACAATAGCTGCACGCTTCACCTAACTGCCGCTGAAGCGGCGCAAGTAAAGTAAAAAGTATAGAGGATGTGCTTTTGCATTCTAAAATCCCTGCTACACATTTCTTAGTATCTGATCATTGCATTACTTAATCAACGTGCATGCAAACGTATTAACAATAAAATTGGTTGATTGTGTCGTAGCTGGAATCGTTTGACCCGATAAGCTCGGCGTTCACGTATGCAAAACTGTGTTTAAAAGCAACGGTTAGCAATTTTAATCTAACAAATACAGATAAATGTTCTTTGGTCGACGCACTTTCTTTAATTGCAGCTAAAATATTTTTTAAAACAGAGTATCCTGTTTCAGACTATATTTTTGAGGGGTTAGATATAGATGAGATAAGTAAGCAATTCCAGCAAAATAGCTTATTTTTAATACCGATACAGTCATCGCTAGTCATTTTGTAGTACATCGCCCATGATTTTTTATTTTTATGTTTTTCGTAAGATTATCCACTAAATTTTTCTCTTAAAAGCTGGTTAACAAGATTTTCCATATTTCCAGCAAATTTGCAAACTACGTTTAAAATAAATAATCACACAATAGCTGCACGCAGCTCCAGATTGCCGCTGACCGACGCAGGTAAAGTAAAAATTATAAAGGCCTTGCCTTTCACTGCTTATTGCTTTATGAAATCCCTACTATTTCTTTGTATCTGATCATTACATTATATGCATCAATGTGACTGCAAGCGCATTAAGAATAATAGAATGGTTGATTGTGTCGTAGCTCAAATCATTCGGCCCGATAAGCTCGGCCTCGCGGTGTTTAAAGGCAACGTTTATTTGCGGTTGCTTTGTGTTAGAACTATTCTGTTATTGTTGCTTTAACTGTAAGTGAAATTTAATTACATGCTGGTTAACATATTTACACACTTTTTGTTTGGCACCTAATTTTATATGTTAGGCGGTGTAGTTAAAAAGTAAAAATAAAAACTGTATGTACAAGTAGCTTTTCTTTACAGGCACTGCCTACCCTGCCTAATAGGACGGAACGCCACTGATAAGTATGCTGTTTTATTGTATTCCAGCGATATTTCAATAATTTGACTTGTACATATACTGCGTCTACATATGATCTACCTGTTCTAAACCCCTGCTGATTTTCTGTTAGGGTTGCGAATTCGGTGATTTTATTAGTTATTATGCGTATTGTTAACTTTAGTGTACAGTGAAATAAGTTAATTCCTCTGTCATTTTCTGCCTTCTTTTCATCTTTTTTTTTTAAATAGTGTAATGAGAATATTCGTTCTCCACTCGTCCTTTTGTTATTTAAATTTTTTTTTCTATTTTGGTTCTTTACTGACTACTTTATGAAACTCATTTGGATTTCATTAAGCAACTCTTTAAAGAATTCAAAATTTTATTTTGTTAGGTTGGTGACAACCATGTGACAACAAAACCTTCACGCGTTATGAACATAACCTTTATTGTAAGTTCTAAAAATTAAGATTATTTAGCGTATTTTCCGCGTAGCTCGGGTGGGGTGCAAGATAATTCTTCTTCCATCTTATCTTCAAATCTTAGGTATTTTAAAAATTAACTCACTTTCAAATTGTTTGTCTAAATTTTAATTTGACAGGTTTGAATTGTTTGAAATTATTTTAAATGTCACCAACAGCCACAAAACCAAAACAAAATACAAAAAATTTTCCTATCGATTATATTTTTAAATTAAAATATAAAATAAGGTAATTATAAATACACGTGTATAAGAGCCTTTAAAGCACTGCTCCGTTAAAAGGCACTCGGCGTTCGCTATGCCATCTTTACCAGTAGACTTCCTTTTTCTTTAGCTTTTTTGCAGCTTCTTCTACTTCTTCCAAATCGATTTCCATTCTGTGTCATTTATAATATTTGGGATAGGTATTTACTTCGATGTATTCATTGTCAGCTTTATATAATTATGTGAAATAATCCAATTTGAAGTTCTAAAATATCTATAAATTTAACACTTATTTTTTTAGTATTTCTACATTTTTTGACATTTTATTTTAGTAAATTTCTACATACTCTAAAGGCGATTTATTAAGTGTTTAATATAAATTATTCTGATAACTGATGGCATATTAATACATCATAGTTAATCAACAATTATTCTTCACGATAGTAATAATAGATGAATGTCTACATCACCAAATAAAACGTTCTCTTAGTAAGACAAAACGGAACTCGCGTGATGTTAAAAGAAAGGTCTACGTTCGCTTCAGGATATTGGAATTTACTGACCAGGTTTTGATTACATTTTTATTTATTCACCTGTTTTCTTTGTTGTACAGGTTCACGATAAACTCCTTCAGGAAATTTCCAAAATTCTGTTCAGCGATTTATACCATACCCTACTTTATATTCAGTACAAGGAGGTGATGTAAGCACATGCTTTTACTATCAGAGCGACACCAGGTTGATATTTAATTAGTGCTGGAGCACGATTTTGTACCTGAAATCGTTTTCCGTTACCTATACTCTTCATAATGTACGCTAACCTGACTCTTGTAGCAAAATTAATCAAGTATAAGTATAATCGCTTAAGCTCGGCGTGTAATTGCAAAAATAATCCGCAAACTTGAACTAATAACAGTTTCTATATCATATAAGTCATTTAAAGACACTTTTACGTATTTTCTAATAAAATGTGGAATTAAATTATTAATTACCTACTTATTTTTAACATCATCAAATGCTGCCTTTTAATCTAACTTACAACATTATTGTCTAAATTCTAAATGTGTATTTGAAGAGATACGACGATGGTTAAATTAGAGAAAAGTAGTGGAATTTTATGCCCATTAATAATCTGAAAAGGAACTATCTTGCTTAGTTTCTGAAAGAACTGAAAAAACTGAAATTTGAATTTTTTGTTTTCGGCTGTAACTCATTTGTCATTTATATATTTCTAGTTAACCCATTATTAAGACACTTTTTCATGCTGAATCTAAATTTTTAATCAAATTTGGTACAACTGTTACCATTACTTATTTTCGACTTTCAACTTTTTCTTTTCTTATGGTCGGCATTTTTAATTTTTTCATATTTGAATAGAGTTTTTAATTCTGATTTCAACGACGTGTCACACTTTGCATTTTATTTAAGTTTTGAGCATTTTATTACAGAAAATAGAAAATTCATAATAGTGCCATGAAAAGACCACGTCATTTGATTTATTTTGAAAAAATTCTAGTAGGCTATGAACTGATGGAAGTAAAACAAAACACTGCTTTTACTTACTTTGGTCTTTAGATACATTAGGTACGCGAAAATTTCAGGAAAATTTGTTTTGAGCGTAGGCAGCAGGTTATGTTATTTTTTATAATTTTAATAAACTGTCATGTTCTAGTAACCTGTAGGAATCGCTATAAACACTTATGAAATACTTCCGATGTATTCAATTCGCCCTCTTGAATTTTATAATTTAGATTCCGAATTCATGATTAGCAGCCGCAAATCCCCTCAAACGCCTATTTTTATAAAAATCAAATAACTTTATAAAATAATTCCGCCATATTGAATCCGCCTTCCTGAATGTTATAATTTAGATCCTCAATTCGTAACGAGCAGCCCCAAAACCCCTCAAAATACCACTTCGCTCCACCAAAATAATATTTTTCTGCAACTGCAGTATAGGGATGTTTTTGCAACCACCTTATCATTTACCAAGCTATACTGCATTGTATAGACGCTATTCGTTTGGTTTCGACCGGCGCTAATATTTATTATTTTCCAAAACTTATCAGAAGCTTCACAATTGAGTGTCTCTAGGCTCCATCTGGTTATTTGTTGCGGCTTAAAACGCGCACCGGAAGGAGTTAAACAATACGCGCGCCAACATCACATTTGAACATATTTTAATCCAAAATTGTATTACCGACAAAGTATCTTGTATTTCTTTCTACGGCCTACGTTAACAACCGACTGCGCGTTCAACTTCGTTCTGACGCTAAAAGATTTGTTTATAGTTGGTTCCCGCCTCCCGGGAATAATGGCTGCGTATCCGTTACATTGCTTCCGCTATGCTGCTTGATCCCACGATCGCACGTTGCACCCGCCGGCAAAGAAGTTTTCACTTCAATAAAGTAAGTATCTTCGTAGATTAAGAATGAGAGTACATCTAAATATTGAATACGTATCAAAATTATACTTGTCGAGAAGGGAACGGAGAACTTTATTGAATTTTCGAAATTATAAATAATGTTAGCTGTTTACTGCATTTAAAATTTCATTTTCCAAGTATAATAGCCATACTCAGGCTGTTGGATCCTCACTCTGTTGGATCAACTAACAGTAAAGTTAACAAGGTAATCCCTACATTTAGAAGATGCGGGATACATTTACGAGAGCGGTAAACATAATCCACGGCACATCGTTTTTATGACCAATGCAATAGCACCAGCATCAGAAATATTTTCCAAGCTGTTGTGAAGGGATTAAAACCATATTTTGCCGTATTCGCGGGTTTAGCAATTTCGGTTAAATAAGACTCCCCTTTACATTCAGTAAAATCTAAAATGAATCAGCTCGGTTCTTTTCGTAGCAACTAGAAATATTTTCAAATATCAATATACATATTATATTTCAATTTTAAGCTTTAAACCCAATTACGTCGGCTTGTCAAAAAACCGACATCAAACTATTTGTCTATTATGCTAACAAGAGTATGAAATTATAATTATTATTTATTTTAATATTTATTAACGTCTGTTTATTTCTGCTGCTAAGACTAAACACCGACACGTCAGGAAATGATCCAACTTCACCTGGAAATTCTGCCGAACCCGTGTCTTCCACGGGGTAGGGATCTTTAACGTGCAATGACAATTTAGATAAATATATACCTAGTACTAAACAAAGGTAAAACAATTTTAATTTAATTTCATTGGGACCGATAACAATTTTTAGCGGACCGGGCGGTGCGCTGTTTTAAACCACTGACCTTTACGACATAATCCCTTTTCGTGATAAATAATACATTGAAGCCAGACTTACACACTAATAAAAAAATCGTAAAGAGAAGCGAATAACAAGTCAGCAACAGAAAATTCCTGCTACTCTTCCACCTCTAAATTCTCGGTATTTGTATGATAAACAAACTTCCTGATATTGCGAATTGTATTTAAGTTCATAAGCCTGTGATTTTATAATAAAAACCATTGATGTGTTATGTGATAGCCAAAGGGATGGCACGTTTCAGCCGTTTATGGCCATCATGTTCGCACGCGAACACATTTCGCGTTTTAGGTGTAGGTACGTGTATTAAGCTTTTCCGCAATAGTAACGTTGTTAATCCTTATCTACTTTTGTTAACATTGGCGACCAGGTGACCACAGCTGTAATCTGAGGGTGTATTTTCGGCGCAAAATTTATGTTTTATGCAGTCGTACTTTGCATTGTATTGTATGATATATTATTATTGCCTTTTAACAGATGAAAATTTTAATTTTCTTTTCGGTTTAAAAGTGCAAAATCGTTAAAAAAAATTGGTTAAGGTTAACATACAAGGTAATATTATATATGGAATCTTAGGTAACAGTGGTCAACTAAAGTTTTTTACACTCTAATGCGTGTACCGTATGTACTTTTTCATGCTGATTCTGAAAACATTTTCAATTTTTTTCTACCACGTCAGAATTTTGACAAATTGTCAATAATAGTCCTAAAATATTGTAATTTCTTACTGGATTTGACATTTTGTTTTGCCGCATTAATGTTAAATACTAAAAGAAGTCTTGTGTTGCCTGACTTGTTTGAACAGGTCTGCACAAGTTTTGGCAAGTTTTCTACGTCATAACCGTAAGCCACGCCTCTTTGCTTTTAAACCAATCATATTTCGGAAATTTATAGATATGCGATTATGCGGGCATATAAGAAGGTACAGAAGGATTATTATGAGTATTAAAATAGAATTGAGTCAGTTTGTGATAATCTGTTGTGTTTTATATTGACAATGTCTCGTAAGTGTATAAATGATCCGAACAGTTTTTGTTATGTTTGCGGAGAATTAACTATTCAGCAGCTTAAGCGAAATATTACATCTACAATCGAAAAAGCGTACTACTACTACTTTGGTGTTAAAATTATAAATCAAGGCAAATCTTGGAATCCTAAAACCAGTACCTCATTCGACAGCCTTTCCGGTACCAACAAGTCCAAACGTTTTGAAAGAAGAACAAGTTGATACAGATACAGAAGGAGCAACTAAAAAACTGTCAATCAATGATGAGGAATTTTTACCATCTCAATAAAACAAACCTCATTTAATAACTCGACTAGAACTACTTAACTTGGTTAGAGATTTGAATTTATCAAAAACTCAAGCAGAGATACTAGGATCAAGAATACAAGGATGGAAGTTGTTAGCTTCAGATACGCGTGTTTCAGTATATCGCAATCGTCAGAAAGAATTGTCACAGTATTTCTCAACTGAAGAGGATCTTTCCTTCTGCAATAATATTGACAATTTAATGCTTGCATTAGGCTATGAACACAATGCAGAAGAATTGCGTCTATTCATCGATGCTTCGGAACTGAGCTTAAAAGCTGTTCTTTTACACAATAGAAATATTTACCCTTCAGTTCCTGCTGGACATGTTGTTCTCATGAAGGAATCCTATGAAAATATGGTATGCCTTCTTGACAAAATTAATTACAGGAAGTATATATGGTACATCAGTGCTGATTTAAAAGTTGTGGCTATTCTACTTGGTTTACAACTTGGATACATGAAGCATTGTTGTTTCATTTGTAAGTGAGACAGCCGAGCAAAAAATACTAATTTTATTGTTAAACAATAACCACCAAGAGAGCAGCATATTCCTGGGGAAAAGAACATAATACATCCGGCACTAGTTAAGCGTAGCAAAATTTTTTACGACCTTTGCATATAAAATTAAGTTTGATGAAAAACTTTGTCAAAGCCATGAACAAAGAAGAACATGAATTTCAATATCTTAAACAAAAATTTTTGTAGCACCCCAAATTAATCTATCAATGTGAGATACAGAATTTAAAGACGCTCTAAGCAACTTAGAACTTTCTGCTTAGAATGCTTTTAAAGCAAAAAACAAAACTTTTTGGGAAATACAAAATCTGAAAACTACAAAGAAACTGTAGGTGAACTTCTTATGAGGTATCAAGCATTAGTTTGTAACGTGAGCCTTAAAATACACTTCTTAGATTCCCACTTGGATTTTTTTCCTGCGAATCTTGGTGACGTTAGTGATGAACACGGAGAACGGTTCCATAAAGACATTGCCTCTATCGAAAAACGTTACTAAGAGAAGTTGAACAGCAAAATGCTTGCTGATTACTACTGGACAGTGATATCGGAAAGTTTCACAGACCCATACAAAAGGAAAGTGAAGAGAAAAACATTCTAATTGTAATGCAATAGTGCACCTACCTACTAGTTATTACTAGAGTTAATCATAAAATGTTAATTTTTCGTATACACTGTGTCCAAAAAGTAACGCCCCCCCTCCCCCCAACTAACTTTTGAACGACTTGATATTTTTCTACAAAATTTTGTATCATCCAAAATGGCGACTGGGCGCCATTTTTAAATTTTTTTTTAAATAGAAAGGGAGGTCGAGTGACACCTCGTTTGAAAGGTCTTTTAATTCTGCGTCTGATCCTAAAGTTTCAAAGAAGAATATTCAGCCATAACAAAATGGCGGATTTTAAACAAATGGACTCACTCAATTCCAAACTGTTTTGATTTTCTTATCCAGGGTCGAGTGACACCTCATTTGAAAGGTCTTTTAGTTCTGTGTTTAATCCTAGAATTTCAAAGAAAAATATTGAGCCATAACAAAATGGCTGATTGTAAACCAATGGACTCCCTCAGTTCAAAATTGTTTTGATTTTCTTATCCAGTAGTCCACGTTTTCATTTGCAGGACTAAATTTTCCTCGAAATATCTCAGGTAGCTTGAAATAATACTGAAAACGTTATGTTCCAACAAGACAGTGCGCCGCCTCATTATTATAGGCTTGGTTCTGACTTTCTCAACGGACATTTTTTTGGCAGATGATTGTTAGGCGGGGGCCTGTAGAATAGCCGGCTCACTCCCCAGATTTAACTTTGTTAAATTTTTTTCTATGAGAATATCTGAAATCGAAAGTGTACAGAACCCGTCCAGAAACAATTGAAGAACTGGAGCAACGCATTACAGAATTTTGCAGAATTATCACTCCAGAAACTTATGGAAATGTAAGGCAGGAATTTCATAACCGACTTTTTATGTGCCAAGAAGTGAATGGTAAACATTTCGAACACTTAATTTAATTAATTTAAGCTTTAATTCTCAGTTTTTTTTAAATAGACTTCTTTATCTTCAAACATTTTCATTTTGTTATGGCTGAATATATTTTTTTTGAAACTTTAGGATCAGACGCAGAACTAAAAGACCTTTCCAATGAGGTGTCACTCGCCCCCTTTCCATTAAAAAAAATTCAAAATGGCGTCCAGGCGCCATTTTGGATGATACAAAATTTTAATATGGTCTGAAAAATAGTATTTAATTTCCCATTACAGCACACCAAATTTTGTAGAAAAATATCAAGTCGTTCAAAAGTTAGTTGGGGGGGGGGGGGGTTTACTTTATGGACACACGTTTCGTGATGTTTAGAGTCATAAAAAGTAAATTTTATTTTGCATATTTGGCATATATTACAACTTTACGGCACACGGCATATATTAGTGCATATTTTAGCTATTAATGGCATGAAAATGCATATTTTAGCAAAAAAAATAAAATTTCAAATAAATTATCAAATAAAATATTGGAAGTTCTTAGAAGAAATTGCACAATTTCTTCTAGTGAAACCACATGAACCCTAGACTTGCACTTTCTAAATTTCCAAGTAGGGGTAGAGAAAATAAAGGATTAACTGACAAAGGTTATATTATTTGGGTAGGTCTTATTCCTTAGGTACAAATTTCTTTGAAAATAATATTTGAAAATTTTTCTTATACTTATTCTTAGAAATAGATATTTATAATTTTAGTGCTTGACTAGTTCATTTGTTGCCTTGACAGAGAGCTGGAAAGTGTAATTGGCCAGTCTATACCCTGAAAATGCCTAAAGTTGCTAGTTCAGAAAACGATTTAATTAAGAAGTGGTTGAAGCCGTATACACGTTTTAAATACGATGGAAGTGTTGTGTTGTGCGTCATCTGTGAAAAAGAGGTATTTACCCGTTTATTTTAATTTTGAATTAAAAAAACTGTTTACTCTGTTTAAAGTTAAAAAACTTCAAACAAGCCACTAAATAAACAAACTAATTTTCTTTAGTGCATATCGCAAACGGTTACTGCATATTCTTGCATATATTGAAGGTTTTATGCGGCATTTTTCAGTGCATATATTGACGGTTTTATGCGACATATGTTGGTGCATATATGCACTATCTTTACAGCATATTTGCCCAACTCTAGTTATTACGCGTAATATCGTTTATTCATTCTTTAAGTTAATTTCTCCATAACCTGACCCGCTAGAAGTAATTTCTTTTTAAGATTGTAATTAGAACTAGAAAACAAAAATAAATTGTATAATATAGATAGTAAAGAAAAAATTAAAAGTTAAAAATTTATTTACCAGTGTATTTTAAATAACGTGTAATAATAACGATTATAAAAAATATATACCTTCTACCTTCCCTCACTTTAGGTAGAATTCGACACTCGCAAAATTGCCAAAACAAAATTCTATAGATAAAGTTGCTTAAGTAACGTTAAACGTATTTAATATAACATTCAGAAGATGTACCAAAATACAAGAAAACGTATGGTCCGTTAAAAAACGATCTATCATGAGAGTAGTCACTGATAATACGGTACAAAAGTAATACATAAAACATAATTCAAATGCTTGCATTTAGTACTCGATACATTCATACCCTTCCCGCAAATTAAAAAGAAGGGCTATATTGCAATATGTACTATATAATTACGTTAGAACGAATTATAAGAATTTCCTAACATCATTTTGTTATTGAAATTCTGCAAACATTTCGTAGTTTTATGCTACTACCTTAATGCCCGAATTTCATCATTTTTGCATAATATCACCCAGAACACCTGGCGTGTCTGACAGGAATATTTTAATAATTAATGCAGCCATTAGAGATTCCATTAAATATGATACAAGATAGCACGTGATATTTTTGGTTTCATTAAGTTATTTCCTTTTCTTCTTGTTTTTCGTATTCTATCACGATAGCAATTCCTGTATTTTGGTTTATTCAACTTTCATGATGAGTAAGCCATGAAATAAAGTAGGTGTAAGTAAATTAAATAACGTGGGAAGTTAGTAGCCATAAATAGCATACAGAATTGTTGAAGCCGCAGTGATAATTGAACCAAAAACATTTATGAATGGACAGGATATGTAGTTCTATTTTGTTTCGGACCACATTACATATTATTATTCATATTTCAAAGCATTTTTAAAGTAGATACATGAAGTATTTCAAAATTGCTGTACTAGGCGTTACGTCAGAAACACCACATATTTTGTGGTGTTTCTGACGTATTTCACATACTTCAGAAGTACTTCCAATCGTTACAGGATATCCACGTACTTCGCGAGCAATTACAGGGAGCCCATTAACACCGACGTTTGTCTACGATTAGTAATTAACTTTTCGAAATATTTAGACTTTCGGCTTTAGCACTCATAACGAAGTATGTAATATTTAGGTGGAATAAACACTTCAGTTTAAAAGAACTTGTGCATGGCAAACTGAATGATTTTGAAATGATCGTAAATACAGTAGTAAGGAAAAAACAATGGAAGCAAAGCACTTCGACTGAACCTTCTTATACTTTAAATTCTTTTATTATCTTATCATATTTCTAAAGTATATTTGTATGAACGTTTTGTCTGATAACAGTAACTTGTATAATCGCACCAAATACCAATAACGGAAAGGCAAATTCCTACGTCAAACTTTAGGTGGCAGGGGAAAAAATTACCCCACTAATTTTTGCTGCGCGTAGTAAAAACTAAGTTCTGGATCTTTGCCTACTATCCTATCACTCGTAAGCAATTCATCTTAAATAGAAATGTAAGAATACGCAATTTCGATTTTCAAAAATGTATAGAAGGCGTCACAGCGAAATTAACGGAATGAAACACAAAACATTGTAGCTCATTGGTAGCTCTACATATTAGCCTACGGTATTAAATAAATCGAGAAGTAACCGCGAAGGAAATCTGGTGTACACCGCTTAGGAAGTCTTTGAGAAATCTTGAGGAAATCCAAGGAATTACAGGGAACTGCAAGAAAATCCAAGGAATTCCGGGAAAATTAAAACTAATGTCTTGAAAATAGCTGCGAACTGTAGATATTACTCTTTCCAAATTCGGACGCAGTTTTAAATATTCGGTGAGGTCACTAGAATAGAATGCCAATCATTCTTCTGCCCATGAAGGAAAAGAAAATCTAACAATAAAAAAGGGAACTTTTTATATAGCGCAACATTATGTACCACTTTACAATTACAATAGCAAATCGCGAACGGTCAAATATGTCCCGCGACCTGTCACGCTCGAGTTAGAAAGAGAGAGTACGTGCGGGCCATCGGCCCTTCGAATACTATGCGATATAGAGCGGATTAACACATGTCCGCTAAATGTTACTAGTTTTGAATAATTTTAATACGTTTTTTAATGTAATCATTATTAATTTTTATGTATGTTTTCCATAATTGTTTATAGGGATCACAAATTAACTGTAATATACGAACAAACTAATATAAACGCGTGAATTAAAAATTAAATGCTTACACATTTGCATAACATCATAACATAAATTTGAATTCTCCTTCTGCTTAAAATTCATGAGGTATTTTAATAAACAAAACAAAAATAAAAAGACAAATTCAGGTGTACATTTGTGTAATATTTGCAAAAAAACGAAATTACTTACACAACGCTACAAGTAAAAAAGTTCTAAGTATCTTATATTTATATTCAATCAAAGTCAATCTGAAGCTTAGCTTCATTTGTCTTTCCTGCTGTTTCCGTCACTTTATATTTTTCTTATTATTTGTAATATTGTTTTATTCTCATTGTTATATAGAGAAAAGGCATTTAGAAATAATTTCAGGTCGATGGGAATGAAAAACCGTAATTTTGGTTCAAATATTTCTCCTATTGTTTCATCACAATCATCGACTTTATTAATATGTTTTTATTTAAATTCCCACTTCTTTGAATGCAGACGTATTTAAATTTGGGTAAATTAGATCCGTTTCGATTTCGTACAGGTTAGTGAAGAAGACTTTGTGAATTTTTTTGGATGTTATAAAATCACTTTACGCAATTCACAGTCACTTGATTTAAAAAGTATTTTCAAATCAAACCTGTCAAATAATAAATTATGCAATATAAAATTTTGCGTTTAGAAAAATAGCCTTTATCTACATCAATTTCAAAATGTTTCTCTTCAGCGCAGTCAGGTTTCTCAATTAAATCGACTAATTTTATTCTAATATTATTCAGGTGTATACTCTATTCGCATCATTATCATCAATAAATATATTTTGAAAATCATCAAACGACAGGTTTCGTGCTTGTTTTAAGAACAGAATAATTGTCAAAAGCTGTCAGAAGTTTATCAACTGACAACACTCTGTACAGTTGGAAAAGTATTGTCAAAGTAGGGTGATTAATTGCACTTCCTACTTATATAATCGCTGTAAAAGCTCTGAATTGATTAAGTATTTTAAGGTACAACGCTGAAAAAAAAATTAAAATTTACATTTTCGATTCGCAATTTTCATTAACAAAATGTATAATGAAAAATAATTAACTTTAAAAAAAACCGACTTCAAATAAAAACACAAAAGTAACATAAGTTAACTCAAAAGCAAAAAATAAATGTTTTTTATACAACAATTTAATACTTATTTGTTGTTCCGTAATTAAGAAATTGTTGTTTATTATATAATTATTAATTCTTTTATAATTTTTAAGTCGGTGCCAAGTAAAACATAAAAATTCGAATCTAATTTGTTATTGTAGCAAACATAATTTTTATGTTTTACTTGGCACCGACTTCAAAATTATAAAACAATTAATAATTAAATAATAAACAATAATTTCTTAATTACATTAAACGGAACAACAAATAAGTATTAAATTGTTGTATTAAAAAGATTTATTTTTTGCTTTTTAGTTAACTTATGTTACTTTTGTGTTGTTTTTTTGAAGTCGGTTTTTTTTTAAGTTAATTATTTTACAATTTTAAGTGATAGGTAGACCTAGTAAGGATGCTTCTCGAATGAGGAAACGACGGCTAGTTGAAACGGAAGATGAAAGACGGAAACGCTTAGAACAAAATAGATTTTGAGGAGTTCCCTGGTGTATCTTCGAAGTTCAAGGTCCAATACCAATCAATTATAATACCTTGGAACTATACTGAACCCAACGCAAAAAGAATCATTAAAATCGGTTCATAGACACAGAACTAAAAAAAACAAAAAAAAATATATACAGACGAATTGAGAACCTCCTCCTTTTTCGCTTAAAAACAGGCAATAAGGACGAGTTATTTGCAATTTTAAAGAAAAAAACCTTTACTTTGTTGCTACACTACCGACTCTTATAGCTAGGTACGACACATTTCCTACTCATTATAGAAAATCAACGCAAAAATTGCAGACAAACAAAAAAAAAAACCAGCTGAAGTATGCTAATCCGTATACAACAATACGAAACTGCTAGCAGTAAGAGAGAGATACGCCGGCTTGCATATACTCTCGCACTCCGACGCGATTGCGGACGAATCTACATGTAGTAAAAGACTGGGACGGCAATACCTAACTTATTATTTATGTATCGTGGTTTTGAGGAATAACGCGTTATACCCACAATGATATTCTCTAGGGCAGGCATGGGCAACCTACGGCCCGCGGGCCGGATCCGTCCCGCGAGGCTATTTCTTACGGCCCGCGAAAGTTTTTCCATTTAGATATAAATGTGGCCCGCGATCATTTTTTCTCGCTTACACAAAAAACCTACGTGGTTTTGTATTTACATATAAATCCAGCCGACGATTACTCGTGTCCGACACTGACCATGAATCATAGGTACCTACTGCACGTGCACGTAAATAGGCGATACATCCATAGCTACAAAAGATAAAAATGGCCAATAACATTCGTTTACTTTTTGCCCTTGACTACGGAACTTAATAGTATCATTTACATTCCTAGGATAATAAATAAAGCAACAAGGTACAGATTCCAATATTTTATTTCAAACAGAATACTAAAATGTTAATTTTAACTGTTCGTTGATATGGTAACAAGCACAGGCAACGTAGAATAATGGGGCGGGCTTTTAAAAAATAATTCCGATGACAGCTGTCAAAACGAACTTTTAAAAATATGATTAAATTTCTACCTGTAGCGTGAAAAATTTAATAAGTAACACGGAATGTATCGACTATTAACATTCTCGGCAGGCCACAAGCCTCGGCTTCGCCTCGGCTCGTATTTGCCTACCTCGAATGTTATTACGTATTTACATTCCTTGTTACTTAAATAACTACGAAATAAACTCAATAATCAGCATGAACTCCTGGGAAATTTGTTCATGAGTCTTTTGCAAACATAAAAAGTTTTCAAAATAAACTTCATGAAAGTGAAAAATACCCAAATATTTCAAGTTTTGTTAGAAACAACAAATAACTTAGTTTGGAAGTAGGTGCATGCCGTGAACAATTTTTTTTAAAGATGAATTTTATTAAATCCAAAACTAGAAGCCAACTCATTGACATTAATCTGGAAAATGATCTGCGTGTTGCAGCAACTAATATTTCTTCAAATATGGACCGTTTCGTTAGTGGTATACAAATATAAGGATCGCCTCTACTTTTTATTTGAGTTTGATTTGAGCAACAACTATGTGTTTTGACTTTTTTTACGTTACAAATTTGTGTGCGCAGTCAGCAGCAATTAGCCTTAACGTCCCACTGCTGGGCACCGGCACTTCTCTCCCACGTACTCTCATTAGCTCTCCCGCTAAGGTGGAGTACGGGGGACCTATAGTTTAACGTCGAATCCGAACGACTAAATACCAGAGAAGGTTTCAGGCATAAGACTCCACGGCTGCCTACAACGGATTGGGGAATGTGAGTAGGGGCTTGCGGCATAGATTTTTATTGCTGCATGACTTCGGCGGGGAATCGAACCCTAGACCTTTAGCGTAAAAGGCTAAGCGCCTAACCTCTGAGCTACCACCACTCTTGTGCGCAGTAAAGTACGTTTATTTTAAATTCTACTACTCATTTATTTTACTAGTAACACGAAAACTGGTTCGGTCCGGCCCTCAGAACATTTCTAAAGTTTGTATTTGGCCCATCAGCTGAAAAGGTTGCCCATGCCTGCTCTAGGGGATTCTATTTCAGATTCTGTTTCAAATATAAAAAATTCTGTTTCGAAAACATGCTACCAACAAAAGATAAGTTCCACTGCCGGTTTCAAATTTTTGTAAAGCTTCTTTTCTCGATGAGTTTTTGATATATCCCCACATTCTGATGCTCATCGAAATCGGACCATTCGTTCGCGAGTATAAGGCACCACACAGATACATACATACCCACACACAAACAGACATGTGTTAAAAAATTTCGGTTCCATGGAATTCCAAACATTTATATCCGTCAAAATCTCGAACTCGAAAATGAAACAATACGTCTCTATACTGAAAGTAAAAATGAGGTTGAACAGTGAGAATGTAAAGGAGTTGTAAAAAAACGTGTCACTTATTAAATATTTGTATATAACAAAACCACGATGAAATTTTAAAAATTTTGATAACTGCATTATGTCCCACAATAATATTTTTCACGTTTTCTTCATATTTTGATGGCCTAATTATTTCACCGAATTAGCCACCTTTTAGAATTTTTTAATTTGTTTGTAAAACGAAATGATGAAGTTTCGTTGAATTAACATTCAAACTATAACGGAATAACTGTTAATATTGCATTGCCCAAACAGCATCTTTAGAGCACTGTATTTTCATGATAAAATGTTTTAAGACTATCATTCATCACAACATTTTTACTAATTTAACCCAAAGGAACCTGCGGTTTCACTGTAACATAACCTTCGAAATATCCTGTATTGCATTATACACGAAATATTACTAACCAAGTACATGAAGTATAACAAGTTACACGAACTAGTGAAATTGGTTGCCATACAGATGATCATGAAACAGTTTTACAATTTTTGAGTTTTAACTGTAATGTGCACGCTTTTCATCCACAGTTTACCTCTCGAGACGTCCCAGATTAGGTAGGTTTTTTTCCAATAGTTTACTACATTTAGATATTTGACCTGAGGCTGAACTTTTAGAAAATATTTCCCAGGATGTTTACAAAATCGTGTCAGTCTAACGGGTTGTCGGTAATAATAAAGAAAGGTTGTTATTAACATTAAGTAGGTACACATACACAATAGCTGCTTGAGGCTGCACTTTTTCTGTAATCGTGTTCCAAAATCTCTGAAGTAAATCAGCATGTTCTATATGACCCTGAATTACCTTTAGCTGAAGAAAATTTCACACATACAATCATCAAAACTTTTTTGTTCATGATTGTGGAAAAAAGAAGTGGAAACGAAAGTCGAAATATCTAAACAGTATAAATTGCATTATACCTAATGCATATACAGGGTTATTTAAAAGTAAGGAATAAAATTCATATTTCTGTAGCGCTTTGGTGTTTGAAAAAATCCTCGGACACTTAAATTGATTTAACTATAACTGCATCTGTATGTGATATCTTTTATTTTCCAAGTTCAACCTCCGCACTCCCACCCACCTTGATTTATTTTTTTCGAATAGCGACATATACTTTGTGTGGGCTCTTTAGAAAGTTTGCAAAAAACTGCATTCAAATCTACCATCATAAATGAACTGGGATTGTTGGTTTTTAAGTTGTAGCGATTGAAAGAAAAAATGCACTTTTTTCATATTTTTTTATTAAGACGTTAATATCAAGCAACCAAAGACGTAACAATTTATAACCAATGTTAAAAGTGTTTTCTTTCAGCATAACTTTGTCACCTTATTCCAGCATTATCAAAATTGCAATTTTCTGTCTTTCTGATAATTGAGGCAACGTCTTGTTAAACTTCGCTAAATTGAAAATTTACAAAACGTTGTATTTGGCAAGCAAAGTGGCATTAATAGTATATTAAAGTATAAGTGGATAAAAAGGTCTTTAAAACACGCGCGATTTTTCGAGCACGACGGCGCAGCCGGAGTGCTCGAAATAGAGCAAGTGTTTTAAAGACCAGTTATCCACGAATACTTTACGCTATTTTTTTTTATTGGTGCACTTTGAAATCATAAATACTGGTATTATTACTACAAAAAATGGAAATAAGAACTAATAATGTATAATTAACTTTTAAAAAAAAAAGGGAACCGACTTCAAATAAAAACACAAAAGTGACATAAGTTAACTAAAAAGCAAAAAATAAATGTTTTTTATACAACAGTTTAATACTTATTTGTTGTTCCGTTTAATGTAATTAAGAAATTGCTGTTTATTATATAATTATTAATTGTTTTATAATTTTGAAGTCGGTGCCAAGTAAAACATAATAATTATATACCTTGCTGCAATAACAAATTAGATTCGAATTTTTGTTTTACTTGACACCGACTTCTAAATTATAAAACAATTAATAATTATATAATAAACAGCAATTTCTTAATTACATTAAACGGAACAACAAATAAGTATTAAACTGTTGTATAAAAAACATTTATTTTTTGCTTTTTAGTTAACTTATGTCACTTTTGTGTTTTTATTTGAAGTCGGTTCCCTTTTTTTTTTAAAAGTTAATTATTTTACAATTTTAAGTGATGGGTAGACCTAGTAAAGATGCTTCTCGAATGAGGAAATGACGGCTAGTTGAAACGGAAGATGAAATACGGAAACACTAAAAAGTCGGTTAAAAAAATAGATTTTGAGGAGTATCTTCGAAGTTCAAGCTCCAATACCAATGAAATTATAATGGGACCACCTTGGAACTATACTGAACCCATCACAAAAAAATTATTAAAATCGGTTTATAAACAAAAAAGTTATGCCCGAAAATACATAAAAAAAAATAAAAAAAAAAATATATACAGACGAATTGAGAACCTCCTCCTTTTTTTGAAGTCGGTTAAAAATGGTTGAATTCGTGATGTGACATCAGTATACCTTTCGTTGTCATGGAAATGAGAAAAACAGAAATTAATTTGCAATTTGTCATCAAAGATTAATTGTTGTCACCGCACTGCTTAAAAATGAATTCTAATATCGATTTTTTATATAGTAAAGCAGAATCGCGGTTAATACCGCAAAAATCTAATGATGCGTATAAAAAGAATATGACAAGTTCATCAAATGGATGGAAGTGCAAAAGGTAACAGATATAAATGAACGAGTTGTGCTTGCTTACCTTCAGAAATTTGTTAGTAATATTTTATTTGACGTTACAAGGTACTCCTGTCAGATCAATAATCACAAAATTGTCATTTAGACTTCACGTTTCTCGAGTTGTTGATGTTGCCATGGTAACTTTAAAAAACGCGCGTTTTTGAAAGTTCGATTTAAACACGCTGAGGCGTGCTTTAAATAGGTAAATTGGGGCACCAATAAAAAAAAACAATTAAACAATAATTTATAAACCACATGACATGAGCCACCTTATAAACTGTTGTTAGAGCGGGCTTTAGTTGCTTGATATTAACGTTTTAATAAAAAAATATGAAAAAAGTGCATTTTTTCTTTCAATCGCTACAACTTAAAAACCAACAATCCCAGTTTATTTATGATGGTAGATTTGAATGCAGTTTTTTGCAAGCTTTCCAACGAGCCCATACAAAGTATAGGTCACTATTTAAAAAAATTAAGTTAAGGTGGTGGGGGCGTTGAGAAACAAAATATACCACATAAAGATGCAGTTGTATTTAAATCAATTTAGGCGTCCGGCATTTTTTCAAAAACCAACGCGTTACAGAAATACGAATTTTATTCCTTACTTTTGAATAACCCTGTATAACAAATTTGCCGCAGCTTATTCTATCATTAATTTCGTTTTGCGCTTGCTTCAATTCCAAATTCAAATTATCATTCGAACAGAGGTGATAAATTGAAAACGAGGTTGAGGACGGCCTCATTTTATGGTTAAGTGTTTAATCCACTGCTTGCATTTCACAAGCTAACCTACTTACCTGCAAATTCAAATTTGTTATCAGACTACTGTTTACATAGCGTAAGCAATTTTTTGCGGAAATATATTATACAAAATACTAACAGTATAGGTTACTATATTAACTAACTACTCATACACACTGTTTCGTTATTTTTGCGATCGCCACCTCTTTGTAGTTAAAGCAGGAATTGCTTCATGAATTAATTTCTAATTACTCTAGTTACTTCCTTCAACAGATGTAATTGCAAAATAAAGATCTACTGGAGATAATTGGATTACGGCATTGTCGAGAAAAGCAACAGACTCACCGTATCCAAATTAAAAAGCGAAGAGACTTTTTTAATGAATCCATCCTGTTGTCGCTTCTTCTTTCTCGACGTCATTTTTTAAAACCACTAAATGATTTTACAGAGTCTAATATAACTAAAAGACACACAACACTATTCACAAAGACCATCCATGCTTTCTAGCTTAAATGACTCAGATTTGCATTCACGTGGTACATAAGCCAAGTTATAAATAGCAATAATTAACCACGACGTTTTCTAATTAATTTAGTGAAAATATTCACCAAAACTGATTCACAGTTGACAAATGCCTTGAAGTAGTTATTTACTTGTACATATATACATTTAATCTAAACAATAAATCATCAATAAGTCATCGCTTAAATTAATATTATTAGCTGATAAATTTATTTACAGTGTGTTTGGGGATTGCGGCAATAGAAGTTATAAATAGCCAAACATTTTCAGATACGTACTAATCTCATGTAGATACACCTGCAATTAATATCGCTTGGTACAGGAAAAATGTGCTTATCTATTACGGGTTACACATACATACCCAGTTAAAGGATTAGCCTGCAATATACGATACCTGTGTAAAAACTATTTTATTTAATTAAATTAGCTAATACAAGCAACTAATTAATTATTAGTAACTCATACCAATATTCTGCTCTAAATAGTTTCTAACAACAAAATTGGTAGCAAATTCGATAAGACTTAGGTACAAAGAAACTCCTCTACAGATTTACCAGAACATTAAAAACTTATTCAAATATTTCTAATACAGGGTGGCCACTTAAAACTGCTTTCCAAATTCCCTCGCTGATACTTTAGTATACCCTGACTCATTTTAATGGTACAGAAGCCAATTTTAACTGTTTTTTTTTAATAAAAATTGTAACCCAAAATTAGCAAAGTAAACTTAAATTACTTTATAGCAAATGGAAATTTTTCAACGAAATAAAACATCTAAACTTTAAGGAAAAACCAAATGAAATAAATATAAATTTTATAAACATATACCTAGGTAACAAAATTTTCGTTTTGCAAGCAAAAACGAAAATATTAAAATAATTGCATTTTACAGAATTTTCCCTAACTATTTGATGAAACTCCCTGACTTTACGTTGAAATTGGTACAATTCCCTGATTTTCCCGACCAAAATAAAAAAAAATTCTACATTCCCTGTTTTCCAGAAAAGTGACCACTCTGTAATCTACTGGGCGTTTTATGTTCCCCTGGAACATATGTAAATCTAAATTATTAACTTGCATGTATCTTTGGTTGCCTAAACTGTTTGGTTAATAAGTGCCCTTTAAAATTATTTCGAATTAATTTATTCATGTTTACTTACATTTGCTCAGGCGGATATAATTTTTCAGTTCGCCTTGACAAATGAGAAATTTTTATAATGAAATTAAACGTACTATCAACATGACTCGTGGAAAAAAAGTGTTTACGCTGCCAAACATATTTATTTAATTTAAATTTTTTTGTTCATAACAACCGAGCGGCAAATAGTGTACGAATCAAATTTATTATAAAGCACCTAGCAGTGAGAATAATACGTAAAAGGGGGTACGTAAAAGGGGGTACGTTTTAGGTGGCCATAGGTCCCTACTTTGGTGAGACAGTCCCCCTTTCTAATCCCGTGTCCCGCTTTCTTCGGAAAATCAAGCGCGATGCCAAAATGTTCCGCTTTTGAGCTCATAATTTGTAGTACATAGTAACATGTGCAAAAAAAATTCTTTTTTTGTAGTTATTTAATATTGTCGTAACTGTACAGATACCACAACACTATTTACATATACATACATATACCTACATATGCAGTTACACAGGGAGTTGCAAAATTATACCGACAAACTTCGGGAGGTGACTTCTTAGGTTATTTTTAGAGGAAAAGTTCCTGTAAACGTATGTCCTAAACTGCTTCCTTACGGAGTTACGGCCTCCCCAAGATGAAACGGTGTAATCACGTTTTAAATTAATATTCTACGCCATAGATTGAGAAACTAGATTCAAATTGTGGTAATTCTACTAGTCATGGTTTACAATTTCGCTTACGATCAAATTCATCCACCAGGAGGGTATATCTAGAGCAGCGCTTCTCAAACTGTGGGGCGCGCCCCCCTGGGGGGGCGCCAAAGCTGTACAGGGGGGGCGTCAAATAAATAAACAAGACAGAATTATTTTTTTTTTTACATTTTTATTTCAAATTAAAATCTGCAAACATATAAACACAACGAACGCGTTATACCACATCGGCAGCGTTGCCAATATTGCCAAATTGATTTAAATAAGTTTCTGCGTATTGGGTTATTCTGATCTATCTTATATTATGCGGGGGGCGCAGAATTATTCAAGGTAAAAAGGGGGGGCGCGAAATACGAAAGTTTGAGAACCGCTGATCTAGAGAGTGCTCGACGTATCTCTTAACTTACTTTTTTACACACCTAAGATTTCCTAACTTTTGAGTTGAAAACGTATTCTCTATACAATACTACATACAAAAGATACGCTTGTCGATGCAAGTCTGTAAATCCAACGGTTTTTAAAATTTAGGTATGCTTGATTTAAATCAGTGATTCAAATCGTGATTTAAATCAAGCGATTTTTGGTAAATAAACACATAATTTTTTGCAGTAGGTATGGGTAGTATATTCCTGAATAATCTATATTTTACAGATTCAGCAATTAAGAATCACAATTTAAAAACGCTAACGTAGCTAAGACATGACTAATTCCTAAACAGTTCTGATTTAAATAGATAATTTTAATTTAAAACGATTTTTATGAGTTTTTTAATTAAAATTCATTATTTACAATTTAAGTCATAGTTTAAGAGAACATTCCGAAGAACATTATGTTAATTTAAATCCTCAAATTAATAAACTTTATTGGTAGAAATCAACTTGCCATGCTGTATTTGAAATGTTCCAACCAGAATCATCTGCTCAATTTAATCTGTAATCATTCAGGGTCGTGGAGTTTCTGCATAGTGTAGATGGATATTACTAAAGTAATGTACCGGTTTATCAACCGGTTTCAAAATCTTGATTTGTTTTATTCACTAACTTTAAAACGCGATTTAAATCACTGATTTAAATCAAGTCGCGTAAATCAAACATACCTTAACAAATACTAATTCTGAAACCAAAAGAATTATAAACGCACGTCCATGTGAAAACGGAAGCGAGTATGCCTAAAGTTTGCTGTAAAATACGTAGATACCATCTCTTTTTCCAACGTCAATGTCAAATATAAAAATCATATTTATTCTACATACTACTATTTTCTAGTACACCGTTTTGCCTTCGGAAAACAATCATACCAATTACTGCCTAAATGCGGATAAAACTAGAATTGGGACCATAATATAATCAGACTAACCTTCAACTAATAAACGCCAAAATTAAATATTTGCTTCCAGTTTAATTTTTAAAAGAATTTCTACAAACGTGTTTTTGGACATAATCTTGATAAAATAATAAGACCACCACTTACAGAGGTGGGAAGTGGGATTTCATATACACACGTAATTATTCAACGAACTGGTAAAGAGCAATTTTTCAAAAACATGCTTCTTAGTTCTCGAAACCAAATATCGCGTATTTATATTAAATAACGTTCCTTGGCAATGTCAATATGTAAATAAATAACACAGACAGCTAATTAAAAATAAACAAGCAAGATATGGAAACCCTAAACGAAATATTCAGTAACTCAAAAACGCAACATATAATAACACAAAGCAGACAGTTATATTAGAAATGATTCGGGTAGAAACCTAAAAGGCATAGGGTTGCGCGGATAGAGGCTAAGAAAACCAACTTATTAGCATATAGGGTGAATCGTAACATGTGGGATGCACATTCGGTGTGAATTCGAAATCCAAACATAATACAAAAAATCCTATAAAGATGGGTTTGGTAACGCTTCCTTGCGGAGTTACGTCCTCTTGAAAATGAAACAGTCTAATAACTTTTTTGTCTACAACTTTCGCAGTAGTTGCACCGAGAGTTGCACTAAAATTTTTAATATCGCTCACTATTTCACGTAATTTTTGTGTGATCAACTGTAGCAGAGGAGTTGCAAATGTAGGGGTTGCGTAATATTAACTTCTAAATATTCTAGGTCTTTACAATTTTTGAATAAGTTTAAAATCTTATTCACCAATTCACTATACAACAATACACGAAAAAGGTACATATGTTGGAAAATGCGAAATCTAACACAGTTTCTAAATATTAAATTCGACAATGCTTAAGAAACGACAGTTATAGTTCGTACAAAAGTTAAGGGTAAGTTCTACACATCACAGCAATGAAAACAGTTCCTGCAGACATAGGTGGGAAAACGATTCCTTACAGAATGACATCGTCCGAAAGAAGCAAGTAACAGTCTAAATTGTTTAAACCGGTCTCACTTGCACCGACCGTAACTCCGTAAAGAGGTGTTTTCAGGCCCATATTTCATTGCTTTTTTTGCAGAAGTTAACGCGCAGTGACCCTCAAAGTTTGTGGAAACTATTTGAAAATCTTGAGACAACGCCCCCCTTAGTGGGAACCTGATTTTTCACAAACATTAAAATTATCTCAAAAATTGTTGAATTCTTATCGACTTTTAGCACGAATTTTTTTTGGTGTATAAAATATATTATGTAGAACGAAATTTTACAACCAAAACTTCTGAATCATTCAGAATAAAATGTTATCACTTATCAGACACATATGAGACAACTGTGGTGCACTTATTGTACATGTACAGTTATGCGAAGGAATGGGAATATAATTGTGCAAAAAATTACGAAAAGTTGGGGAATACCAAGCAGTGTTAAATCAAAACCAACAAGAGTTGTTACGCTAGAAATTTGAATAATTTTTTTTTGTTATTTTTCAATTTACGAGTGGTGTATGATTGGATTATTTCACGAATAATCCGTGAATAATATATCGAACTGTCAAATTAGTTTTATTTAAATAATTTTAAAATTCACAAATATAATAAACTGAAGTGTTAACTTCCAGAGGACTTTCCCATACTAGATACTAATACCAGCCGTATTAGCAAAAATGTAAATTTTAAAATTATAACGTTGTACAGTTCACCGACAGTTAGATTTCTAACAAAACAAGCAGCAGGAAATTAAAACTGCGATAGTCTGCGCAATTGATTTCCTTACCGTAACTGTACGAATAGTAGCAGCGACTAAACTGCACGAAAGCAAGGTAAGCGCCACGCCCTACAAATTCAGCTTCAACTGTCGGACAAAAATTGCTACAATAGCTTTATTTGAGGAGTTATAAAAAACACGCAAAGAATGAAAAATATATTTTTTAACTTGAGCTAATTGATAGGCATAGTTAAAATCACGTAACTGCCAGAAAACGCGTTGTTGATATTAAAAAGTATCGTTTTTTTCTCTTAATTTTTAAAATACTTGAAAATTCTTACTGATGTAAATCAAGTATTTTTTTTAATTGTCTATCAAACTGATAAAAGTTTATTACAATTGGCGTTTGCACAACAAATTTGTAGTTTACTGCAAGCTCTACCGGCTCAGAAAGTTGTAAAAAAATTAGGTGGGCAGTTTCTTAAAAAAATTTTGAAAATTTGAAGCCGGCCCATTGCTATCGTTTTCGTATTTTCTAAATTAATTTTACTTCATCGTATACTACCCATAAAGGGCTCTCAAACAAGTTGTAGCTCATCGCGATCAGACCGGATCAGACTGATTGAATAAATGAGATTTTCAATAAGTTCATCAAATACGGTCAGTACTTTCGCCTCTAGAGGCGTCACATCCAGAATAACCAGGTAAGGACAGATCTGTAGCTTGTCTGTCTTCACAAGCATTTGCTCTAAAAGTTTGAGCCATAGATGTTCGTGGGTCCTGCCTGCCTAGACAGGGCCGTGTGCGCAGAATACTTGAACCTTGCGGCGGACAAAAGCTTTGATCTTAATGTATCTTGGTTGTCAAACAAGAATACTTAATAGGCTTATGCCTGTTTGTTGTTTTGTAGGACATTGCAGCTTGTATCTTCAGAATGATTAAAGCACTAAATTCAAATCCGGGATGCGGAGGTATTTAAACCCCTTTGAGCCAGTCGGGCAGAGCGACGGAGTTCTGGTTGCCTGTCACCAGATCCGGTAGAGCGATCAAATCCTTGTCCGCCCCAAGGATCAAATAATCTAATTACACGGCCCTGTTTAGGCTAACAGGGCCCACGAACAGATAAGGCTCAAACTTTTAGAGGAAATGCTTGTAAAGGCAATCAAGCTACAGATCGGTCCTTACCTGATTATGCTGGGTGTAATACCCAAATGAGGACGCAGTCTAAGCCGAAAGTAAATTGTAATAATGGAATATAGCTTAAAACAATTTTCAAGATTTCAGTGCAACTACTACTATGGCGAAAGTTATGGACAAGAAACTGCTTCGACTTTTCTGGAGGCTGTAACTCCGCAATCCGTCCCACATGTTTTGAATCACACTGATAGTAAACAATATGGGTAACTTAGAACAAAAATTCATTTTATAGGTATAGCTAGATAGGTATTTTTTACAACACGATTGCAAATCTCACCAACCGGCGAAAACGACAATCTGCATGATATTTTTACAGTGTAGGTAGACTGGTCTGGTCTAGCCGGAATGTCACGATTCACGTTCCATATCATGGCATTCACCTTTTGGCTTCCCATGTACAGTTACAACAAAATCGCGGGTCCCTTTAAATAGACTGAAAATACAACTAATGACGGTAAATACGTTCTAAAAATAAAACCCAATTACATTACAAGTTATTGTCTAATCACTTAATCGATATACCACCATTACGATAGGAAATTATAGATTGGAACAAAAATTCTCGAAATTGTTTAGCGGTGAATGCATCCGATCCGCCCACAACATACCTCCCTTTATGCAAGATTCTACAAAAAACCACCTGTGGAATTGATTTGAATTTTTTTTTACTGCAAGACTGATAAATACTACACCGGCATTTGTTCTGCGAAGAATATTATTAGCTTGTGTTTGTAGTAAACACAGAAATTACACTTTGAGGTTATGTACCACGCGAATTAAAAATTTAAAAATAAATGTGTAGATACCTTTACATAGAACATAATATCACATTTGCACTAATAAAACAGTACTTCAACAAATCGTATCCGAAAAACACACGCGGTTCAAGTCAAACACACACCCAACGATAACATTTTAAAAAAGTTGCAGCCATACAAAACCAAAAAATTGGTAGGTACGCTGCTACTTTACATTCGCGATTCTTTTCACATACTACACATTTATTATTGCAACACTTATCACCGCGCACACATTAGTATTTCAATAAAAAATACCGCACAATTTTATCACAGAAGTGAAACATCGCCATGTAACCACTTGTAGCACTTGCCTGCATGGCGTCCTCGCTACGTCACGATAACTAACGGCAACAAATACTCGCTACTAGCCGACCACTACCGACTGCGAACGAACTATAATTTTGCATACAAAAATTAATTTTATAACATACAGGGCGATTATAAAATATGCAATAATCGTTGTATCGAAGTTAATAGTCATTTTATCAAAAAATGATCAAAATCAAAGTGATTTAGTTAAATTCAGGTTACATTTTGGCGCTGTCAGATTGCAACATTTGATTGGTGTCGTAACCAGCATGTTTTTTTTTTAATAAAACCCAGTATTTTTGTTGTCACATTTTGATAGGTCCATTATTTGTATTTAAGTAACATTAATTTTTTACATACTTTTCTGTGGACCATTTTGAACAAAACGTAAATAATTGTCACTATTTTTCTTCCAGTTCCAAGTTCGCTGGTAACTAACATCTCTCAACACTAAAATTTATAATAATAAATATAAATATAAACTTATAATTTCCCACTTTTTGATTAAACTATTTTAAAGAGTTAACGTTCTAATAATACTGCGAGATACAAACCCTATCAAAACGCCCTTTCCTCCCCCTTTCTAAATACTTTAAGCGCCGTGGCGCGATCGAAATTCTTTTTAAATGACTTCCTAGCAATTTTGGGTCCCATTCGATAGAGAATATTTTTCTCGTTTCAACGATATAAAACTTGCATACGAAAAGATCAGCGGTGTCACATACGTTAGCTCTCTGCAAAATGGGGTTAGCCAATTTCAAATGAAGATATTGGGAAAGGATATACACAACACATTAGATTATGTAACAAAAGCAAGGAAATCTAATTTTAAATGCCTAATTGTCAAATCGGACAAACAAAAAATGTCTTCCTCCCTGAAATTCCGTCAAATCAACTCTATCGCAATTGGGAGGGAACAACCGTTAACCAGAGAGCCCTTTTGTCGCTTAGGTGGAGGACTGAGGTTGCGAGATTTTTGGAGCCTTTTTATAATCATCTATAAATACTGGCTGAAACAGTGCGCTACGCCCCACGCAAAATTTTGAAATAAAGTGTCGCATCGCCCTACGTGACTGCTACATAAACATTCGTTGCAAATTCTGCCAATATAACAATAAACAAGCTAATAAAATAAACCCGTCGTCGCGTAACGTTTAGAAAGTTCCTATTGCATTAGAGGTATCTTTTTCAAAATTAAATTTTCTATTTAGAATATGTAAAAACGCGAAAAGAGTGTCCAATATTAAGCAAAACTATTTTGTGTAGTATCTCACAAAGTAAACGTTCAACTGTTTTTTTTTTGTAAGCAACATCTAAATTGGCATAAAAAGTTCTATTTCTTTCCTAATTTAACCAAATCTTTAGTTCTAATAATAAGAAAGTTAGCAATAACGCCGAGATAATTTGATGCGCAGTGAACGTGGAGTCTGTTGTCTGTACTCTGTACGGCCGGCGGGAAATAAAAACATTGCAAGCTGTAAATATAACGGTTTTGAACTTCGATGCGGTTAGTTTTTCAAAGTTTTCGTTTTATAATACCAATAATAAATTGGTAAGCGTACTTAGTTATTCAAGAAATGCAATCTTCTGTCGTGAATGATTAATATTCATATGCGGATATTTTATATTCTTTGCCTAACACACTTGCCACGCAACAATCAAGTTGGTTCTTGATGGTTGTTGATGCAAGCAATGCCTAGTTAATTCTCGTTTACTATTTACTTCTACCGTCTTCAGCCGGGAACATATTTTAATATTACTGATTTTTTTGTGTTTTAATTAAAACAGGATAGTAATCTCTGTAGAATGAATTTCAAACCACTATCGAGGCTAAAAAACGAAAAAAAGACAATAAAATGAAAGAGAAGAAGAAAGAAAGAATCAGAGTAATGCTTTATTTATGATTTTTCAACATGAAGTATTTAAACGATGTAATGTTGAAACAGAAACGCCAAGCAGTAATGACAAAAAATGATATTCTAAAGAGGGCCCTAGAACTTGTTGGCCTAGGAGTCTAGTGGGGGCTTAAAGGGGCCCTGAAAACAACACCAAAAGGAAGGCACATAATGACTTCGAGTTTGGAATAGCCCTAGGATGATCTTCAAGCATGCTTTATTAACGTCAGGTGTCTGTTTTGAGACTAGAACTACGTTAATGTATGTCACTGCCAAGGTATTGAAGAAACAGTTTGCAGCAAACACTAACCTTGAGAAAATCGGGAAATTCGCATTTTCTAAGTTACAGTATTTGGTGAATCACAATTGCCACCCTACTATGGTATATTTTCAAAGTGAATTTTCAGTAGACGCGCTTGATTCAAAATCGCTTCTATGGTTACAACACAAAATACTGGATAATATTAATCTATGTAACAGATGATCAAAAAGTCTTTGGACAGCGGTTGCTGTGGAATTGACAAGTCATCTATGAAGTTATTTATTTCTATTAGTTTTGATATTTACTTTCAAAAGTCAGCGGATTATAATTAAAAATGTTTCAAACAGAACGTAAAATTTTTATGATTAGAGTATATTACCGTAATGGAAATCGTGGTGAAAACGGTAACTGGGTTTATTCACCTAATTTATGTTTAAATGAATTCCGTGAAAGATTGCCCAACTTCGCCATAATCGATAAAGATTTAGAAGTAAGTAATTCTATAGATAGCTTTGAAATTCCACAGCAACTGCGATCCAATGACTTTTTGATCTTACTATATAAACAAGGGACCCAGCCAATGTTTTCAGTGGCCAAGACCACCTCTATAAGCAAAGGAAAACATGCTCCCGTAGGAAATACGGGCAAAACGGTCTACTTGACTGACAAAGTAAATGCATGTCTATGTAACTGATATGCTACACAAAACAAGAAAGGAAAGCATGCTGCGTAGCAGAATAATTACACAGGGCGTGCATTTCTAGTTTTTCTCCCTCAAAAAGGATTTTGAATTATGAAAACCTTTTTGTAGTAAACATTCATCACGCTTAGAATGAGCAACAAAAGGTTTTTTTTTACAATTGTTTTATTCGTAGTTCCATTCGACGTTCTATAAAAATCACCCAAAATTTGAAACTATTTAACATGGCTAAATTTACTGTTTTTTAGTTGAAATTATTGAAAATGTGTACAAAACATGATAATTTTTGTGAAAACTGCCCTCTAAGTTTTCATTTTAATATATGAATTGAATTTACAAAATGCTTTGACCAAACTGCCCCGTCCTCTAAAAATACTTAAAATTTTGGTGTTTTGCTCTTTTGCGCCCTATTCGTAGACACAATATAGTTCATCCAGAGTTGTCCACCATTGTTCTTTTGATTATTATTGAATGTAGAACGTCCCCTAATAAATGGAAGATTTTTCATTTTTTCTGTTCATTTTAATTCTGTTTGCAGAAAACAATTTGAGATATATTTTTTAAATAAAATACCATGCGTATTTTAGCATATATCGAAAGATAACGTCGTAATCAATAAAGACTTTTGTTACCAACATTTCTAAACCAAAAATCAAAAAATTAAAGGCCTTTAAATTTTCCAACTTCGTTGCTTTGTCGGTTTGTTAGCGACGAGAGAGGAAAATGTAGTCAACAAAAGTTATCCCAGTTGGTATTTTTATTATATACCCTACAACAAACTTAACATTTTTGTTCACAAAATTTTTTCTATCGTCGAGAATAAACCGCCAAAACAATCAAGTTTGAAATTTGGATACGTGCAGGAACCTTTAAAAGCCCTTACATCTTTTATTATTAATTTTAAAAATATGGTTGAACGAAACTCTTTCATTCGCCTGACGTTGTCTTTTAAAAATATGATAACGTATACAGAGTATTTGTAAATTGCTTGACACGAAACAATTGTTATGTAATTACTTGGTTTTTTCCGTAAAATTTTTCTACTGCCGCAATTTTACGACAGCAGTATTTTAAAATACTACCCTCATATAATTCAGAGAGAAAATGTTGACAGAAAAAAGTGAATACATATTGTACCTCACTGGCGCTCCCGCCTTATTAGGCCGGGTAGGCAGTGCCTACCGATAATTTTTCAAATAAAAAAATTCAAATTCACAATTTTAATAAAAAAAAAAACTTTTATATACACGTTTTACTTTTGAACGCCACGGCGTAATATTAAAAATTGAGCGCTAAATAAATAGACCGTTGCCTTTAAAAACTGTATTGCATACGCGAAGGTGAGCCTTTTCGTTCCCGTGACTCCCAGCCACAAAATAATCAACTAATCTGTTATTTTTAATACGTCTGCATGCACGTTGGTAAACCACTATAATGATCAGATGCAAAGAAATAGTAGCGATGTCAAGATGCAGTAACTATCGAATAGGAGCGCATGTTCCTGTAGTTTAGAGTTGCCAGGTCTGGCCAAAAATAACCAGATCTGATGATTTTTAAAAACGGTCTCGTGATTGGTCGAAACTTTTGCAAAAACGTGGTGATTTTTTATTCATTGCAAATAAAATAAAAAATCTACGTGTCATAATTCAATAGGTAACGAAAATCCTAATAATTTAATTATTTAAAAATTACCGCCATTTGTTAATCCGTCAACCGTTTCGACTACTGGGATGGGAACTAAAAGCTAGCTCAGGGCTTACATAGTCATTAGTGGTAAATTACCGCACAGGCGCACGGGGCGCGCAGCTGAGCCGTGCAGGGGTCTCAAACCAAATTTAAAAAAAAACTTAATTTTTAATTTTCAAAATTTTTAATGTTCGTTACTTGTAACAAACCATAATTTACTGTTTGTACCAAGTAGCAGCATACGTCTACGGTGTAGGCAAACAAGAGAGCATGCGCTTTGCCTAGTACAGTGTTGAAGATCCGGTTAGCGCTCGCTACGCTTATAATGCTTTGGTGAGACAATGGAGTGCTGCAACCATCATCATATTGCGACCGTAATCCGCTACTGGGGAATCAAGGATTATTTTGATACTGTTATTCCCCCAAATAATAACTCTGGCGTATTACAACAGCCTTGAATCGCCTAACCTGCAGGTTTGTATAAATTCGTGCCCACCATTACACAATAGTGTCCGTAGTAAACGTACCTATTATTTGTACCTTACTTAATCAGAAGAAGTAAATTATAATACACATAATTCAAATAAAACTTGTGCTTATAATAGAGCTACCTACTTATTATTTTGTATTTTTAATGTTTTAAATCAAGCCGGTAGGGAGCTTTATTGAAATAATTTCGTGAAATATAAATAGAAAAGACAACACTGCTATAGTTTTTATTTGTATATCAGTCAGCAATAATCAGGTGCAGCGTGCAGGATAGGTTACGTTACACCAAACAAGTTTGTATTTATTTTATACGAAGTTTGCACGTTTTGCAGTGAAGATGGAAAATCTCATGGGCCAACTTTTAAAAGACAAATACTTGTTTTGCTGTTTGTTGATATTTGATAAGGATAGCGAGCCTAATTTTTTAAAGTGAAGAATTTTTAGTTTTTTTATCTTCATTTTGTGTTATTTGCTCATTTGCCGTTGCGTACCCAAATTTTGAACCCATGGAACGCCACTGAGAGTGATCTATTTAAATAAAGTACGCTTTGTTGAAGATTACTTAAACTAAATGTTCCATTATTTCGCTGCAAACACCGTTGAAGTGAACAAAAAAATGATAATTCGTTCGTCATATGCGCGACGTTGCAGCTTCAATAATAGCGAACGTCAAACATATACTATCATTACTTCGGTACTCGAAGTGGCATTGGTTGAATTGTAGAAAACTTAGGTATGTTAACATTGTGACGAAATACGATACTTTTTGTATTTTTTTTACAAAAAGAACCTTATGTTATACGTAAAATCATGATTACTTTGAGGAAGTAATCTGCTTCTTCTAATAAATACCGCTCTTTAAAATTAGTGATACATGCTGCATTATCTTTGCATAAAGCAAAAAAAATTTTGCACTACTTGCAGATAAATGCACCTTAACTGTAACAAAATGTATTACATCTAGATCTAATGTTAAACAAAAAATACTATACGCGCAACTAAATTTGACAATATAAACTAGAAAGAACGGTAAAGTACGGTAGGATAAAATGAAAGGCATTCCCAAAATTTCAATTCTTACGCAGGTGTGAATGTTATGGTTGGTCGATATCTGAGTTCTATTTGGGAATAAAAGAAAAATAAATTCCTTTCATTCGTAGAATCCCTGAACACATTTGGTGAAATATGAAATTTACACACAAAGTGGTTACTTTCAACTTTTCTGAAGATTGAATATAAGATACAAAATACATATTTACGTTTTCTTTTCTCTTTTTTGAAGTGTGTAGTTGAAGGAATCTCTAATATTTCCGTGCTTTATATTTGCATCGTATGCAACCACTTCTACAGAAGCAGTTGCAGGTAGAAAACATTCATGAGTTTTAACAGTATAATATTCATTCTAGCTTCATGTTGATGGTATCTGAAAAATGCGACAAAATTAACTTAACTGTTTCTCTACTCTTCAGCCAAAATTATTTGATTAAACATAAACCAAAAGGCTAAAACTGCTTCTCAAAGCTGTCAGTACTCAATGTCTCATTTTGTTCTGTAAGTAATAAAGGTTCATAATATTAAAATTCAAAACTTTTCTGACGCAAAAAAGAAATGTAAGAAAACTCGGAAAAATGGCATTTCAACGTAAACATGTGTGTGTAGTTGAATTCAGACATATAAACGTTTTAATACGAATTCCCCTTTGTAAAGAAGGAGGCAGTTATAACTAAAAAATGTATATAATATTAAAGCGAAATATTTTTGTTTCTTGAGAAAAATTCAGTCTTGTCATTTAATAATATAGTGCGCTCACATACGAACAGACCAATTACAATGCTCAATTTTGAAGCTGTGCGGCGATTAAATTCAAATAATAATTATAGAAATGTGTGCTAGTGCAAATTATCTGTGCTGACCGCTTGTACTATAGGTACGTACCTATAATCCCACAGTTTTAGGAAATAAATTTACATATATTAAAAATAATTTTTTGTAATTTTAATAATGTTTACTAAGGAAGAAATTAATAACAACAAAAAAATATAGAATTTCTTCAAAACTTTTTAAGGGCGTTCAAAAAAATTCCTGGTCAAATAATCTGTCGCATGATTTTGTTATAGTTAATGTTTTTACTTATTATATTGCTTCATACGAAGTTTTGGTTGTAATTGCGGTACTGTAAATAGAGTATAACCACAGAAGTAATAAATACCATAAAACAAGTAAGAATACGTCACATGCTTAAACATTTCATGACCGTTAGGGTGACTATACGACATACGCCCTTGGTACAGGCGATCCTCTCTTTAAGAAATGTTGTCCATCTTTCAATTATTGTTCCTCTTCAATTTCTCCCCGCTGTACTTGTAAAATAGAGTTAATTTTTAAATCTGATTTATTTTGGAAGACAAAAAAGTAATATTCTACATGACAATTACATCTGTGGAGATTGAGAACAATGCAAAATATTATTGTTAATTGTTAAATGTATGTATTAGGAGTGGCATATAGTACTAATAGAAAGGAAAAACATTAAGATGATTAAAAATAATATAATTTATCAATTATAAGTAAGGATGTCGGCGAAACACTGAATTTACGATTTTTGCGTCTATAGGCACAGAAATGTATTTTACTTTAAGATGGTAATAGCAGCTTTGTTCGCATATACGTCAAATATTTATTTAAAATATTGTGTACACAACATATTTTTCAACAAAATAAAGCTCCTGTGCTGCTTATGCTTGTAAATACGGCCCCGAAAGAAAAGAGAAAATACTATTTTCAGCTAATGTAAAATGAGAATTTTCTTATTTCAGCGGTGGTTCAGAATATCAGATATGTTTAGAGTTTTTTATAAAAAGTATAAAAGAATAATAGGCAATTAGCAACAAGATCAAAATAGCAAAAACTGTAAAGCGATTGGGGAGATCTATATATGTATACAGCAGTGAGGTTGACGGAAACTTCTTTAGTGATGTATCATCATCAAATCATTTATAGTTGCCATAACAAAGCTGATTTACATATATTAGGCTTATTTAATTTTTCTCCTTATTAATAACATATAATTAATTTTAAATAGTTGTTGTTCTATTGATTATAGGTATATAAAATGGTTAATTACTTCAACATTATTTATTCATTTCTAAGTTCGAGCTTTACTTCGTTGAAGTTCATTTTAATTTATTGTAAATAAAACCATTCTTAACTTCAACAGGTTTTGTATTTTAGCTTTATACGTATTTCAACAACAATAAATCTTCATAACTTGATCTTGGTTTGCTATATCTGCTTCCAGATGACTTGATTTCTCATTCCAAAACGTCTAATAACGGTGAATTTAAGAGATCAATTTGTTCATTCATTAAAGGTACAGATTTTTAATGTTTATGAATTTCAAATGCTTCTAGTATATCGAACTTACGTTTGTCATCACAAAAGTGTAAACATTTTATAGTGTTATTAGATGTCATTGAATGATTGTGTTCTAATAAGTGTTTAACGTAATTGGATTTATGGTGGTGTTTATACTTATAACAACGTACGTGTTCCTTGTACCTAATATCAAAATTTCTAATTGTTTGTCCTATATAAACCGAATTACAGTGCGAGCAATTTAATTTGTAGATGCCTGATTTTACTAAAGTGTCTGATTTTTCTTTAGCATTAAACAAAGTGTTTAAAATGTTTTTTGTTGTTTTAAAAGTTGATTTGCATTTATTTGTTTTGTTTATAATTTTGAAGAAAAAATTACAAAACCAAGATCAAGTTATGAAGATTTATTGTTCCTATAGCAAAACCAACTGTTTACTTTTAATCTTGCTTTTGAAAATGACGTGTAAACACGTTGAAATACGTATAAAGCTAAAATACAAAACCTGTTGAAGTTAAGAATTGTTTTATTTACAATAAAACTATTTATTTATTTTAACCTTATACGTATTTCGGCATGTTTACATGGTACATGCCATTGTCAAAGGTTATATTAGAAAGTAAACAGTTAGTGTTGTTATAGCAGTAGAACTTGGTGACTTAATCATGGTAATCGTCTGCAGATGACTTGAGTTCTTATTCCAAAATGTCCAGTAAAGAAGAATTTAAAAGATCAATTTGCTCATTCATTGACGGTACAGTTTTTAAATGTTTGTAAATTTCAAAAGCTTCTAGTATATCTAATTTACGTTTATCATCACAAAAATGTAAACATTTTATAGTGTTATTAAATGTCATTGAATGATTGTGTTCTAATAAGGTGTTTATGGTAATTGGATTTATGTAGGTGTTTGTATTTATAACAACGTACGTGTTTTTCATACCTAATATCAAAATTTCTAATTGTCTGGCCGATATACACCGAATTACAATAGGATTAATTTATTTTTGTAAATGTCTGATTTTAGCAAATCGCCTGTTTCTGATTTTGCATTAAACAAAGTGTTAATGATATTTCTAGTTGTTTTAGAAACTGAACAAAATAAGTCCATTAACTTTTTAGATTTAAACATAATAATTAATTCAACTAATAAACTTGAATACTCAGTTTATAGAAAACGTACACAAACAGACATTACAATACCACACGATTCTTGTCATCATAAAACACATACATTAGCAGCATACAAGTCCCTGATACATAGAGCTTTGACGGTCGCTTTAGATGAAATTAATTATAATAGAGGAATTTCAACATCTTAAACACTTTGTTTAATGCAAAATCAAAAACAGTCGACTTGCTAAAACCAGGTATTTATAAATTAAATTGTTGGCATTGTAATTAGGTTTACATCGGCCAGACGATTAAAAATTTTGATATTAGGTATAAAGAACCCACATAAATCCAATTACGCAAAACACTTATTAGAACGCAATCATTCAATGGCATCTAATAACACTATAAAATGTTTACACTTTTGTGATGATAAACGTAAATTAGATATACTAGAAGCTTTTGAAATTCACAAACATTTAAAAACTGTACCGTTAATGAATGAGCAAATTGATCTCTTAAATTCTCCCCTACTGGACATTTTGAAATAAGAAATTGATAAATAAAAATGTTGTTTTGTCTGATAAAATTCGTAAATAAATAAATGTGGTATTACACCCCACTCATATATAATATTATCGATACAACATTTTATTTACACCAATAAAAGCTACTAGCTTTTATCAATAACAATAAATTGGCGCGCAACATTTTTCCCGTGACATATTTGGTATATTCGTTCTATTCGTGAATTAATCTATTTAAATATAACTTGACTTTGTGCTGTTCTCTGGTTTAAATTGTGTTTTACAACTCAAACATTGTTGCTTTCAGTAGTAGTAGTAGTGGTAGTAGTAGTAGTAGCTAAAACACTCGTGCGGACTACGAACGTGATTGTTTCAAGCAGGGCGCTCTCGTGTTATTGACACGTTCTATTTTTAGCCAATCAAAGCGCTCGATTTCCGTGTTAACTACCAGTCAAATTAATTTGGTTGCGAATGCACTAGTGGTGTTGAATAAGTTATATTCTTGATTGGCACTCGTTAGCAATCAAATCATGTCAAGTGTATCGGAAAATCGGGATCACTAGTTATATTATTTGCGGAAAAAATGACTTGGTTCTTACCTGATCACTATCGTGCCCCTGCCAACTGTCAGTCACCTGAAAAAAGAGTATCAAATAAATATTTGAAAGTAATGCGAACATCCCATATTTGTAACATTAACAACGCCGGTTGTATACTTAATGCATAGGTAAACGTAACAAAATAGGAGTAAAATTAAATTAAAACATCATAAATTGAAATAAAATGCTGTGTTAGTTATAGTCAGTCACAAAACATTCATCGTTCTTGTAGTAGGCGCGAATATACAGCACAGCACAGTAAAATGAAATTCATATTTGATATGCTATAAAATTTAGTGTTGATGCTATTTTCACGTGTAGTGATTTACCCACTACTTACGATGTGTAGCCTTAGTATCAGAAATAAAACGACGACCAACAAAAAGAAAATATCAACATGCTGAAATTAAAATTTCAAGTAACAGGAAAACTCTGCTACTCTACGCTTCCGTACAGAGTTACAGCCTCCTGAAGATGAAACAGTCTAATGACTTCTTTGTTATAACTTTTTTAAAACGCATATTTTAGGCGCTTAAAGCCGTTTTTAGAGCATATTTTGGTTGCTATATTAATTACTGTTGTCCCTACCATTAACAGCCTTATCTTTTATAAGCATGACATAGTCGATTTGACATTTGGGAGGAGATACCAAAGCAGACAATGATTTAAAGCGTTAGAACCGTGAAAAATGTAACATAAGTAAACACTGTCTCTGCATTCTGCATTCAGGTAGAATTCAAAGATATGCTAGCAATTAACCACATATTTGAGGCAACCCTTAAACTTAAGGGTGTTTCAAAAAACTACAGCCCTCTCAGCCTCCCTCTCCTTTAAACCCGCCTCTGGTGGAATGTGGCAGCAAAATCAAATATAAAAAATGTATCATGAAAAAACTACGTGAAAAACTGGAAACGCACAGTGTTAAATTATTACTTATGCCAATTTTTTTTTAATTAAAAGAATCATGGAACTGTGCGTGGGCATAACTCCCCGATTCCTGCCCTATCGCCTTACCCGGGCTCAGCGCACTTAGCGCTATTCACCGGTCTAACATGCCCCATCCCGAAAAGACATGCAACCCAACATACACACAACGTCTATGGACACGCCGGGTTACCTTATTCAGAAAAATTTCCGACGTGCAGAGGATTCGAACCTACTGCCGTTGAGAATTTAGCTCTAGCGCCTGAGACTATAACCACTAGACTTAGTCCTCATAAGGCAATTCTAATTTTACACTCTCCAAATAGTTTTTGTTTGAAGTTTTAGATGTTTTCATTATTTAAAAAGTGTGTGGTGTGACAATTGAATTTACTTCTATCCAGCAATTACATATTAAATGCGAAAAGAATTTTGTAATTTCACACGTAAACTTATCTACATAAATCTCATTCTCTGAAATTTAAAATTACGCAATTTTATTGGTTGATCATGATTTTCTAAAATATGAGCTGAATGGCCATAATTATTCTGTTCTTGCACTTTACATTTTGCCTTTGTGATGCGTTCGCTTAACCTTTAATGAATGCAGAAATAGTTCACAGCTTTTTCTTCTTTCTTTTTATGTTTTAATAGTATTTTATTACAAATAACTGTAAAAATTAGACATGTTCTAATGTATACACTTATACAGTCAGTGCTGCTGGCGAATTAAAAATAATCAGATTAGTTTTTGGTATAAATAAGCAATATTTTTTAAGTGAAACTCCAAATTTTTAAAAACGAAATTTGAGATAAACGTTAATCTTGTTTTAATTCTTTCCTCAGAATTGTTGTTGCAAAGTTGTTTAAACACACATTCATGTAAATCTAAACGAGTAAAATTTCAAAAACACAATGCTTTCATCAGTAGCAGTCACTTATCAAAATCTTTTGACTGGCCAATGCCAATGTCATCTATTACAAACTGCCAGTTGTAAAGCGTTGCTCTTAATTACGCATCGCCAATAATTAATTACTGACATTTCGGAATGTAACGTTTAAGTGAATTCCTGAAGCCGCAATATATCACTGGACCAGTTCAAAACTTACCTATCGGATTTTAATTAAGCCTTACCCTCAGAGTAACCATTTGAACTCGCATCACACATCAACTGTTACGAGTAAACGCATAACCATAAAATAGAAGGAAAACCGAAACTAGTGGCGTTACACGTCGTCAAATTAAAGCAATTATCTGAACACATTCTGCAATGAGAATTTTTTATTACTGTGTTAATTATTATCAATACGATGTATATGAAGTACTTAAAACTATCGTCTAAGCAGAACTGAAATATTTTTAGTTAGTTAAAAAAAAGACAAATTACGAACTTATTATTAAACTTTTTTTTAAATTTATTATATTGGTGGCGTAGCGGGTCGTGGATCGAAGTCCTAGTTTATGTTTATTCTGCACTAAATCCACATTCCTCCCTTTACTCCCAGCTTTTAGTGACCGCGCATTCAGTAACATGCCTTACATCTCGACACAGGTTATATCATTATATATCTTTCAATAAATTTGCTACTAGTGTTTGTAATAGAAAAAAACGTGGGGCGTTGTCCATGGATTCAGCTTGTTTCATAAATTAATTTGCGATTGCTGTCCTTTTTGTAATAGTAAATTTTAGCTTTTGTTATTTTTATTGGAGCTCACAATATTTGGGTCAAGGAAGTGCCCAATTTGTAAACACGGTCGTCCGCTGTTGCAGCTGCCAAACATGTTCGTAATATTTTAAGCAAAATATGTTTTAAGTGCTTAACTGTAAGGACCCGCTTAGTTTTAGTATGAGATACAATCAGACAGACATTATTTCGTAGGAAAAATTAATATTTTGTTCCCACTGTTGTAAGTGTTAAAATTCGCTGGTTTAACTGTTACTTTCTTGTTTATTTATTCGACTATTAATTATGTCTGCGCGACTAATTCTTTGTCCAATACTATTGCTTTTAGTTTTAATATCACTTTAATCATGCTCATATTTGTATTAGCACAACTCGCGATAAACGAATGCTGTTTTTAATGAACTTGTTAAAATGTCTATTAATTGTTTGTGATTCCCGACCCTCGAGAATTGAAGTAAGTCATAAATAACCAAATTATTGCAACAGTAGTAGCTCCAACATAGACATTCGTCGAAAACAATCAATAAAGTGAGCGGAGATGTAAAGGTCAGTCGTCGTGCTATGATGATAAATTGTGTCCTAGTCACTTGGTCTGCTCTACATCTCTCCTCAAAAGCGTTTCGCGACTGAGCGGCAGGCTGTGCAGCCAGCAACGAACGGAAGATCAGATGTCAGAGTTGAGCAAAATAGAAAAACGCCGCGTTTAACATAAAGATAATAATAATTTTAGACGCGCAGTTCTGTTCGAAGGTGTTAAATTAAGTACAGTAGTTTAATGTTTGTCAAGGAAGATTTACTCAAAGATGTTGTAACTATCTGAACAACTGCAGTTTTACTTGCTCGTGGTTCCGAGCTGTAACAATTCTAAACTTTTTAAATTGTTTTGAACTATATTTATGGTAAAGAATTAAGTGCTGCTATGAAACGAGTGCGGCATGTCGATGATTAGCTTATAAATCGTAAAGCTATATTATTATTTTTAGTTTACGAACATGCATGATAAATATAAATGCCAATTCACTTCCGTGACCCATTTAACTCCCATAATGAAAACATTTTTAAACGACATGTTGGTTTAGCGGCAAAGGCTTGTAATCTGGCGCTCCTACTTGAAATCTCGTGGCAAACCTGTTTTTTCCTAATTTTATTTTATTTATTCATATCTTATCTTATTTGAATATTTGTTTTAATTTAAAAATACGTTACGGTAAAATAATAAATCGCCCAACTATGATAATAGCTCTACAATTTGCAAATTAATCATCGACGTGCGGTTCTTGTTTCATAGGCGACTGTAATTAAGTTTTTATTTGATCGCTCTATATATGACTTATTGTGTATAGCACCAAGAGATCATTTTTGCTGGGCTCTATTAGAACGTCATCGGCATCACAAACAAAATGAAATAAACTGCAAAAGTATTTGCCATGAATAGTTTCAATTTGATCTACTCAGTTTATGTATGTATAAGGCCGAGACTTTACCACAGGGTTTGTAGTTGACAATGGGATGAGATTGCATAACAGTAGGACTCGTACAGGTAGGATTTGCTGGCGCTATTAGAATAATAAAGTGCCAGTCAATTTTATTAGATTGGTAGATGCCCGACATGACCGCTACGTTTCTGGTCACGGTGCTATCCGAACTCGAGTAGACACTAGATGCTGACTATAAAAGGCCGGGACTAAACGTCGCACAATCATTGCTTATGCTCAGTTTTTCGAGTTTTCCTGACAGTGCTTCCGCTTCCGAAATCTAAATTTTGCCATAATTTAAAAAAATTAAAGTAGTACATAACTACTATTTCGATTCCTTTTACTAATGTTGGCGAGAATTTTGAAATTCTAAATTTTTCTTTTCATCACAAAGCTTGCAAAATGTTAGTACGTGTCTATTCTAAAAATTTAAACAATGGACTACGAATAAATTATGTATTTACGCTAATACAAAAAGGTTTTGTACCTGATTTTCATTTGGAATTTTTTACTCTATCAAAGGTGAAAAGTGGCATAGAATTTGAAACTGTATGAAACTGTAAAGGTAGTATTATTTTTCAATTTTAAATATTACAATTGAAAATGTCTACTGGAAATAGTAATTGAATGATGTACCTAAGCGAGTATCCTCCGTTCTATACATTTCAAAGACTTTTTGCCACCCATTTCTTTTAGTCGAATAAACAGAATTCATCACGTAGGTCGACAAATTAAGAAAGAACCGTGAACTGGTCCCTATTACTAAACGTAGCTTTTCTGCCTGTTTCAACTTCTTTTATGTCCTAAAAAGACTAGTCTTCAAGAGAAAATATTACAAACGCCCCCGTAATTTAGCGGGAAGTTTGTAGGTGGGGTATTCAGCGGCTAAATAGAATCTACTAACAACATCCGAGCAGTTCAGCATTACGGTCATGGGTTATATCTTTTGTACAACTACCAAGCAATAAATATTTGGGCGACTAACAAGATTCGTGCTCCATCTAGCGGTACAATGAACTACTCAGCAGTTCCCTAAACCGCTGGCTTGTTACTTACACCAAGAACAATTGCTGTGTTTAGTATTTATAACATCCTTATAATTAAAATAACAACTGCTCCCTGCTCTACTGATGAAGTTAGTTCAGCGTGGATGTTACACAAGAGTATATAATTTATGTTGTGCATTTCGTGACGTCAGTAAAGATATTAAGTCTTAACGTGCAAGCGTGTCGTAAGCAGCATAAGATGGATTAAATATGTTATCTAGTTAATTACCTAAAATAAAATGTATCAGATATTACGATTACTACATCTTTACTAGTTGACAGTATATGTTATCATAGTTTATAAATAATATCAGTTGTGAAAACTATTTTTATTTTCTCTTAGCTGATGTAGTTTGGCAGATCAGAATCGAATTCATCTTGAAGTTTTGTGTTTTGTCTTGCATGGAGTCGATATTAGTAGGTTACCAAGATTGTTTAACGAGGGACTCATCAATTATCTCATGGATGTCGCTCACTTTATCAACTATTGCCTCTGGGTTTGGATAACCTCAACCCTAACTTGTAAATAAATAGGTAAATTTGTATTATCCCTTAATTGTTTGTAAGTACTGTTAGATATTAAATATTTAAATACTATTGTTAAGCTTGTGCTTTGTTGGCTAGACCATGTCACAAACTTTCGCAGTTTCAGCTGTGCCACATGCGTAACAGTACGACATTCTTTATGCGTATTGGGTAAACGCTTTAATTTGTATTTATTCAATTTGAATAACTACACGGTAATTAACTAATTATTTTGTTAAATAATAGCAATTTAAGAATCGATATGTAAGCGCAAAATGGAATACAATCAACCCTAATTGCATTCAACATGAAACATCACTTTAGCTGCTATAATTAGTGCTTCGTACTTATATGCCATATCCAATTTTGCCGCATCAAAACGTACTACATTCAATATCTATCTCATGCACTGAGTTTTTATTTAGTCTGAAATATTGTTGTTGCGTTTTATTCTACCTTATTCTGAACGATACCGATCTTCCTTAATATAGTTCAATAAAAATAAAACATAAATCACCATTATCGGTGTTAAATAAACATCTATTAATTACACGTAATTAAATTGAATAATCTATATGGAAATTAAAAAACTCCATCCGTTATATCCAAATCTCTGTGTTAGCTTACAGTACGTTGTGCTATTACTAACGTTATAACAGTATGTTTTTTTTAAGAATCATGAGGCCGTGCATGAGCACGACTCCATGATTCCCATCCCACCCCTTACCCGGGCTCAGCGGACTTGCGCTATACACCGTTCTAGCATGCCCCACCCCTGAAAGACATGCAACCCAACATACACACCACACACACCGTCCATGGACATGCCGAATTTAACTTAATCTGAAAATTTTCTGGCGGGCAGAGGATTCGAACCTACTGCCTGCCGTTGGGAGTCTAGATCTAGAGGTTGGGACTCTAACCACTAGACCACCCGCCGCCGGCCCAACAGTATATGTGCACTAGCAGAAACCGTAGACTACGGTCTACGTTTTTTGTTTTCGTAAATTATTTTAAAATAATAACAAATAAGTTGTTTTGAGCTGTAAGGCATGTACTTAATGCGTGCACAGTGGTGTAAATGCCAATGCAGCCAATGCAATTGCGTGATTGGGAGTACATAAAGGGTGTTTGTAAATCGCTTTACAGCCTGTAACGTTGTTATTATTAAAGATATCGAATATAACATTTCTTTGTTTTAAATGGGAGAATGTATAGCACAAAATGCCGTATGCCAATATTAAACAACGCCTACTGTTTTTGCACAACGGCATATAACTTTTGTGTTTCAATTGGAACACTGTATATATTTATAAATATTTAAAAAGAGCGCTAAAAATACTTTATGGTGATACACTTAAATTGAAATTGTAGAGTGCATATTTTTTTAATTTAAATTAAATTAAAAAATACGTTTTGTTAAAGTGGGCCATGACTTATGTAAAATTTCTAACAAATGCTCAAGGAAGGTAAAATAAATGCCACTTGTCTTTAAAACTGCACCATAGCAATTGATATTTTGAATTGATTGTGTGGTAGGCACATAATGAAACATTATTAATAAATATTTAACTATTAAAAAATTAATAGATTATTAATAAAATAAAACTCTCGGTAATTGTTGTGAAACAATTACCGAGAGTTTTATTTTATTAGTAATCTATTAATTTTCCATGGCAATTGTTTCTTTACTCGTATAAGCCTACTATGAAGAAGATATTATGTTTCAGTAATTGCATTATTGTAATGTTGTTTTTGTTTCTTCAAAGGCTAACTTTCACCAATAAGAAAAGTATGGCATATTATTCTAAAGCTGTTTTATTGTATATTTCAAGTATTTGATGCAACTCAAAGGGTTCCTTTAAAAAAATTACGTTTTCAGTTGTTTTAATGAAGTTCGGTGTGGTAATTCGTCTATGGTGCGCTTTTAAAGGCAAGTGGCATTTGTTTTACCTTTCATTTGTTAGTGATTTCACATAAGTCATGGCCTACTTTAACAAAATGTATTATTTTTATTTAATAAAATATGCACTCCAGTGGCGCCCCTGCCGTTTAGTTTTGAGGATAAAAAGACGTAGCAAGTTCATAGTATTCAAGTTAGTCTAAATTGTACATACATAGAAGGAAATCAATAGAAATGTTATTCTTATTATATCTAAAGTTAAGGTTCATATTGTGTTGTAAATTAAGATGATCTTACAACGAAACAAAAAATTGCAAAAGTTACAAGAGACGAGCTTCAGTTTTATGAAACTGTCATTTAAAATTGCTACGAACTTTAATGAGTACTTTAACTGTATTGAACATAATCTGTTATAACAAAATAGTGAAAATAAAATATAGTAAAAGAATAAACAGACGCAAAATCTCTGAAGGTTTAATTTATTTTTAATCAAGAAATTTTTTAAAGCTCCGAACATCGCCAATACGTATAATAAGTACTTTTTCATAATTAGGGCAAATGTTGAAAGTTACTGTTTTTGATTTAACTCTTACTACAATATTTATGGTTAAAGCACCCAGCAACATAAAATACTATTAATGTACAACTATAGCAACACAAAATGTCTTATATTATATTTTTCATGTGTAATGTTATCAAAGTTGCGCATACTACTTAAGTTTATTAAGAACATAAATGGAATGGCTACTGTTCATAGTAGGATATCTTAAACAAACCAAGAACGTAGAGCTTTGTATTTTAAATTTTACAGAAGCTTCTAGTAAGTATACAAACTAGAGTAACATGCTTTGTAGTCATACATATATGTTTTGAGTTTGCTTCAAGACAGGTCTCGTAGATCTGAAATTATCATGCATTAAAATAAAAGTAAATATTTCTAGAAAATCTTGAGAAGGCAGGCTTTTGATGCTACTGCACGTTTCTTAAAGAACGACAAAAAAGAAACAAAGTGAAAGATGCATAAATATTGAAATAGCTGTAATCAAGCTCAAACTAACGGCACACGTGGGCTACGACCCACACATTTTTAAAAATAATAAATAAGCTACTGGCAGTGTAGCGGGACGTGGATCTAAGTCCGATTTTTATGAATTATATAGACTGATTTAACTATATATAAATTGATTTTTAGGAAAAATATTATCCAGGATTAAAAAAAAACGCAAGGGAAATTTGTTCACCAAAATTAAGAAGGAGAAAAAAATTAACCCTCCTAAATATTACTGCACAGTGCACCTACAAATTAAGTTATGAATCTTATTTTACTATTACTCATGAGCACTCTGGATTAAAAAGAAATATTTCATCATTTCATAGTTTAAAACAATCGTGTAGCCAGTTTTTGAGCAATATTTTTTTGACAGCGTCCAAAATAAAAAAAAAATATTAACGCTAGAGTGCACAAAAAAAGCTATCGATTTGTCTTAATGCCTTCTATCTTGTTCTGTTCTTATATTTATGAAATACCGTTTGTGAAAATAGAACGATACCAAAATAAACATGTCTAACTTCTGTTTCCGGTTCCTCATCGTAAAATAAAACTTAATAGCTCGACAATTTTTCGTTGTACCTAGGCGTATCAAATTTCATAAATGTCAGTCCAGTAGTTCCCCAGATGTCGCGACATACAAACCTATCTATCTATCTATATAGCAAATCCCTAACTGTCTTATCATAACAACATGACAGGATCTTGCTTTTCGACAAAATTTACTACCATAATAGGTACTACGGTGGCCTCTTGCCAACTCAACTCAGTTTATTGATTGTTTACGGCAATTAACTACAATTGCTGCCACCGCTATTGATATAATTTAGTTATTTGTGGTTTAGTAACGAGAAACTCGTAAGTTGTAATAAAATGTATCTTCAGATAAGACAGAAAAGCTCTGTGGTGTTTAGACTGGACGTTTCAAATAACCTTGAAGGTCGACGTCGGAATAAATAAACAGTTACATATCCTCAATTTATTCTAATAAAATTTATAAGATTCTGTCTTTCATCTTCCGTTTCAACTAGCCGTCGTTTCCTCATTCGAGAAGCATCCTTATTAGGTCTACCCATCACTTAAAATTGTAAAATAATTCACTTTAAAAAAAACCGACTTCAAATAAAAACACAAAAGTAAAATAAGTTAACTAAAAAGCACACTAAAAACAACAATTTCTTAATTACATTAAACGGAACAACAAATAAGTATTAAACTGTTGTATAAAAAACATTTATTTTTTGCTTTTTAGTTAACTTATGTTACTTTTGTGTTTTCATTTGAAGTCGGTTTTTTTTAAAGTTAATTATTCTAAAACACTACAGAATAACGCCATAGCAACCAGGGTTCGTGCATACTCTTAAGTATACATATATTAGGCTCTGTCACCTGAACTAAACAAAAGCTGAACAACTGAACGAAATTTTTTTGTGTAGATCTATGACATTTTCATTTTTCTCGAAATGTTTATAGAGTATGAAAGTTTTATACCATTGAAACAAGAAAGACCCAGTTTTTATTAACTACCTAAGAAAATATTGATATTGCCATTGAAATAAAGCATCGAAGACGTCACTGCTGAGTCACGTGACAGTACAGAAAAGAAGCAGTAGAGGATGACACTTAAAAAACTCATCCTGTATACTGTATAGCCCCCAAGGATGTGCTGTAAATTCGGTCCGCTAAAAATAAGGACTTGAGAATTGGAAAACATAAACAAGAAAATGTAGAACACGAAAAATAAAATTACGTTTCGTGGCATCCCCATGATAAAAAAGTTGCATAATTTAAATGGAAGCTCAACAAGGCACTACTAATAGATGAAATTCAATAAACGATATTCAGTAAGATAAGGACAGTGCTAGGAATGCCGATAAAGTAAATTTCATTAAACAATCTGCCCAAGTTGAATAATAGTTTTATTCGTCACGGTTTCAAATTCTGATAGCAATATCGTGAAGACCCCTATAATTGAAATTGAAAAAGTAAAACAACACGAGTTTAATAAAAATATGAATCTGCTAATCCATAGCGAGATTATAACAAAATTGTATAAAATGACGATTCGTAAATTATTGTTCCTGTTAGGCTTTGCATATCAACGAAAATTAACTCTTTTAGTGAGTGACAGGGGCTCAGCCGGTACAAAGCCATCAAAATCTGTGGTTCCAGGCACGATTATCGATTGCAGGCTTTTATATTCTTTATGCATGCAAGTTTTTTTTTTGTTATATTGCCTATATTTTTAACACAACAATCTTAAAGTGAAACAGGAACTCATTTCCAATTTCATAAGGAGCAAGACGCAGCATAAACAATCTAGTCTCTGTTTTACTAACGTTACTGCTGTGATGTACTAAATGCAGATCACCATATGTCATTTTACAGACATTAAAATAACACTCAAGACAAAGAACTGCAATTTTGCTCTTTATTACAGTCTTAGTGCTGCCAAAAGAGTTAAAAGAGGAAAATGGGCAAAGTACATCACTGATACTTTCCCATACTTTTACGTTTTATATATTATCGCGGTAATAAATGGCTTAACAACATTACACTAACAAAAAAAAATCAAAGAAAGAGAAACAAGTTAAAAACTTGAACTTGCGATAGCCTATGTAATAGAATGTTGTATCAGCGCTACCCAACACTGTATTACTACGACTGCAAATGCCAAATACGGCGTTTGCATTTATAAATAAATATTAGGTTTCGGACTTCGGGCCAAAAATCGTTATAAATAGTTTATTGGAAGAGTTATCAAAAACATGCAAAAATAAAAAAGTATTGATTTTCTCTTATTTTTAAAACGCATTTTTTTACTTTATCTATTGAACTGTTTACATTTTATAACGACTGGCGTTTGACTAATAAATCATTATTATATTTGAAATTTTTCGAACATTTCTGAAGGGCGCCAAAATAAAATTTGGGAGATTAGTAAAAAAACAAATTTGTAGTTCACTGCAAGCTCCAAGCACGCAAGTTGTAAGTAAAAATTCTTAGTGTGTTCTCACTGAAAGATATTTTGAATTGTATGAAAGAACAGAAAACGAAAACGGTTATGTCATGTTTGAGTTAGTTGTAGGAAAACCTATAAAAACGGCAATGCACATCTACCTTTGTTTAATTTCTTGTAGTTTTAACTTTGTATTGCTAAATAACATATTAGAAAAATAAAATAAGGTATTCGTTTTAATACATAGGTAGATAGATAAGCAGTGATCGTATTTAAGTATGTTTTAATGTTAGATTGGATTACCAAACAACTTCTCCGACTGCGGGTGACTGTTTTAGCTAGCGTAAATAATACGAATCCCACGTCGTCAAGTATAACGTCAATGTGTATTTACAGTGTACGTGAGACGTACAGAAAAGGCCCAGAAGCTGATCGAGGCTCTGGAGTTTGGTCATGTTTCCAGCGATTTACATTTAATTTGTTTTTAAGTATATTATTAACGGTATAAATATAAAAAGGTAGTATTGCAATTACAAATAACAAAGCAACACATTTACAAGAGATACTTTTAGCCATTTAAGGCTTAGATGTTCAGATAATCGTTGATAAAAGCGTTACGCATTTTTGTATTCATTTGCGGTCCTCACCACGAACCAGTTTATTAGTCCTACGAAATGTGATTTAACGAACCAGCATGAGATATGGTGTCATGATACTCCTAGCAGGATAAAAAGTTACACCATTAAAGTATTACTAAAAAATCTCAAAGGCGTCAAATGCATATCTTTGACAACTGTCTCAATAAAGTATTTATAGCGTTTTTTAGTCCGAATTCAAGAGCGAAGTGTATTGTTGTGTATTAGTGAGTAGGACGGTTTCCCTATTCAGTGTTCTGTTGTCGGTCGGCTGTGGCAAGGAGCAAGCGACCTGTACCGCGTGGCGTGTAGATGTAAGTTTCCGTATTCACTTAATGGCGCAAGAAATTTAAAACATAAACAGTATGGAAAAGTACCAGCGACCTGTTTCACCAATTTTTTCACTTGTCTTCCTTTCTTATGGCTCTCTATCGGTATCTATTTACAGATTATTTTAGTCTCATTGTTTGGCATTCCTTTTGCGTGGAAATATGTTGTCTACGTTATCTAATCCGACATCACCTACACCTTAAACGACGTTTCTACTTCTTTGCTGTGATTTTTAGATTCGTTGTAGTTTTTCTGTTTTTCTACTGATGATGACTGCTTAGCAGTCAAAATGTGCATTTATAGTTGTTATGATAATTAATGGGCTTTATTTTTGCGTTGGTAATCATTTTTCATAGTTGCTCATTTAATTACTTTATTTACAGTAATCTATGGTCACCTAGAAATTTGTTGCAAATTGCTTCAAACAACTACGCTATTTAAAATTTTAATCAGAGTGTAAAAACACGAAAAGGTTTGCACATTTATATTTACAAAACATCGTCAGCAAATGCTGTACTATTTTCAATAATAATCCTTTCTACCTATTTCCATTTTGGTTAGTAAATCATAATGTCGTGATGTTTTTAGCTTGACAGAACTACTATCTGCAAATGAATAATAAAAATAATAATCACACATACATTGTTTTTCGTGAAACTCTCCCTTGATTAAATTTTTTGTTACTTGAGTCGTATTATGATGGACAACAGGATTGTGAACCTAGACATCTTGCAAAAAATTGACACTGATAGATATTGACAATATAATTTCATTTTCGTTTCTGAATATAGTACACAACATATGATAAAAAAAATCGTACGGCTTGGCCATAGAAAGCAAAGTTCATTTAGTAACTTAATTCATACAGTCACAAGTCGCAGTTTAATAATGTTTAATTAATACACGAAATTCACTTTTCTCCATGTTTGCAAAAATACGAGAGGTTGTCCCACGTTGTCTGCTTTCAATGGCTGTCAAAACTGAACTAAATGACATCTGTTTGAAAATTTGAATGTGATTGAATTTACAAATGTCATCTAGGATTTGCGATTGTGACGCCCTCTGTTGCAATTTTACTAAACTTGTCACTCCACCCTCGTAAGTTTAAACCACAGATAAGGTTAACACTACAGATATACGGTAAATATGTGAGCTATCGGCAGCTTGTTTTATATGATTAATAATCTGCAAAAAGCAGGCGCTACAATGACAATTTATAATTAAGTCACAGATGACTGTAATTGAGCAGATTACTTAGCACATATTCAAACCAAAAGTTAGACAGCCATCTGCCATGCTTAATTGTCAAATCGCAATTTTTCGTAAATAATTAATATTGAAGCCAATTCTACTTAAATTATATTCATGATGTGACAGATGCACTCAAATCCCCGATAAAACAGTTTCCAACACATTTCAACAGAAATAAACAAATAGCGATGGCAGTGCCCTAAAATTGATCTGGTGCGTTGTAGCCAAACTAACGCTAATTTCGTCTCCAAATATGAGCGGACATTTTGTATAAAGGGTCGTATATCTGTAGTGTTAACCTTATCTGTGGTTTAAACGTATCTGAGCAACGCAACGGCATGCGTCCCATTCACGAGTCACTTCAGTTTTGGAATCTCGCATCCGGCTTCGGCACTTGCTGTTCTGAAATTCAAATTTTGATCGCATAACGCTACACGGTGTCACGGGCTCAAATTTAAAATAATCGGCGGTGTTTATTAAAGAGAGCGGCATGAACTTTCGAATTTCAAAAATTTATAGAAGGCGTCACAAAGAAATTAGCGGGCTGAAACACAAAGCCAATTATAGCTCATCTCAAGTTCCATGAACTTACAAAATTTAGAAAAACTAGTGTGGCCAGTTTTTTAGCAATAGTGTTTTGTAAATTAGCAAAATTGACAGACAGATATTTTTTAAATACCAATGTTTTGGATTCCTGGAGATCCAAAACATGTATTTCCGTTAAAAGCTCGATTTCGAAAATTTGCATGAAATCAATACTTCCCTATAGTGAAAGTATGGGAAAGTGAAAAGCACGCAGAGGTTAGTTATACCGCAGGAAATCAAATTTAGAAATGTATATTTGAAAACCCCGATTTTAAAAACTACAATAATCAACTCACCCCTACTAAGTGATGATGATCTTTAAACTATTGACAGTGGCACACACAATATGACGCTCGACGATATCACTACGGTATTACTTTGCAATATTGCCAAGAATATTTTTTTTACGTTAGAAACAACTTGAGCGATTTAAAATGATGAAAACTACGACGTCTGTTTATTTTTACAAGGATGGCGATATTATATGTGATCTGATTTTAAACTTGCAGCTGTTTTACTTTGAAGATTTCATGTAAGACGAGAAAGCTTTGCAAGACTTTTTTTTATTACGACTCCGACATATTCTTGCCGAAGGAATAACATTGCTAGAAGCGGGTGCATTAGTTTATAAACACCCAATAGAGTACAAATAATGTCTTTTAGAAACATTTTGAAGTGTCTTACATTGCAATTCTTCGAATTTTATTAGTAAAGCAATTTGCGTTAATGAAACTTATTTAAATTGAGGAGCAAAAAGTAAATCTTATGTAAGTTATGATGTCAAGACAAAATTCAGTTGAAATAGGCGGCAGTCAGCAAATAAGCTTGGAAGTTCTTGCAAGCAAATTAATGCGTCAAGCTGCAAAAGTTATAAGGGAAACGGTAAAGCCCTAGTCGAGTCAGTAATTTATGCTTCTTAATTCCTCCAGAAATTCCAATGTAACTAAGTTACATGTATGGTCTTTGCGAGTTATTTAGGTCGTAAATCAAGAACTTACAGGTTATTAAATTTACTTTATCAAAACTATCATACCAGCATAGGCCATCGAACCATGAGGTAAACTTTGGCGCGTCCGAAGAACCGGAAACGACGAAGGCGTCGAAGTTTCTTGTCGTGGAAACCCATTTTCACAAAGAAGACTTATGTTACTCACTGTGATATTAAGTAAACCGTATCCATAATAACGCTACCGCTAAAGAATTTACAAGGGTGTAGGAGATTTAGTGCTACTTAAGGCCTTTCACTACGATTTATGGTTGTACTCAACCTGATTGTTGCAATGTTTAGCACATCAGTACAACTACGTTAGGTAAGATTTACAACAAACACAAAACCTAATATTTGTTTATGACACAACATCTTTTAAATTAAAATTTTTAAATAAAATGTAGGTAAAAAAATTGTTGATTTATGTGTTGTATTGTTGATATGCAGCATGATTGTATCGATTAAAACATTTGTTTATAACATTAATCCTACACACTAGAAAATTCTATGTTGATAACATGCGCGTTTTGATACCACCGTTAACTTGATACTCCGAACGGTGGTTGAACAAATACTGAGGGATGCTGGAGAAGCGACGTTACCAAGAAGGACGTCTGTCACGGCGCGCGCCGGACTCCAGGATAACATTGCCGATCATGAAAATGTTCCGGGTTTAAATAAACACAGATTGCGCTTATAAAAACTACTAAGACTAGGGGATGCGGATTAAGGATCTATTTATGTGAAAACATAATCCAGATAACTCTCGCTTATAAGTGTTTGTATTTTAAGCAAATAATCGTTTTTCTGACAAAAAAATTAACAGTTATCTAGTATAATTTTAAAACTATAAAGCGCCTCGCCAAAATATAAAACAAAATTAATACGCCGTTTATAAAAGTTTTGACAAAACAATATAGATAAAAGTTTTTTAATATACACATTTTGTGCATTATTTTATTACATTAATTATCCGATGTGGTAAATACTTAAAATTCACGAAACGATAATGTAAAAAGAAAGAAAGCTACTATTGTAGATTATTGTAAAAATTAATTATTTTAGTGTATGCACAAAGCTCCAACCAGAAACTAAAATTCAGATTTATACCAGCTATTGCTAAATTTGCTAATATAATTAATAACATTTTACCATTTAACAACTTTTACATATACTCTAATTTTGAAACTAAAAGTACTTCTGGCTTTCTAAATTCTTTTATGCGAATTTGTACCATATATTTTTACCTTTTCAGTAAGTACTCAGTATAATTTACCAGTCATCCTCTTTTGATAAAAAAAATACTGATTTTGCCAATACCTTAAGAAGAACAGTTGATTTGGCTATATAAAAATTACAACATAGTCATAACGTATCAAATCTAGCGTTGTGTAAATTAAAGTAACTCTTCAAATTGAATTTTAATTAAAAAAGAATTTTAATTTACTTAAAACAAACATCGACTAACAGTACTCCATATGCTAGAGTAAGTAGGCTTTATTTTACTTTGTAATGTTACTTAGCTTACATATAAAACCTAAAACATGGTATTTCTTTTGAATATTTATATTTACTAGTGTTACCCCAGCATACAATGCACTGACAGACAGCGTTGGCAGAACCGGCGAAATGTCAAGTCACGTGATGCATTAGTTCCAATAATGACACACGACGTTATTGTAGATGGCGCCCCAAGTGACGCGCGTCTAGCCGACCTTCATATATATTAGAAATTAAAATAATTATTATTGAAAAATCGACGTTTAATAAAAATATAAAAATGTTTCATGTTCCATTTGAGGATAGAGACCTTTTATTGCAAAAAAAATGGTCCAAATTGGTGAAGCGGTAGCCGCTGGAGGAACCGGAGAAAGAAACCCTTTGTGCTTTTATATATGTATGGATTGTCGGCCTATTTCTGCTTATCACCAACACCAGAGGTTATATCACTCTTATTTTGCTACAATATAAGCTAAATTTTGTGCGTTAGCACTCAATTTTTAAATTTAGACTATTTTTCTTGACAAAAACAGTATTTGCTACGTTAATCTGTTAAAAACTAGAATGTAAAATAAAAGACTTTTGGAAGATTTATTCAACAACCTAATGTTACAATCGTACTTAAAGTGAAGAACATAATAACTGCTTAACTCAAATCACAATTTAAAAGGAAATGAAGAAAAGGACGTACTATCAAATAATAAATTAGTGAATTTGTTTAATTTCGACCCCGATTAAATTTAATAGTAGAGTTTTTTTCAATTAGTTTACTTATAACTTTGTGAGACTCTGAAGAAACGCGCTATGCTGTATTTATTAGCAGTACATTAGTTATGTTTTACTGCATAACAAAATGCATATCTTCACATCAAGATAAGCATAAACAAGGCGTACTTTTATATAATAAAAATTGGCGAAACAGGGCGCTGTTACTTTCGCGCGCCAATAAGCGATAAGGTAAAAATCAGTTAATTTGCCTTTAGATGCATTAAAACTGTGTTATCAAAATTTCAAAATACTGTTAACAAGGAAACCTATAAAAAAAAACATGTCTAATTTCCGTTTCCGGTTACGGTTCCGATTAAAACCTTCTACAAAACCACCTGCAACTAAAAAACCACAGACCACATTTGATAAAAGTCGGTCAAAGGGTTCCGGAGATAATGGGAACGCATTTTTCGTTTTTTAGTACTTACAAATTAGTTTACACGATGCTAAAAATTATGAGACGCAAAATTTATATAGCCCAAAAACTATGATGACAAATAAGGCCCAAAAATAAGACTCCAAAAATTTAGAGGCCCTAGGCTGCAGCCTAGTCAGCCTCTAGGTAAATCCGGCACTGTGCTATGATGGGTTGTGATTTGTCAACTGTAGTACACTGGTTCAAAAGCTATATCTATCTGTTTTGTTAATGATATAGTGATGTAGAGAAGAAGTAACATAGTACAGTGCTCGGAGCAACAAAACTCCCCAAACAAGCGAGTTCGTGGGCACTTTGGAGTTACAAGCAACGAAGTCGCCAGATTTGTAGAGCATGTTTTCCTTACTTTGAAACTAAAATCTGTCCAAAATTGTCTTAACCAAAAGAACACATTTAAAACAATTAGAGCTTTATACACGTCCGAAAAGTGCGTGTCCAAAACTATCAATACATTTATTTTTGTTAAAGTGTCCACGGAAGTAAAAGTACAGTCTCTCAAGCACTCTACTAACATTTGGTTGTATTTTTTAAGTGTTTTCAGTGCGGATTTTCCATAAAATTATTAAATGGAGTAATGAACGTTATCGACAAAAAATACATTACACTAGCTCCTGACTAGCGTTCAGAAAATTATAATTTAAATTTAATTTACATTTGTAATAGTTTTCTGAATATAACTAACATTTTAGCGCAAGTCAAGGGCTGCTCTAATGTGTTTTGTTTTGGGTAGTATAACAGATTTTTAGAATAGAAAAAGCTTATTAAGAGTGCATTGAACAAATGCAAATCACCAATATTGCTTTATAAAATATTATTTTTCTACTCCCATGTTTTAATTTACTTATTAAGTGTGCGCTGTCTATACTATAATGATACCCATTTCGATAAAGAGTTTCATTATGAAATGACCCAAGCTGACCAATAGCAGCAAAGCATTGTTTTTGGTAACCATGGTTACAAAAGTTGTTGACAGTCGCAAAACAGTTTGAGTGTTTTTGCATAAAAAAACTTTTTAATGAATAGTTTTTTAAATTAACTAGTCGTAGAAAAAATAGTGTATGCAACTCTTATATAATGGCTATTAATACACTCGTTTGAATCTCACTCGTGTATTAATAGCTATCAATATAGATTCGTTGCATAATATAGTATTTGCATGTGGCTGTCAAAGCGACAGTGATACATAAAATAATATTAGAAATGCTTTGCACGCATTCAATGATTTCGTGATAAAATTTTCTTTCATTCTAAATCTGTTCTATACTGTAACCAGTATATAATTTGTTTGTTTCATAAAGCTATCGTACACATTTCTGTGAATGTATATAACATAATGTATGTCTCTCAGAACGGCCATGGGTTTCAGTAGTGTCCTAGTGTTTATTGTATGCATTAAGTTGAAATTGAATGCTTTCACCACTCTGTTTAAATTAATGTAAATAGATCTACGATATAACCTATTACATATCGGAAGCAAACACTGCATTCTAATACAATGGTAGTAGAAATTATAGATAACAATAAAATGCGTTTTATGTTAGGGTATCATTAACAAAGCTATAGTATTACTGTTGTAACACAAGCAATAGTAAACATTTAAGAAATTTGCATACAACTACAATAATATTTATGTCACATGAGGCTGAACAATAGTTTAAATTTAGTTTGAGCTTCTCAACTAAAGATTTTAAAAGATTGAAAATGAAACACCGGACCACAGAAATGTTTTAATTTGCTTCTCGATGACAAAATCTTTTCATGTAAATTTTACGTAAATGTAGAAAACAGCACGACATTTAATGCAAACAGAATTCGTAACTTATTTAAATTTTAACTTTAGTTTCTTTGTGTACGTTATAAAGTGTATCTACTTCAGCGATGACTTTATCTCTAATGAAATTTAAATGCGTAGGCACGCGGAACGGTAATAAAAGGCGCTAGAAGTTTTGTATCAAAATTATTAATCCCCTCGGCGCGATAAACATTTACAAGAAAAGACTGAGATATACAAACATATACAAGTGATATAAAAAAGTTTTTTGCACTTTTGCTGATTTATAAGCGTCTCCGATCTAACAGGGGAGAAAAAAGAACTCATTTCTCATATAAAAAATACTCATAAACAAGACAGAAACACATCCATTTGTCATACCATACATTGTGATAGAACTGCAGGTTACCTAAAATAAAATGTTTAATGTTTTTATTTCTTCGCATATACGAACTGTGTAGAGGAAGTATGGTGATGCTATCGATTACTCGTAATATCTCTATTTACAAGTTGGGAAACGAAAGAAAATAATAAGTTTCAAAAAACAGTTGAACTATGTATTTATGATAATATTACAACCTAGGAACATCGGTGGATTATGTATGTTTTGGGGTTTTGCTGATCAAAAAAGGCAAAACTTTGTGCTGTTTATTCGTCCGTTCGTCAGTAATGTGTGTTGCAAGATTAGTACTCATTTTTCAGGAAACAAAATCGATCCGTTCCGCTTAGAAAAGAGGGGTACTCAGTACTCACATTGGATATAAGAATGTAGCTACGTAAAGGTTTAACATCTTCTGTTAACCCCCTCCGCCTGTTCAGTTCTTGAAAATTTTTATTTGGCCATATTTTCAGCATAGAAATATATTGTAACTTAATCGTAAAAATTTATATTTCTTAAATATTATCCTAATATAACAAAGCATGGCATATATCTTTTTACTTGAGTTCTGATATTGAAAGTGTAGCTTAGCTGAACACTCGGAAAACCTAATTTATTAATAGAAAAATGTGATCACAGTTATAACACCCAAGGACACCTAAAACAATAACGCACCCGCTCACGTTTGCATTATTATGCACAAATAGTAATTCTGCACAATTAGATCACAGGAAAGTTAAAGAGCCTTACATTATTAGCATTTAAAACAACGCAGCACAGCTGTTTTATAAATAATCGAAATTGTATTGCAGCAGGGCAGCCACACCGCGGATTTCAAAGGAAACCTGGAACTAATTTTTGCATTTTGGAACACTGATGGTGGACATCCTGAGCACCTATATCGAGAGAAATCGAGACTAATTTGTAAAAATAATATTTTAACAAATTCCCGTCAAAATACTGTCTTAAATTAAAATGTTCGTTAATAAAACTTTAAATATTTAAATACTTTTTATTTACAGTAGTTTAAAATAAAGTCACAATAAATGTCAATTCATTCATTTGGAACGTCCTGGAAATTGTTTGTGTAACGTTACCGTTGTAACCAACATGCATAAATGTGAAAACATCGAATTGTTGCTTATCTTAACGCAAGAAATTTATTTTTGTTTTTTAAAAAGTTAATAAATAATAATATTAAATAATAATAATAAATAAGTTGTTCAAAGTTCCCCAAAAATCTTATACATGAATTTCCAAAACGATCATCGAATGTATGTATGAGTATATTTCTTTTGTTATGCTTCGTTTTGAGTATACCGTCTGTCCATAAAGTAACCCCCCCCCCTACTAACTTTTAACGACTTGATATTTTACCACAATATTTGGTGTGCTTTAATGGAAAATTAAATACTATTTTTTAACTAAAATTTAAATTTTGTATCATTCAAAATGGCGAATGAAATTTTTTTTAAATAGAAAGGGGGTCGAATGACACCTCATTTGAAAGGTCTTTTAATTCTGCGTCTGATCCTAGAGTTTCAAAGAAAAATATTTAGCCATAACAAAATGGCGGATTTTAAACAAATGGACTCACTCAATTCAAAATTGTTTTGATATTTTTATCCAGTAGTCCACTTTTTTGTTTGCAGTACAAAATTTTCCCAGAAATAACTCAGGTGGCTGAAAATAATATTGAAAACGTTATGTTCCAACAAGACGGTGCGCCGCCTCATTATTATACGCCTGTTTCTGACTTTCTCAACGGACATTTTCTTGCAAGATGGATTGGTAGCCGGGGCCCTGTAGAATAGCCGGCTTACACCCAGATTTAACTTTCTTAGATTTTTTCTATGGCAATATCTGAAATCGAAAGCGTACAGAACCCGTCCAGAAACAGTTGAAGAACTGGAGCAACGAATTAAAGAACTTTGCAGAAATATCATTCCAGAAACTTATGAAAATGTAAAGCAGGAATTTCATAACCGACTTTTTATGTGCCAAGAAGTGAATGGTAAACATTTCGAACACTTAATCTAATTATTTCACTACTAGTAATATGGCGTAGCATTTTGACACAATAGAATGCTGTGAAATTCAATTTCTCTACCTTTGCTCACTGACAGGTAACTAATTTTTCATTATTAACCACTGGTAAATAATGAACAAATTTGTATTTTTTGATAATCCTGTGACAGTTTTAAAGAGAACGTTTTTATAGCACGATTTAATATAATGGAGAGATTCTATTTAATGGTATTTTATGCATAAAATAGTTGTTTAAATAAATTAATTTAATTTTAAAAACTTTGGTGTATTGAATATACGTTTTTTGCGCCGTAATAAATGACAACTCTGTCAATATCAATTTCGCCTATAATACAACCACACAAAGTAAAAAAGAGAAAATTGTTAATAATTTCAGTATTTTAGATGAAACCAGTTCTTAAAAACAATGTTTTTGAATACCAATGATGATTTAAAAATTTTCAAACAACTGTCATGCAAAAAAAACAAAAAACTGTCATTTGTTTTATAATTTGAAATAAACAGGGATTTAAGTTAAAATAGTCATTTTTCGACAACTATAAGGGTTTATATCACTAGTAGTGAAAAAAAAAGTATATACGCCTCGGTAGAAAAGTCTTATAGCCCACGGGCCTTACATCCCTCGGCGCTACGCGCCTTGGGATCTAGCCTTAGCTCTCAGACTACAATAATAGACTTTTCTACCTTGGTGTATAATATACTATTATTTAAGCTCTAATTCTTAGTTTTTTTAATAAGAGTTCTATATCTTCAAACACTGTCATTTTGTTATGGCTAATTATTTTTTTTTGAAACTCTAGGATCAGACGGAGAACTAAAAGACCTTTCCAATGAGGTGTCACTCGACTCCCTTTCCATTTAAAAAAAATTCAAAATAGCGCCCAGGCGCCATTTTGGATGATATAAAATTTTAAAATGATCTGAAAGATAGTATTTAATTTCCCATTACTGCACACCAGATTTTGTGGAACATATCAAGTCGTTCAAAAGTTAGTTGGGGGTGGGGGGGGGGGTGGGGGGGGGTTACTTTATAGACACAGTGTATAATCAGAAAAACTATTTTACCTGATCACTGTGAATCTATTACCCAAGACGAACAATTTTCCGTTTACAAGAACCTTATATGCCATACTGTACGTTTAACTGTTGATAAAATTGATAAAAATGACTAACTTCTAATTTGTATGATTTTTAAATACCGTGAGAGAATCTAATATATTACACTGTAACAATGTTATATGATTATAGATATTTAAGCTACAAGGAATGTAAGTTTGGAATGTACGTTTTAACATTCGAGGAAGAGTTATATAAACCTAGGCCGAGCCAAGGTTTTTATTACCTATTATATTTAACCGTTCAAGATAGCAGTACGCTGATACGACTTTTTCACATTGCGATTTTTGCCACTATAATTTTTGCTTAAAATTAAGATAAAAATGTTAATTTTGATTTGAGGTTTATTAAACATGTATATATCAAATTAGCAAAAGAAAAGTTAAATTCATACTAAAAACTCTTAGTTCTTCCCATTTATTTCAGACGAATAGCAGCGGCAAAGATGTGTAAGCCAGCTTTAAAGCCTTTAAATTCAGAAAATGTTGAGAATAACCTATTTTACAACTGTCAGATTATTAAAAAAATCCGTTATTTTAAATTTCTCCTGCAACAGCAAACAGAAATGAACTGCAACAAGATGAAAATACAGAAGCTTTGGAAAATAAAAGAGTTGCGCCACATTGTTTCTTAGAAAATCCTATTATTAAAGTTACTGACAAAACGGTAAAAAACTGTATTGTTCAAGATGCAGGGGACATTCTTGTTTTAAATTATAAAATCAAAACGACCTTCCTGTAACAACCATAAAAAATGACATGTGCTGTGCATTATAGTATCGGAAAATGCTTCCCTTCCATTCACCAAACAATGTTCCTTTCAACATTAGACCTAAAAGAAAAAAAGGTTCATTATTGTATTCTAAAGAGTTGACACAAACAGAACGTACAAAGAAGACGGCCTCAAGAAAACCACTAAGAAAAGAAAAGTTGTAAATCCGAAAATTTAATTACTTGATTTAAATTTATTCGTTATGCTAAGTTAGCTTCTTATTTTACTAGATTAATTTCCGTTCTATATTTTTTTAATAGATAAATAACATCTTGCTTTGAAAATTTTAATTACTTGATTTAGTACAAAACATCTTAACAAATCTTAACAGAAAAATAGTATAAAGTAAAAAAAAAAGAAATCAAACTAGATATATAAAACAAAATGTCGCAAGCCACATGAACCAAACCAAAACGTCTATCCCACACAGTAAAAACACAAAAATCCTATTTAGATAACATAAATTAATTTGTTGTGTTTCTTATAAAATTACGTAAATTTGATAACAACATTTTCTATGTACTACTATCTCAATAATTTCAAAACCTTTTTTCACAGCTTTTGAAAGGTTTAGTAAGAAGGGTTCAGTAAGTAGAAGTTTTGCATCAGCTTTAGTTTCAAATATTTTCATATTAAATTGTAAAAAATATTCGTATGAAGTAAGCACTTCACTGAATTTTTTACTTTTCCATATAATACTATTTCTAAACAGGTAAATGATATAACCACCAAAACCATTCATTATCTATTATTTAAATACCACACTATGGATATAAGTTATATTAACAAAAATTTCATTAAAACTCCAATTCCATTAACTGTGGAGACATTGTTCTTTTATTTTTTGGCCAAACAGTACAGTGTGAGATTAAGATTATTAAAGCTAATGTAATACATTTCATTCCTTGTAGAAAGAACATTTTTATAAAGAAAAAATATGTTAAAGCGAACCGAGTAGCCGCTTTTAATATGACAAACTAATAATGAGTACTGCTTAATTGTGAGGGAAATTGAGCTGATACCGCATAATTTCCCATGGGGCCAGTTGTTACCAAGTAATGAACTGTTTCGATTTGAACACGTTTTTGTTCGTATTGGACTGTATCTGCAAGCTCATTCTACCAGACCGAGAATTATCTTCGACATATTCAGCGTATTTTCGGTAACGTTTATTTGAATTTAAATGACAGATTCGAATTGAGAGTTGTTTCAAACGTTAACAATACACGCTAAAATATCAAGCAGTTTATGGTACCAAACATTTTATAAGAACAAAGATTTATTTATTTGTTAAAATTAAGCAATGCCTAAAAACCTAAAAATTTACAAATCTTCCAGTAAATTAAATTTTCAGTTAAATTGGCGTAGGTAAAAATATTTACTACATACATTTAACAGCATTAGAATCAGAAAAATTTAAAATGTTTCTTATTTCTTTTTGGGTGTTTATTTATTAATTTATATTTTCTGGACACACTCAACTAAATTGAATCCTACATTCTCAACCAAACGAAAACACGCTATGTTCGAGGTTCAGATACTGATTCACTCAGAATTTTATGATTTTATCACACAAGGCAGTCTGTTTCAGTGTTACAATACTACGACAGCTGTCGGACGTGCCTAAAAAGTAACAAAGCTATCATGCGTATGTAATCAATTATTATATATTTTATATATCATGGCCCTAAAATAATGACCGCTTTTATAAATATATTCTAGTCAGAATAAATAAATAAATTTTTTTAAATGTTGTAATAATACAAACAATCAAATCATTGTCGGTCACTATGGCAATGAAGCAAATTGTTAATCAATAATCTGGAGAAAGAATTATCACTTATACTATTACAAGTGCAAGAATTACTTCCGAAATTTTTTATAATTTCTTTCGTTGCTATGGAAATAAGCACGATTCGTAGACAAGCGTCTTATTGCCAAATAGCAATAAAACTTATAAATGAAAAGATAGAAAACATTTACGAATAAAATAAACAAAATAAAACAAATTTAAACCTCGACAAATTAAATTTACTTTAAATCAAGCGAAAATTGTGTAAATGTCTCTGTTTGAAGAGGTACAGTGAAAATATGAATCAAGCAATGGAAAATACAATTTCCCGTAACACAAGAAAGTCAAAATTGTTTGTGTAGAACATAGGCGCCGGGTTTTGAAAATGCTCAGGGGTGCTCACTCAAATCACAATTGACAAGTTGGAGCATTTGAAACATACAAAAAACTGAACAAAACTGATTTATTTAAGTAAAATAAATTAAAAAATTAAATAAAAGAAACATTTTCAGCTCATAAATATGATAATATTGCTAATGCTAATTCTTTAATTATATAAAAGTATTCCTGCGAGCTGTAGTTCTATTTATAAATATGTCAGCCACAGTGTCAAGATTTGTATCGTCGGCCAGTTCCCTATTTACTTTTACAATTGCATGGTCGTTCAATCTTCTTTGGGTCATATTATTTCTGAGGTACGTTTTTAAGCTCCTCAAAGTAGAAAAGGAAAGCTCTGCTGTACATGTTGAAACAGGAATGATCAAAACGATTTTAGCCAATATTACAATTTACCTTCGGCTTAGACCGCGTCGTCATTTGGGAACTACACCCAGCATAATCAGGTTAGGACCGACCTGTAGCTTGTCTGCCTTTACAAGCATTTGCTCTAGAAGTTTGAGCAATATTTGTTCGTAGGCCCTACCTGCCTAAACAGGGCCGTGTGCTTAGATTATTTAAACCTCGGGGTGGACAAGGATTTGATCTTAATGTATTTTGTTTGGCAGGACAAGAATACTTAATCGGCTTATGCCTATTAGCTGTTTGTGAACCCATACAAACTAACGTTTCGCAAGACATTGCAGCTTGCATCTTCAAAGTGAATGAAACCACTGAATTTAAATCCGGGAAGCGGAGGTATTTAAACCTCTTTGAGCCAGTCGGGCAGAACGGCGGAGTTCTGGTTGGCTGTCACCTTTGGGCAAAGACGGATCCGGTGGAGCGTGATCGTGAGATCGATGATGCTTACGAGTCCTTAGAGGATAAACTACTGGATTCCAAGCTTTACTGAGTCTAAAACCATCCTCCCTGTTTATGTCATTTTATTCTTCGTTTCACTTTTATTCTTAGTGCTGCTCACAGTGACCCCTGTGGGCTGGGGGCATCCCCCAGCTGATTACGATGTTAATGTTTGCATTCGATGAATACACGAATAACAAATTTGTCCATTTTAACTAATCCAAAGATGTATGTGTTAGCAACAATCAAAGGACACTCGTCGCTCTTTCCCGTCCTCGTTCACTGTACGAATGCCGCTGCGGCGACGCGCACACATGCCACACATGCCCTGCGCAATCGAGTTCTGATTTCTCACAAACACTTAATTGCAATACTTCTTTAACGCTACTATATGTCACAATACTTCGCAATGTTTGTCGCTGTTGATTCGCACTCTATCACTTGTAGGAGTACTTTTTCTATTTAATTTTTATTTAAAAATTATTATTTTATTTTTAGTGTAATTTATTTAATTTTCTCTAGATCTGGCTCAGGGGTGCGAAGCACCCCTGAGATATTTCTCAGGGGTGCTTGAGCCCCGGAGCACCCACGTAGTCGGCGCCTATGGTGTAGAATCAGTTTGTTGATTTAAAAAACTGCCATTTATTGTTTATGAATTTCCGATAAACACGTCGCACACTGTAACATTTTCCACATCTAGCGGAATTTAATTACAATTTTTTTTGGTTGAAATATATGTATAGTATAGCCAGAGAATCAGGTAATGCACGTCATATATAAATTTGATGACGTCAGAACCTTGTATGTGTATATTTATATTGAAACAGTTTAAAGTGGAACAACAAACAAAAGACCTAACCTCAAATATTGACATTTTAATTTAATATAAAGCAAGTAGAAACCGCAGCAGCTAATAATTATTAAAATAAAAACATACTCTAGTTGTAGAAGTTAATATTTATTGGTTGTAACGGTGCAAAGACACTTGTTATGTTATACATAATTAGTTAAAAATAAAGTAGAGTGCATTCTGTGATAAAAAGAATTCCATATTTAGGTAACAATGTTTAGTTTTGGACAGTGCTTGCAAGTTCAGGTGTTTACGCACCACTATAGCGAATTATGTTTCGTCACTATCGTATTCACTGTCGGAGGATTCAGAATCTGTGCTCAAATGAATAATTATTGGAGCTATGTCATGTGTGTCAAATATCTTTTCTCTTTCCACCATGATTTTATTTCGTTTTCAGCATGATCAATAGAATTTTTCCACTTTTGGGGGGTTACGGTACTTAGCGCTTCTTTCCACATATCCACTGCTTTTTCCATGCCACCTCCGTCTCTTCCAACATGATCGTTATAGAATCTTTTAGCCATCCCCCATACATTTTCGATCGGATTAAATATACAATGGTAAGGAGGAAGCCGGAGCACTCTATGTCCATATTGTTCAGTGAGTGTATCCACGATAAACGTTTTTGGAGGTTTATTTCTAAAAAATAAATTTAATTACGGTTTTACTTTACACTTTCAGTGTATTTCGCACTTACAATGAAACATCTTCAAAAAGCTACAATCACATTCAATCCTCATTCCTCAATTCATTCCTCAACCACTCGACAATTTGGGGCTTATTCCAATTGCTATTAGGAGTTTTGTCTAGCAAGGAACTGCGACAAGTTGTTTCGACTGTCTGCTTAAAGGTTTCGGCATTTTGTAAACGTGTACAAAAATACAATGTAGGTTAGTTCTAATAAGAACTCTTTTTATAGCAGTAAATAAACAAATTATTTACAAGGAGAAAACTACGAACAACCAACCTTCAATGACAGCTGCAATAATTTCTGACAACTTTCTGACAGCAAAATATAAACGTGTTGGATTTAATACCAACGTAACGACACATAACAATAGTTTTGCTATAAAATATACATTTGTATAATTTAATTTGTTAATTATTTAAAAAAATCCATGGGCTTTGTAGTAACCTACTGTTGTCTACTAAATTTAAAAAGTAAATATATAAAAAAGTAAAAGAATAACCTGCAATGACTAATTACATTCTGGATTTTTTTTATTTTATGATACCGGCGCTGCTGCTCGTTGATCATGTGATCTATGACGTGCATTACTTGATTGGCTGGCACAAGTATATAATTATTTTACAGCATTACAACTGAAAACATACTAGGCAAGCATATGTCAATAGTAATTTTTGTGTGGCAACACTGTTTTTGACATGGCCACCCTAGAAAATGATACAAACAAAATAAAAGACAAATAACTTTTACTAGTCTATCATTGACAGTAATTGTAATCGGGTGTAAGGCAAGTGATTAACAAGTTGTAACCTGCAAAGCCGCGTTATCTGTGTCTGTGTTCTTCGTGCCACCCTACAAGGTAAGAATTACTATCACATTTTACAATAAAGAGTACTTCTTTGATCATTTACTTGCATGTCGCATAACTTGTATAATTTTTGAAAAATTGTAACATTGTTTGAGATTACAAAATGTATCCGCATGTATCTCGCCTGATATGCTGTTTATTGCCTTCTTGGAGGATTTGTTTAACATATTTAGTTTATATTGGTTGCATCCATTTGCGCAACTCATATCGTTTCTTTATTTTTTGATAGGAGTCCACAAGATGAAAAAACGAGACATTTTTGAAATATGGCATAGAAGCCAAAAAGAAAACCGAAATACGTTCATTTCCAATTTCATTTTGGAAAAATACAGCATGTTGGACCTTGACAAGGTCCCAAGGGTGTTGCAAGTATACATCAGTAGCCTCAGTAACAAAATATCAAGGAAACGGGAGCAAAGTCAGCGAAAGCTTACCCGATTTTTAGCTGAGAATGAGGTATGGCTGGACAGTGATATATCATTGCCGTCTCAATTTTTGGCTATGCTGCCAATCACAAGTGAAATAGACTCACCAGAATCTTCAAGAATCGGTCGGCCTGAGAAATTATTCGAAGAATGCACATTAAAGGTCAAAAAAAGGAAAATTATGGAACTAGTGAGCACGACATCTCCGGCAGAACTTACGCTCGCTGTCGAAGTCACTTTGCGATCAGCTGGGAAAAGAGACGCAGCAAATATTATTAAAGAACTAGCTATAGCTTCGCCTTCTCGGGCTACTACTATAAAAAAGGCAAGAAAACTTTTCAATCAACCGGAACCTAAGCTTTCTTCAGAAGCAGCTTTGGCTCTAATGGTTAATGCCAAATTGAGCACTCACCAGTATAATATCTTGAGACAACAGCTGAAGGGTATAAATTCGAACATATATCCACCGTACCATCTCGTTAAAAAGGCTAAGGAAGACTGTTACCCACCGGAAGAAGCCATTAATGTAACTGATGTGTCTGCTGAAATTCAACTGCAAGTACTGCTTGATCTAACACTAAAACGAATCTGCGCTGCACAAAAAGAGGTGTTCGATCAGTTCATCACAGCAACATCTGATGTTTCACTGCGTCTAATTTCAAAATGGGGTTGTGACGGCAGCTCAGCGCAGAGCCGCTATAAGCAGAAAGTGCAAGACGATGCAGATACAGAATACAGCGACGAACACTTATTTTCCATCACGTTTGTTCCACTTCGATTGCTTGAGGATAATTCTAAAGCCATTATTTGGCAAAATCCCCGACCTAACTCCACCAGGTTCTGCAGACTTGTACGGTTCTCATTTAAAAAAGAAACTAAGGATGTAATCAAGGCTGAAACAAGCCAAATGCACCAACAAATTGCTAACCTAATTCCAACAAGTTTGGAAATAAATAATTCTGAGTTTCAATGGAGACACGAACTCGTGTTCAGAATGATCGATGGAAAGATTTGTAGCACACTCTCTCAGTACGACTCTTCCCAAACGTGCTACATTTGTGGAGCAACTCCTACGGAGATGAATAAGGACAACGTTGTCACAAGAATAGCAAACGAAGAAATGTATGCTTTCGGTATATCTCCCCTTCATTCATGGCTCAGGTCGTTCGAATGTCTGCTTCATATTTCCTACAAACTGGAAATAAATAAATGGCAAGCGAGATCTGCTGAAGAGAAGGCTTCAGTAGCTACGCGAAAGGCCAGCATACAAAATAGGTTTAGAACACAAATGGGACTGCTAGTAGACATGCCAAAGCAGTCGGCCGGAAACACGAACGATGGCAATACCGCTCGAAGATTTTTCCGAAATGCCGAACAGACAGCGGAGATTACAGGGGTTAATCTAGATCTCATCCACCATTTTCGTGTCATACTCGAAGCTTTGTCTAGCGACTACGACATTGATTCCCAAAAATTCGAAGAATACGCGTTAGAAACAAGAAAAATATACCTGGAGCATTATTCATGGTACTATATGCCTGCAAGCATCCACAAAATATTGACACACTCCAAAGTCATCATACAGGCGTGCATATTGCCTCTAGGACAGTTAGCAGAAGAAGCTCAGGAAGCGAGCAATAAAGAATACAGACGCTTTCGCGAACACTTCAGCCGCAAAACGTGTAGAAAAGACACTAACAGGGACGTGTTAAACAGGTTTCTGATATCTTCCGATCCACTGCTGTCCACAGTAGTAACACATTTCTTCCACGGAAACGGCACGCACTTCCTCGAGAAACTATCATGCTGTTGAAGGCTCCGGAAATTCCAGAAACTAGTAACTCCGATAAGGAAGAGTATGAAGAGGATAGTGACAACGATGTTTAATAATATACAATGTAAAAGGTGTCCGGAAATTACGAGCAAAAAAATTAGGAAGTGATTCGACTCATAAAAATAATGGTACAAGTTCATATAACATTTTCTTAGAATTTCGTTATTAACGGAGTTACAGCACTCTAAAGATCATTTGTTTATTTTAATATTTCGCTGTAACTTTTTGTTAGTGCTCCGATCTATTGCAAAATTGCCATAGGTACTTGTTATATATAAAAAAAACTTAGTATCAAAAACAATTTCCCGATTTGTTGCTTCGAAAACTCAAAAACGATTCTATGCGTGTTAGTTGAGGTTTAACAGAATTTAAGCAATGCGCTTTTATCGAAAATGGTTGGTTATATCATAATTATTGGCTGGCAATTGGAGGACTTTTTTACAATAAGGTTTTTCAATACTCTTTAATTCTAGAGTATTGAATTTTAAAAAAGATTCAAAAGTTCTAGACAAATTTGAGGAAACAATGGGGATTTAAGACCTTAAAGGTTTTCCAATTTTTATGAACTTTTTTATGATAGTACATATTATTGTGTATAACAAGTGTAGCAAATTTGAAAAAAATCGTTTCACTAACAAAAAAGTTTAGGCGAAATATTAAAATAAATTTAAAGCGTTATTATTTAAATTGTGAGAAAATGTTATACTATAACCATATAACCTTGTACCATTTTTTTAATGGGTAAAGTCATAGAATATTTTGCTCATAATTTCCTAATGGCATCTTGTACATACAATAATTTTCGGTTTCATAGTATAAGTACAATAATGTTTGTTGCCATTTAATTATGATTAGTTTATAAGTACATAAATGAACATACCATAGACTCAAAAGTTATTAATTGATTAATAAAAAACACCTGATACTTCGTTTTACAAGAAAAACTTAATTATATACGAATGTAAAAAATTTGTAATAAAGTTCCGCTAGATTCGGAAAATCTTACAGTGTGCGTCGTTATAAAAATATTTAAAAAAAAATATTTGTTTCCATAGAAACTTTGAAAAATAGCCCTCTAGCAGCTGTTTGGTATTGCGGTCCAATTATCAAGTGTAATACCACAGTATACTTATATATACAGTAGCGAAAGCGCCCATATAACGCCTGGTAAGCTATAACTAGTGGCGCTCCAAGCGGTCGACAAGTTAAACTATCGTTTAAATTATGGCGGGTTTTAAATTCTAATCCAGTTCGTTGTTGTTACCATATTTTTAATGAGCAAAACAGAAAAATTACGGGTACATTATATAATGGTTTTTAAATAATACAAAGATAATGCCAGTAGTATGATTTATAAACTACGAATCTTCAAAATGCAGCGTACACAAAGTACAGTTTTTATTCAAATATCCCACCTCCTTTTCACGTAAATCTTCACGTCTACAGTTTACAACCCACTGTTTTGATCTAGAACGACGAGAAAGTCAAACTTTAATGTATTATTATTTATTAGAATTTATTACCTTTTTGGATCTTTGGAAAATGTAAAAAAACTAAGGTTGGGATTCTTTCCTTCGTTGTTTTCGCAGTTTACGGCGGAACATGCGCTCCCTTTCGAGACTCTCATAATAGATTGGTATATCACTAATCACATTTTTATAAAAACACTGGCAAACAACTTGCAAATTGTTCTTATAACGTTCAAAAAGCAGAGAAACACTACTACCGCCAGCTATCAGATTTTAGTGTAACTTGTTCGCCGCTTGGTGCTATAATTACCATAAATGACCTTTACTTTCGCTACTGTATATATAAGTATACTGTGGTAATACCACGAGAAGTAAAACTTTTTTTAGAATGTTTTGTGTTTACCTAAATTATTGCGCGAAACAAAAACACGTTAAAAATGCCGCAAGACCGAAGCTCGAGCGGCACTTAAGGGGTTTTGTTGAACAAAATTTGCAATAATTTCGATGTAACCACAAAATCTTTCCTTAAAAAATTTTGCTCGCGAGTGGTATTTAGAAAGATTATTCAACCCATATACAGTAACACAAGATAATTTACCGTACTTTTCAGAATACTTTCATTTATTGTTTGAATGAAAGAACTCCCGAAACGTGTATTATCACCCATTTTACTATATGAAACTAGAAACTCCACAGTCACTTTTACGTCAAAACAAGGCAACCCGCCGCTTGAAAAGACGATGTTGAAAACACGATAACATTGAGGCTTTTTACTATAATACAGTTTTGTTTGGCGTGATTTTAAAAATAAAGTCATCGTCATCTTCATCAGTGGTGCTGCAACCCAGCCTGGGTCTTGACCTCTTTGACTAGTTTCTTCCATCTGTCCCTATCTACGGCTTTCCAATTTTGTATTTGAGTCTTCCAGCAACTCTTCTGCCGTCTGCTTTTGTTAATAAAATGAGTTTGGTGGGGTTTACGCCATCTCTTTTAACAACGTGGCCTGTCCATCTAAGTCGCTCAATGTTTATTATCTTGACATTGTCAACAAATATAATTCATACAATTCGTAGTTGAATCTCCTTCGCCATATTTGATTTTCCATCACGGGGCCATAGCCCGTTTGTAAGACTATCAAATATTTCTAGGAGTGTCTCTTCTGACTGGCTTAATGTCCACGTTTCTGAGACGTAGGTTAATACGGGTCATATTAGGGTTTTATATACACTGTGTTCATAAAGTAACCCCCCCCCCCCCCAACTAACTTTTGAACGACTTGATATTTTTCTACAAAATCTGGTGTGCTGTAATGGGAAATTAAATACTATTTTTCAGACCATATTAAAATTTTGTATCATCCAAAATGGCGACTGGGAGCCATTTCGACTTTTTTTTTAATGGAAAGGGGAGTCGAGTGACATCTCATTGGAAAGGTCTTTTAGCTCTGCGTCTGATCTTAAAGTTTCAAAGAAAAATATTCAGCCATAACAAAATGACAATGTTTGAAGGTAGAGAAGTCTATTTAAGAAAACTAAGAATTAAAGCTTAAATTAATTAAATTAAGTGTTCAAAATGTTTACTATTCACTTCTTGGCACATAAAAAGTCGGTTATGAAATTCCTGCCTTACATTTTCATAAGTTTCTGGAGTGATAATTGTGCAAACTTCTGTAATGCGTTGCTCCAGTTCTTCAATTGTTTCTGGACGGGTTCTGTACACTTTCGATTTCAGATATTCCCATAGAGAAAAATCTAAGAAAGTTAAATCTGGGGAGTGAGCCGGCTATTCTACAGGCCCCCGCCTAACAATCGATCTGCCAAAAAAATGTCCGTTGAGAAAGTCAGAAACAGGCCTATAATAATGAGGCGGCGCACCGTCTTGTTGGAACATAACGTTTTCAATATTATTTCAAGCCACCTGAGATATTTCTGCGAAAATTTAGTCCTGCGAATGAAAAAGTGGACTACTGGATAAGAAAATCAAAACAATTTTGAACTGAGTATGTCCATTGGTTTACAGTCCGCCATTTTGTTATGGCAGAATAGTTTTCTTTGAAACTCTAGGATCAGACGCAGAATTAAAAGACCTTTCAAATGAAGTGTCACTCGACCCTGGATAAAAAAATCAAAACAATTTTGAATTGAGTAAGTCCATTTGTTTAAAATCCGCCATTTTGTTATGGCTGAATATTTTTCTTTCAAACTCTAGGATCAGACGTAGAAGTAAAAGACCTTTCAAATGAGGTGTCACTCGACCCCCCTTTCTATGAAAAAAAAATTCAAAATGCGCCCAGTCGCCATTTTGGATGATACAATAATATGGTCTGAAAAATAGTATTTAGTTTCCCATTACAGCACATCAAATTTTGTAGAAAAATATTAAGTCGTTCAAAAGTTAGTTGGGGGGGGGGAGTTACTTTATGGACACAGTGTATAATGCTTTTAGATTTTCTTGTGAGATTGTGGGATTTTAATTGCTTTTTAATCCATAGCAGCATCTGTTCTTCTTTTAACTGTTGCTTCATTTTTTCTTTCATTGTTTATTTGTGACCCTAAGTACATAAAGTCTCTTTCTAGGTGGACAAAAGCTTCGTTGTTTGCTTTGTTTGTTGGGCTTATAATATCGATGTCGTCAGTATATGCTAATATTTGCGTCGATTTGTTGAATATTGATCCCGATGTTTCAATTTCTGAGTCTCGTATGGCCTTTTCTACGGCGATGTTAAACAGGAGGCACGCAAGTGAACCCCCTTGCCTCGCCCCTTTGTTTGTTTTAAATTGTTGAGATGTCTTATTCGTTTTGTGTTGTATTTTGACGTATTTTCAATGATTTGTTTAAGTGCGAAAATTTGATCATTCGTTGACTTGCCACTACGATATCCACATTAATAGTTACCTATTAAATGTTCGGAATAATTCAAGGTTCTGCTATATATAATACTGTACATGATTTTGTAGACTGTGTTGCGGAGCATTATGCTTCTATAGCTTGAGCAGTCCAGCTGGTGTCCCTTTTTATGCAATGGCGATATAGCACCAACGTTTCATTCCTTTCCGTTTCATTTTCGTTGTTCCATATGTCAGTCAGCTATTAGCTTTTGTAGATATCTGGTCAGATGTTCCCCGCCGTACTTGATTAGCTCGAATGGTATATTATCACATCCAACGGCTTTGTTATTATTTAGCCTCTAATGGCTTCTTGAATTTTTAGTAATGTTGGTGGTGGGTTGGTATTCCATTTCTTCCGCGTGTTTGCACTTAAATGTTCTTTAAACTATTCTGCCCACCTTTCGAGAACTTTCTCCATTTCGCTAACAATATTGCCTTCTCCGTCTTTACAAAATGATACTCTTGGTTTAAATTCTTGTCGTGTATCATTAACTTTTTTGTAGAATTTCCTGCTTTCTTTTTGGTTTCTTAGATTATTATCTAATTCTTCAATTTGGTCGTTTTCATACTTTTTCTTTTTCATTTTATGCACTCTATTCTCTTCTCTCCTTCTTGCTTTATATTCTTCTAGCGATGCCCGTGTTCGGTACTTTTGTTGCATTTTCACATACGTCTTATTTTTTGCATCTGTTGGATCCTTACATTCGGCGTCAAAACACTCATTCCTTCGCGGGTGTTTCATCTTTCCTACCGTTTCTTCGGCTGCTGAGTTTACTATGGATTTGCATCGGTCTCATTGTTTTGGTTTATGCTCCTCATATCAATATCAGGTGGGTTTTGTAGCAATAGTTTGCTTATGTTATTAGCATATTCTTCAGCAACTTCTGCCGATTTGAATTTGTCTGTATTAAACCTGGTTTAGCGGTGAGTTCTTTCCTTTTTGAGATTAAATATTCTTGCTTTGATTTTTGCTCCGACAAGGTAGTGGTTCGACTGTTCGAGTCAATATTTGCGCCTATGTAGAATCTTACATCTAAAAGATTTGAGATGTAGCGCCCGTCAGTCACTACGGTTATTCCACGTTGTTTTATTAATATCTTTGTGGTCAAATTTTGTGCTATCCACAATCATATTTTTAGGCGCAGCAAAGTTTTCCATCGTATGATGACAACGAGGTTTCTACCACAACGCAGTTCTTGCTGTGATTTGAATAATAAAATCATTGTATTGGCTCTATTTCTATAGCGTATAATCGTGAAATTAATTCAATTAAATGGTGGACTGCTTTCCAAAAATGCTGCAGTTTTGTATTACTTTTAAGGTCGGCTATAAGTGACCAGTTCGATAAGAAATTATTTTATTGTTTATGTAATTAACCAAAATAAAATATTTAATGTCTAAACCGCTTTATAATAAAAATTTATTTATTTATTCAGAATGAAATAGGTTATTTCCGAAACAGAGTTTATTTTCGGGCAACTGTTAGCTAGTTGTTACTAAGTGAAATGTTGAAAATAATGAGATTGCAATTAAAATGCTGAATTAATTACAGCTTAATTTAGAGCAGAGCATATCAAACAAGCGTAATATTCAACATAATTGGCTTATATGCAGCTATCAAGAACTTATACAGTTAATTGGTAAATCGACAAAACGTCATTTCCAATTCAAATACGAAGCAGGCAATGTAAATTACCAAATGGCAATGCATCAAACGATGTTTCTATGTTAAAATAAAACAACATCCTTAGCACCCCATATAGTATAGGAAACACTAAAAAAACACGGCTGCACATTTCACAGTCCATTGCGTAGCTGAAATGCATGATTACATGAGTAACAATAACAAAGTTCCAGCAGCCGGACATCTTGTTTAAATTGTACAAATATAAAAGCAATATTTATTAAAAACTCTTTCTAACATTTTGGACATGCACTAAGCTTATATTTGATTCATTTCCTTTCTTCACGTTTTTTGCTTGCAACTACTAATTATGTAGATAAGCAAAATTTTACATGTTTCTTAACTATGCTAATCCTACTAATTCTTGGAATAAACAATTTGTTTCTACTACTGTAATATGACTACGTAAATACAACATTTTTTTGAAACCCGTAAACAGCAGTTTTGTACATTTTCTAAATATCAACTATTTTTCTTAGTAAAATAACTTCTACTTTAACCGCAACGTTGGATGAATAGCCCCTCAAAATAATTCTGTCCATCAAGCCCCTCTGGACAAAATCCTTCTAACCAACTGTCAAGTAATAAATCCCCGGCATAAAATCTCGCTAACAGTAACCCCACTATATAGAATATCATCAAGAAAAAGCTCGCACGAAAAAACTTACAATGTGGTAAAAATTCCGGCGTGAAAAATTACGTCAGTCACTCCCCAATAAAAAATCCTCAATGTAAAAATCTTATCTTGCAAATCACATCAAAAAAGCCAATTCAATACATCATAAATAATGAAATTGACATTCATTTCAACTCAACAATGCAAATAAATGTAGAATGAGTTTACAAACAGTTTTATTGGTGGAGATTATTACTTTGACTTATTTTTATTGATGCTGTTAGCAAAATTTTGTATGACAGGATAATTACATTTCAGGTTTTTGCATATTAGCGTAATATCCATTTTCACTGACGGAAATGTCTACAAGCAAACATGATGTTAATGTTATTCAGCGAGGTTTTTGTCCAATAAAATTCTTTAGTACCCACGGGAACTTTTTATCTGAAAGTAATTTAATTATAATCTCAGTTTTGGCGTAGTACTTGTTTAGACAGCCAGGATTTAAATACACCGGGAAATAATTTAATTTTGAAATGTACAGATTTCAAAAACCAAACAATTGATTTTCACTTGTGATCATGGAAAAGTGGTCATGAATTGCTATTGATCACTGTTCTAAATGAAAATGATTTTCATACTTACTTTATTTTACGATTTATTGTATAATAATAACGATAAAAATCAGTTTTTAGTGGCCATGCTAAGAATATAGAAAATGCTTCTTATACTTACTGTCGATTATATTATTTTTCAAGGCTTTATTTCGTAATAGCTAGACCAGCTTACCTGCAACAAAAATAAAAATGTTAGTTCTGTTGTTAGCATCTATAAAACAGATGCGTCGTACCACTTTTTAATTATTTAAATATTTTCCTTTAGTTTTCATATTTTTCAACTTTCAAAGTTGTTGTACAAACTTAAAATTTAACTTTTATTTAAGTGAGGAGTAATAATAATCAATATAAGGTTGGTATACATTTTTCTACGTAACTTGTTATCAATAAAGTTGAAGAAATGTCATGTAATATTAATCAGAAACGCAAAATAGAAATAAATACCTTGCATGGTAACCATTTTATACTTCTACAACTGTAAGTAATTATCGAATATTAAACCTAATCTATTTAATTAAGTCATTTAAATTGCACCCGCAAAAAAATAATTTTTGCTTTAAATAAATAGAAATAGTAAAAATGAGTGCTTTAATTCTTGTAGTCCAATATGTTAACGATTGCTATTTTAACTAAAATGCTTGCAACGTTCTAAGCAAAATGTGTTTAAGTTGTTTTGTATACTGTAAAGACCCGTTTAGTTGTAGTATTAAAAACCAACAGACATACAAACATTATTTCAGAGATAAAAGTAATTTACTGCTCCCGGTATAAATGTTAAAATTCGTTGGTTATTTTGTTGCTTAATTATTTTGTCCGCATGAGTATTTATTTATCCCCCTAATGCATTTACTTGTCATATAATTTGAAACGTACTCATATTTGTATTTACACAAACAAATGTTGTTTCTAATAAAATTGTAATAATGTTCTCTGTGCACTGTTTTTATTATATTAATTGTATGTTATTTGAAATTCTATCAAAAGCCCGGCGACGCGCAAGGTCCTTGAACTTAAGGGCCGCATCGCCTTTCGTGACTGTTACATAAACATCGGAAGCGGCATACATAATAATAAATAAGCTGTGTCGAGATGTAGAAGCATAGTCCGTCGTCACCAAAATTAAGACAAGGCGAGGAAAATCTTGTAAACAACCAAAAAAAAATTTAAAAACAATTTTAAGAAAGAAAACCTGTTGTAAAATCTCCATGAAAAATATCCCCAAAAAAATTCCTATAATAACCCAGAAGCAAATGCGTATAAAAAACCCAAAGATTTAGTTAAATCGTTAAACTTAGTACGTTTCTCCATTTTCAGGGAACGATCTTAACAAAGATTTTAAAACTGTTTTCGGAACTAATAAATACGCACTAAAAAATCTTGTTAGAAAGCTGTATATATTTCTTAAATTAACTTCGTTCTTATTATATAAATCAATAAGCAAAAAAAAAGAATTCGTATCTTTTTTAAGGAAAGCTCTTTCTTAATAATGCAGTGGTCCACCAGCAAAAAATATACGTGCTTTTATTTAGATGTTTTTTTGGTGGTTGTCTTCTCCGGTAAATTATTTTCCCAGGTTTGTTTTTGCGGGGAATGTTTTTACTGGAGCATGTCTTTACCGGAGTCTTTTTACAGACAATCTTTTCTGAGGTTTTTTTTCCATCCGTTTTTACCAACAAATTTGTTGTGAGACGTTATTCAAAGACGATTTCTCCGTAAACTTTTGTTATGTTTTTGCATGCCAGTCCGCTATATTATTGTTCTCATTTTAAATATCAGTGGAATACACAGCAAAATTTAAAAATAGATAATGCAAGTTGTAATTCAGAATCCGCCGACGCGCCATGCCGGCTTATTAAAATCTGCAAAGTATCAGCGGATAGAGGCTCTTAGTAATACAAGCAGCAACTATAACCCTTAATTTGCTTATCTACATTGAAAAGTGTAACGGTCTTACAGAATTTTGGAAAAGAAAGAATTTCAATCTTACAAATTGGATCTGCTTCATGAATTAGCATCTTGAACGCATACTGCAATTAGGCCGTATGGAGTGGCCTACTTGATCCCCGGATCTAACTCGCTTGAGTTATTTTTGGATATAACTAAAAAACAATATTTACAGAACCAGTTCTACTAATTTAGAAGATCTAAAATACGCATTCGACGTGAGGTATCACTAATAACACGAAAAACCGTTAACAATGACTTTGAAAAATTTTTTTATCATCTCGTACATTTTTAGGTGGTAAATGGGTAACGTTTATATTTGTTTATTTTTTACAATTACTACTTTTTGCTATTTATTGAAATTCAACGGTGGTCAACTTCAACTTTAGTTTTCTGGGAAAATTTCCCTTCTGATTGCATACGATTCTGTTGCATATAGTCAAAAAAAGAAAAAAAAAATTATTAACAGATGAAAAATTTGCCGATGATGTAGTTTAAAACAAATCGATGGCGTCGTTAAAGCATCAGAATGTGCATTTTCATTTAAATAGTCATATCCATTCGAGGGTTTTTGCTATAAACTTCTATACTATAAAATTTATTCCATTTTGTTACACATGTATATGCAATTCTCATACACAGTGTTCGTGTTTTACATTTAAAATCAATGTAGACATTTAAAAGCTTCAGTTAAAAAAATAATAAATTTACTTATACGATATCAACTCAGAGAACGGTTTCTACTATCTACATAAACTAAACAAAATATTAAATACAGAGAAAATTACTTCTTGTTTAAAAATTTAGAACAAGTAATTTAAATTTTATGAATAATTATTTCTTGACCAAAACAGTGATAAATGTGAAATATATTAAATTCTTAGGCTAAACGGTGGAATAAAAACGCATTCTGACGAACGAAGGATGAAATTTATTAATGACCCATTTGTTTGACGACGTTTCGGATAAAAAATAATCCATATTCATGTCAATACATCTATTAAAATTTTTATTCTTGTTTGTTAATTTTGAACGTTGCTCCTGTGTGATAGGTATTCACAAGTGTATACAGTGAGTTTTTCATTTATATATACATACCAGCTATGTATACTTTTATAAAAGAACATGTCAATGCATTGTTTTACTGCAATCTATAGGCAACCAACTGTACAGAAAATAATAGAGAGAGAAATGTTATTCCTCATAGTGTGAGGTTATGTTCAATGAGTATGTTTGCGAATAAAACGCAAAACTATTTGAATATCAATTTTTTTTTAATAAAACTATTATTTTAAAAACATAAAATATCAGCAATACACAATACACAAATTTTATGCTAAATTCAAAAAATCAATAATTGCTATTAATTTGACATTAAACAATTTGATTACTGTTTCCACAGCAGACTATTCTTTTCAAAAATTGAAGCTTTGAAATGTAGTGTATAGTTGGTTGCCTACAGATTGCAGTGAAACAATGCATTTACATGTTTTTTATATAAGTATACATAGCTGGTATGTATACAAAAAAGAAAAACTCATTGTATATATGTTTATTTGCAATTGTGTACCGATGAAAAATTTAACATCATGTACTGAACTTAATAATTTGGGCAGGTGCGTGTAGTTATGCTTCCACTACAGCGATAAAAGTTGTAGGATGCATTTTCAATCTTAAAGTATAGCTACACCTTACTCAATTCAAATTAAATTATCGTTAAAAGAGAAAGTTTAATTGCTCTAGCATTTCAACTGCTTTGAGTAATTGCCAAAAAGTTATTTATTTTGTTACGTAATTTACATCTTTTGGTAGCACGCAACATATATTATTTACCCTAAGTCTACCTATAATAAATTTTTGTGGTTTATATAGGGTACATTCGCAGTGTGCAAAGCGAGGCATGTAGTACCTTCCCAAAGCTGTTCTAAGCAATCCATTAATTGTAACCTTCATAAATCTGGGCACGGAATTCAACGCATCTGCTATATTGAAGCTGTTTCGTGTTCCTATTAGTCAATAATCTGATAAAGGAGCTGTACGAACACATGCGATCTATATTTTCATCAAATAGATGTGGAGGCTTCATATTGTAGTTCCTAACACGTGGCACAGCAAAACTGACAATAATAAAATTAAATATTAAAATATGCTAATATTCGTTAACATTGATATTAGCAATTAATAAATATTATCAACTGACCACTTGTTGCTGCATACTTTAACTATTTTAAATGACAAAAGACATGAAAATTCGCTTGTACGTTTGAAGACAGAAAACCGCGTTGTTCAAAACAGCCAATGGGTGAGAGTCATCATTTGATCAACTGAGAGTTAGCTATTCATCTTTATCTGCAACGTTTGTGAAATGGGTATAGTGCACCGTAGGAGGTTAGGGGGTACAGGTGGCACCGTGTGCTGGTTGAGGTAATGATACTTAAATTTATCGGTCCAATTTCTATTTTACATTAACTTTGTGTGATACTCTGTATATTGCAATAAGAACTGACTGTACACTCCGCTAAAACAATACTTTCAGCATCGATGGTAAAAATTTTGAAAACAAAGGTAAACAGAATCGTGTAATATGTCTCACTATCTAGAAAGACATGAACGACTCACAAACATTTAGTGTACATGACACAAGCCTAACACTAGTAAACAGTCAAAGCCAAGCAACAAAATAAGTTAATACAAAAAACACTAAAAATAATCTGTACTAAATCCCTAACTGTCTCACCATAACAACACGAATCTTGCTTCTCGGCAAAATTTATCACCATAATGTAATAAAAATTTATAAATGTAAAAACATTTCATCTTTAACTGACAGCACAACAAAGCTGCATATTATGTGATCGATACGTTTCAATATATTATTACATAATAATATATAAGTACTAGATTGTAATACTAATGTTATATTTGTTTAGTGCACTTACTAATTTCAAAAATATTTTATGTTTTTCTTCTATTGAATACACAACAAAATATACTATGAACTTGGGCCCCTTCCAATCACGGGCCCCAATGCAATTGCGTTGGCTGCATTGGCGTAGTTACGCCACCACTGTGGCACGCCTGAAGTACAACAGCTTAAAACCAATTATTTGTTATTATTTAAAAAACAATTATCAAAAAAAAACCGTAAATGTAGCCCACGGGTTCTGCTAGTTTTTTTTGTTAAGCCTCTGTTGGTATGATCATTAGCTCATCTAGATATACTTTCATATAAAGTAAATATAAAGCCGGGAGCGACCAGGATTCAAAGCTGGGACGGCGGGATTATAGGCAAGTACTTTACTCGTTATTTCAAGTGGCTCTTCATAAAATTAATTTTATGTATAAGCTAAAAAAACAGTTTCATGCTGTGGAAGTATAAATCAGTAAACTGAAAGTTAAAGTATTACTATAGCCAAGTAACTGTAACATTTGTAATTGAAAATTTCCAATAGACTTGAAGTTTTAAATTGTAGCTAGGAAAACCCCGGCCACTTTTCTTGCGGCGGTCAAGAGATGGCGCTTTAGTATAGAAAAATTAAAGTAAAATACTGGCAACAACGCAGAATCCAAGACGTTTTAGTTGTTTTGATTTAATATGGGGCGTATTTAATAACTAAAACGTCTTGGATTCTGCGTTGTTGCCAGTATTTTAATTTAATTTTTCTTTACTAAAGCGCCATCTTTTGACCGCCGCAAGAAAAGTGGCCGGGGTTTTCCTAGCCACTCTGTATTTAATTATGTTCAATAATTTTATAATATGTCAGTGTAGAGCGATCTGTCAATTAGTTTGTGTTTGACAGTGCGCCAAAGTGACCGTCTCGAGTGATTTCGTAAATAATGGAAAAAACTGAGTTGCGTTCAGTGATAAACTACTTCCATTTGAAAGGCTTAACACCAACCGAAATCAAAGCGGAGTTGGATTCGACATTTTTGAAGTCCGCTCCTTCGTTTTCAATAGTTAAAAACTGGGTTGTCAAGTTTAAGCGTGGTCGTGTTAGCACAAAAGACGAACCCCGCAGTGTACGCCCAAAAACGGCTACTACACCGGATATGATTGAAAAAGTCCTCCGTATCGTATTGGATGACCGTCGAGTAAAAGTGCGCGATATAGCAGATATAGTGAACATCTCAAATGACAGTGTGCGCAGAATTTTAACTGAAGAATTGGAATTGAAAAAATACTCCGCGAGTTAGGTGCCGCGTTTGCTCACACCGGAGCAAAAACTGAATCGTTTGATTGTTTCTCGCTACTTTTTGGCACGTTTTAGCCGCAAATCGAAGGACTTTTTGCGCCGTTTCATAACCGTCGATGAAACTTGGGTCCACCTTTACACTCCCGAAACCAAGGAACAGTTCAAACAATGGACACACAAAGGTTCTCCGCCACCGAAGAAGGCAAAAACCGGTTTTCTCAGCAGGAAAGGTTATGGCAGCTGTATTTTGGGATTCTCATAGAATTGTCTTCGTCGACTACTTGGAAAAAGGAAAAACAATAAATGGCGAGTATTATGCCAATTTGTTGTGGCAATTGAGCGACAAAATCAAAGAGAAACTGCCTCATTTGGCGAAAATAAAGTGCTTTTCCATCAAGATAACGCACCTGCACACACGTCTGCAATCGCCATGGCCAAAATTCATGAATTGGGATTCGAATTAGTGTCTTATTCGGCCTATTCGCCAGATTTGGCTCCTAGCGATTTTTATCTATTTCCAAACCTGAAAAAATGTCTCGGCGGTAAAAGATTTTCATACAATTCCGAGGTAATCGCTGCTGTAAATAGCTGTTTTGGGGACTTGGGTTTATCGACCTACAAAGACGGTATTGCTGCTTTGGAGCTTCGTTGGAATAAGTGCGTTGAGCGAGCAGGAGACTATATTAAAAAATAAAATGATTTATTGACCAGAAAACTTGCCGTTTCTTTGTTAGACCACGTACATTTCGAACGATCCTCGTATATAATATTTGATGTGACTGATCCCTTAATCAATTATTACTGTTATAAGGAATAATGTTAACTAGCGATTGGCAACTAATCACTTCGGATTTATGGTAGGGAATATCTAATCGCGCTGCTTTTAATTAAAACTACATGTTTTGTTTCCTTAGTAAAATATTGAGTAAAATTCTAATTAAACCAGAAATTTCTATTTGAAAAATTAATTTGAACAGCAGAAGTGTACTATTATCTAACAAGTGAAAATAGCTATTTCTATCTAAAACAAAAGTTTTATATATAATTTCGTGTATATTGCTAAAGGTGGCAAGAACGAAAAGTAAATAAAAGTATTCGATTCATACGGAGCATATAGTGGGCGAAGGATCAATTTAAAATGGAAGTAATGTAGAGATCCTGTCTGGAAATTGCAGCCAGTTCCTGTTGTTAGCTGTGAACTGTAGCCCTGCCGCTCTGGCTTTGTCTAAAATGCTAGAAATAAAGCTCTGTTGGCAGATAGAGAAACCGATTACGTAGAAAAAAAATTAAAAGGAACGCGAACGGAAAATAGAAAGAGAAGCGGTGAGTGATGACACTATGCGGTTACATTAGCCGGACCCTCGGACAAGCTCTTACGATTTGAGAAGTGACCCTCTAGAAAATGACATCAATTTGGAACGTAATAAGAATAAACGGTCGGTAAAATTAAAACGGAATGGGAGTTTTTATACCCACTAAAAGAGCAGGATATAAAAGCGAGGAGAAAAGTTGGCACTTTGAAGTTCAGACGGAACAATTTAAAGTTGAAGGAGACGTCAAAAAAAATTAAGAAACTCTTAGAAACTTGTTATTGCAATTAACAAAAATAAAACAAAAAAGGGATGTTCGATAAAACTTCCCCTAAAAGCTATTATTTCACTCTATAAAAAAATACCGTTTCACTGTTTACATTGCAATAATATTTTAAAGTTTAAAATGCGAATGATTTTTACTGAAAAGCGTGGATATACATGAAAACACCACGGAATAATACCGTTTTAAAACGAAACCTCAATGAAGCAATAAAACGAAAAAGGAGACGACAAAAACAAATAGATCTAACATCTGCCTTAAAACATCTAACTGGAGATGCATAAAAACATTTTGGAAGTGTGAAAAATACTAAAAGATCTCCATGATTGACAAAGTTTATATTACACCTCGTATGAAAGACGTGAGCTTACGTTTTATCGTGTAATAATGCTGGGACGGGTTTCCAATAATTCCACGTTATTCTGTTAAGACATTTTAAAGAAAATAGTGAGTGATAGAAACAATACCGCCATCAGGCGGAAACAGTGAAAAGCAATATGCGTGATTTTTTGTTCATTTTGTAGTTATGTTCTGTGGGTGTTGCCAACTATCTGGAAAGTTATTAGATTGGTGTCGAATTTCGGAGATCGTTTTCTTTTATGACGGGCATCATTTACGCAACTGTTTTGTAACAGATTTTCGCGCCACTGATTGATTGCATCTAAAAACTGCTTTTCTAGCGACATTCTACTACTACGTATTACAGAATAAATTAAAAATACCAATTCTGTGATAAAAGGCATTGTCATCTTATGCCACAATAAACGAACTGTAGGAAAAAACAATTTCAGATTTCGGACAATTCAAAACAGAAATAAATCCCGAAGCAAGCAGGGATTGTTTAAGACTTTCTGTTTAAAATATTTGATACAGAAATTCCAAAATTCCATACTTTCTAAGAAATTTTATCTTACGGGCTATGCAATGACTTTTAAAAATCTTGTGCAAACATGTCTAGACTCTAGAGTGTTATAGTTATTCAATTTCAAATATGATGAATAAAGCAAGCTTTTATGAATATGTTGTTCTATTGTACTGAAGAGTCGGCATACATTATTATATTGTAATCCTAATACTTTGTATTAAGTATTCCAATTTGATTGATCTTCTTGTTGGTTTTTTGAGAATTGAATCAGCTCGCCGATACTACTAGTTGTTTACTTGGGATCTAGCTAGTACAGTAGGACTACGAGATCCCTCGACCTGGTTTATCGAAGGAGTGTTAACTAGTGACCCCAGAACCTACATCTCGGAGTAACTAGCGGGGCGGCATTGGTCCTTCCTTATATTCCTTGTGTGTCACGTACTTTCGGCGACGCAAAGAGCGAGCACAATGACATGGTTTAAGATTTCAATGATCGGTTTAATAATCGGTTAATCGGTATTCTGCTTGGTAAGCGTCGTATTATTCTCTAATAGGTTTCTAGGAAAGTCAAGTTAGTGCCCTGAAGATAGTTGTCGTAACACAATCAAAAAGTTCACTATCAGACAAGCGGAATTTTCACGGTGGGAACCCCCCCCCCCCAGAAGTTGCATATTTTGATAATACTTTGATAATACACTAATGTACATCTGCTTGCTTTTCATGTTAATACTGGTAATATTCTGAATGTTGAATGTTTTATGTGACTGAGACCAACATATTTATAAAAAGTGCGTAACTTGAGTACGCCTGCACGGAGTTTTATGAGAATGCAATTTAGCTGCATCAGCCGATCTGTACAGACTTTGGCGAGGGACTTTGAGACTACCGTGACAGTCTGGGTACTAACCGTATGTTTATGTTCAACGTTGCAGCGTTTGTTGCTAGGGACCTGCTATCTGTTAAAAAATTCGTGTATAGCGGCCTCCAGATGAAACCACGGCAGAGGAACTATTTACTTCAGTATTTCTTATTTCACTGTTTTTTTTTAGAAAAGTGTACATGGCTTTGCAGCGATTAATGTTTATTATGTACATGGTGAAATGCTACTGCTTGTGCTACCGTAACGCTTTAGCAATAATTTTAAAGAAGTGCAATAAACCCTTATTTTAACCCATATCCTATCTCTCTTCAAAACTGTTTTTCGAGCGATCTTGAGATAACTTGAGAGAATCGTAAATTGTACGATCGGTTAGAGATCAGAAAAAGATCAATACGTGGAAACGCGGAGTTGTTGCAGGACCAATTCGGAGCGAATTTGAGATGACCTTGAAACTTGAATTTTTCGAGTTCATTCGATTACCGATATGAGGCCAGAAGAAGTTATTACTAAAGGTCGGATTTATATGCACTAACAATGTTGCCAGTTACATTTATCCTGTTGTAGCAGAGAAAAACCTATCTGGGAACACTGTTAGTGCATATAAATTTGGTCACAATAAGTTGGATGATGGATTGGTTATCTGGAGAAATTGGTACACGTGCAAATATCTAAAATTTTACCAATTTCTCCAGATAACCAATCTACCACCCAACTTTGTGGCCACATTTATATGCACTAACAGTGTTGCCAGATGTTTTTCTCTGCTACAACAGGATAAATGTAACTGACAACACTGTTAGTGCATATAAATCCGGTCTTTATTTATTACCTACCAATGCGATGTTATTAACGCCAATTTGCAGCGAGATTTGAGATAACTTTTATTTTTCCTTTTGGAAGGTTATGTAGTCACTTTTTAAGTCTTTTACAATCAAACAATTGTGTATACTAAATTCTAATTGATCACGGACAGGTTAGGAACTATAATTATAATAAATGTCAATTGCCATCTTGTTATTTTTGCAATAAATACTTCTCTAACTACAGTTTGCCTACGGCTACCTCGTTTATTTGTGAGGAAAATTGTACGGACATCCGCATATTTGAGGTGGAACAATTCGAAAGCTGTTGCGATTTCGATATTCAACATCAGAGAAGTTTCGATTCAAATAGCTTCAGGAATTTCGCAGATTTACCTCTGTAAACGGCAGTTGTTCTAAAAGTAATGAATTAATTTGAAGAGAAGATCATTCAATAATATGAATTTCAAATAGAACAGTGAATTAATACAAATATCAAATTTATTTGCCGTTGCAATTTTGAATTTTGTAGTAATAAAAATATAAATTACGCAGGGAGATGTTTTTAGGTTTAATTCGAGCCGAATAGGGCTAATTTTGTATACGCTTACTGGACATTTAAATTTGTATTTTTTCGTTTTTCTACACTTGTCGAAATTATTTTAATCGATGTAATTAGTTTTAAGTTTAAGATGAAAGTGTACTTTTCGTGGCAGTACAGATGTTCCTATCCAGTTTCTGATCCGAGCAAGTGCGTTGTTTTTCTTTTACTTGTTTAATTTTCTACAACTGCTTACTTCTTGAAGTAAAATTAATATGGTCAATAAATTAATATATCTAAAACTTTTAAACTACCATCTTCAAAATTTACTTTTACGTATTTCAAAATTGTACAATTTGCTTCAGTGCTTTTATACCTAATACTATAGAATAGTTTCAGATTATGACGAACATACAGGTACAATTTTAATACCAGACTAAATTAGTTACATACGAGGATCGTTCAGACTGTACGTGGCCTAACACAGAGATGGCGTTAATTCGGCGGAATTTGCATTACCATTTTTCAGAACCATCCTTTCTTAGGTTAAATATGACAGTATAGAGCGATCTGTCAATTAGTTTCTGTTTGACAGTGCGCCAAAGTGGCCGTCTCGAGTGATTTCGTAAATAATGGAAAAAACTGAGTTGCGAGCAGTGATAAAGTACTTTCATTTGAAAAGCTCAACACCAACCGAAATCCTTCGTTTTCAATGGTTAAAAACTGGGTTGCCTAGTTTAAGCGTGGTCGTGTGAGCCCAAACGAGGAACCCCGCAGTGCACGCCCAAAAACGGCTACTACCTCAGATATGATTGAAAAAGTCCTCCGTAGCGTATTGGATGAACGTCGAGTCAAAGTGCGCGAGATAGCAGACATAGTGAGCATCTCAAATGACAGTGTGCAAGGATTTTTAACTGAAGAATTCGAAATGAAAAAATACTCCGCGCGTTGAGTGCCGCGTTTGCTCACACCGGAGCAAAAACTGAATCGTTTGATTGTTTCTCGCGACCTTTTGGCACGTTTTCGCCGCAATCCGAAGAACTTTTTGCGCCGTTTCATAACCGTCGATGAAACCTGGGTCCACCATTACACTCCCGAAACCAAGAACTAGTCCAAACAATGGGCACACAAAGGTCCTCCGCCACCGAAGAAGGCAAAAAACGGTTTTTCAGCAGCAACTGTATTTTGGGATTCTCATGGAATTATCTTCGCCGACTACTTGGAAAAGGGAAAAACAATAAATGGCGAGTATTATGCCAATTTGTTGCAGCAATTGAGCGACAAAATCAAAGAGAAACTTTCTCATTTGGCGAAAAAGAAAGTGCTTTTCCATCAGGATAACGCACCTGTACACACGTCTGCAATCGCCATGGCCAAAATTCATGAATTGGGATTCGAATTAGTGCTTCATTCGCCCTAATCGCCAGATCTGGATCCCAGCGATTTTTATCTATTTCCAAACCTGAAAAAATGGCTCGGGGGTAAAAGATTTTCATCCAATTCCGAGGTAATCGCTGCTGTAAACAGCTATTTTGAGAACTTGGGTTCATCGTAGCATGTGAAAAGTTATTGGTGTAACTTATACTATCGACTAAAAGCCCTGAAGATATAACGAGTAATTTTATAATACCAAGTAGAGTTGTGGTTTTCTCTGAACCATGTGCTTTAAAGTGTATTTAAACATAAAGTACAATAATAACATAAATTCCTTGTTTTGATGAAAATCTGAGTTTTAGTAACAGTTGAAGTTAGTTTCAGATAAAAACCTTTTTAGTTTAGTAATATATAAATTTTTAATATACACGCATTATGGGGATGCTGTGGTTATTACGCGGATACGCTGATATTTTGCATAGTAGAGTTTACATAAGAAACAACTTAACTTTTTAAAAAAATTCTGAGCTCTGACAAGGTTAATGGGAACATACTAATTATTTTGCGAACTAATAAAATGTTTTACAAAACGCCTAAAGCGATGGATTATGTAGTACACATCCTTTTTTAAACGGATTGTTAGAATACAAGATTGCGTCTTATTTCTTACTACAAACATCTAAAATTTCTTCTCAACACAAGTGAACCATAGCGAATTTTAAAGATGGAGATAAATACTGGGATAAGAGCCTGACATCTTATGAGCGCCAGGTGTAAACATCCGTAACATGAAGACATATGAATTGCTTCCATAAATCAAGACGCACCCGGAATATTAAACCGTCTCCGGCGAGTAAAGCTTTTATTGAAAAATAGTTTCTAGGTTTTATATGTGCGGATTGAGTTATATAGACGAGTGCTTTAATGAAAAGAATCCGCGAAGCCCAGATTCGTTTTCATTCTCCCCGCAGAATCTTAACATTTATTACAATTTAAAGCTTTTAAAATTGCACAGGCTGTGGGTGGCTGCTACGCAAAATTAAAACTTGAGTGGAATATTTCTATATAGAGGAACAAAATAAAAATTGTTGCGGCAATTTAAAAGAAAATAATAAAAGAACAAAAATATTATTTCTAAACTATAAATAATTTAATTTCAAATGCCAATTAATCAACGTCAAATAATAAATTTTTGAGGTCAGTAAAACAAGTTTTGATATTATAAAAAACTTTATGCTGCCACTTAATGGGATACTTAGAGTAGTAGTGTGGACTACAACGATACTGTAATATCGGCTGTCAGGGGGGCTACCTCTCAAAACAAGTCACACGTTTTTACGCACCAGCTTGTCAAAGCACACTTGATAATGAAAAACAAAATAATTCGTTGGATTAAAGATATAAACATTCTTTAGTATAAACAGAGCATGAAACGCACTTTTGTGGCAAACATATCAAATAATTTGGTGCGGTGGCCGACTACAACTTCGCTACTACGCCAGCTGCGCCGTTAGATAGCAAAATTTTCCGACGTAAGTAAATGATTCGCAAACGTCAAAAATTCAGTTTTTGACGTCAAAAACTGATTTTTGCAGTCATAAAACCATTTACTGACATCCGAAAATATTTAGTTATGGGTACAGAATAGCATTTAAGTCGATTTATTATTGAGTTCCAAATTGTGTAAACGATTTTCAGTAAACTATTCATTGACGTCGGAAAAATCCGTTTTATTTATTGTATATGTAAGAAACCAACGCTTTCAACGCTTTGAGGTAGAAAATACACAGGAAATATATTATTAAATTTAGCTTTACAATGATACCTCACAAGGCCTTTAAATAACAAAATGGCGCCATATCTTTAAAAAGTTGAAAGTTATAAAAATTGAAAAGCATGTCACAATATTCCAATTGCGACCTATTTTAATAAATTTATCAACTAACGCAGTGATTTACCTACATATATTCTAGACATGAGTGCAAAAGCAGTTTTTTAAATTATATTTATTATTACCTAATACGAAATTGTCACATACCAGTTGGATGTTGAATTTACCGCATTCGTAACAGGGTTAAACAAGATTAACTTTTTTTTCTAATTTTAATGCAAAGTTCATGTCGGAAACAACCATTGTGATAAAATGATTTTAGAAAAACTCAAAACCATATACTTCGTTTTGATCAATTTTGTATCAGGTTAAAAAACCTAACAAAATATCGTATTTTCCATGAAAAAATTTAATGGAACATACTCGTATTTCCCTTAGCGCCAGTAAATCTGAGTCATCAGTACATGAGATTTCCTCAAGTCACGAAAGCGTACCCGCACGCAGAATGACACAAGCTTTTTGTTGATAAATCACGGGGTAACAATTTTGGGATGTTCCACTTATTCATCGTACCTTCCAAGAAACCAATGACGCAGAAATATAGCACTTACTAAAAGAAAATAATATTTTTATTCTTACCTTGCGGTATGAAGCTGACTCCGATATGGAAAAAGTGTCAACAATGGAGTCGAATCTAACGAGCTTCTTAGGTGGTAGTTTTTTGAGCGGGCACAATGAGCACATATTTTTGTTAGTTCCGCTTGCGGAAGGCATGGCGCCCCGCAATATAATAAATGTCACATTTTATTTTGTTTGAAAGTTTAATAAAGGCACAGAATCATAATTATTACGCAGTGACCGCTACTTTGTAACGCTCCTCGCACCATATGTGTAATTAAACTGTAAAAATATTACCAGCAAGTAAAAATTCAGATTATTTTAAAATTTTAAAATAACAAAGAATGCAATTAAAACATAAATATTATCATAATTTACATACATATGAGTTAATCACAGGTCATCAAAATTTGGATGTGATAACTAAGGTACAGTTTCTTGTTTCGAACGTAATAATTAACGTTTTAGGTGAAAATGTTCAAGAGTAACTGTGACAGTTTTGCAAATCATTAATTAATGAATTAAAAGCACTGCCATTGTTTCCTGTTTATTCCGTTGGGCATATTAATTCACATTTTAAGGCTTTTCTTCCTTTCCCTTATCTTTGTTTAGCGTCTCTTCTTCTCAATTACATATTTTATTTGCAAATCAAGTAAATGTATCTACAAACATTAAGTAACAAACTTTCATGAGCTGTTGCAAGTTGTTAAGTAAAGCAATAGTCCTGCAACAGTGCACAAAAAAAACCTTAAAAAAGGTAAAATACTGAAGCACAGTTACTGAAAGGGCAGATTTCCTGAAATCCTGAAATGTGAAGCTCAGCGCCACATAACCACGAGAAAGCGTTTTGTAACGAGGTTGCTTTAAAGCGACTAGCAGTTTGGTCAGGTTCGCCTAGATGGCAGAACTGTAAAAATGTATGTAATTTTTCTCGTGTTTGGCGTAACGCGAGCGAGCTTGCAAACACAAAATCGATGACCATCGTTGCAAAACTTGGAATTTTTAATAAATTACAATGCTGGGAATATACAGCAGTTGCACATTATAATCGTGAAAACACACCTGACCAGTTTTATACAAATTGTAGAGATTATTAAAGATACATACTTTAATCCCTTTTGAACAGGTATAAGATTTTGGCAAAAGAGGTATAAATACAAACACATGTTTGATAAGTACCAAAATCAAATAATGTGAAGTTACATTCTGAGAAAGGATTCACTTTAGAAATAATTATTCTTTGAAGCACGAAACATCCCGATTTTAGTGTTTCAGGAACAACTTAAATATATAAACTGCAACTTCTAAAAAGTTTTATATAAAAAATTTAAATTGCAAAATTAATGCGTGATTATTCTCCTAAAATTAAGCTTTCAGCTGTATTTAGCATTTCAGTACAGAGCATTAGCTAACTGCTGGTGCTTTTAATACAAATTTATAATTATATACTTATTAAGTCATTTGCTCATGATATAAGGAAAACTTAATTACAGCAACGGTTATACACATTCACACCACAGCTAACAAGAACAATAATGAATAAAATCTCTAAGCGCAAAAACACTTTTAAATTGGTTAAGAAGATGCTGTTACTGCAATTCTGAAAACTTCTCTGTATATATTTTGTAACCGTGTAATTATAAACCCATAAACTGATCTTAAAGAGTTAAATTATAAATAAGCTTCTTCTTCTGATTTTGAATAAAGTTTCTTGTATTCATTTCATTACGGGATTTTGGCTTTATAAGTTAAATCTGTATAATATAGCGAATTTCAAAACATTCATTGGTAAATAAAATCACAATTCCTGGAAATATTTTTAAGCTCCACCTTGAAAAATTCAATTTACGCAATATCTCCATAGTAAGTTTAAATATAAACTTGAAATGTTTAGAAACATATAGTGTAATTAACGAAATTTCGTATTTTTGCATTCAGTCAAAAATTTATATTACGAATAAAAATTATGATATACCTACCGGCAAAAGCGCACAAAAAAATAGAATAGGAAGTGATTTTTCACAGCTATATGATTACTGCTTTTTAGGTAATTCAAAGAGTTTGTGCGTAATTCTAATTACTATACCTATTCACAAATTCAAATGACCAGTTGAAATTGTCATAGCTGCACTGCGGTGATTTGTTAACGTTAACGCATGTCCTAGATTATTACTTATGTTTCATACGAAATTTTCAGCTGTGACAGTTGACAGCGGTACTGTTAAGAGTGGTGTTGTTTTCGTAGCGGTTTAGGTATACAACAATAACATAAACTCTAAGACGTGCGCTAGGAAAAAATCGTAGGTCACTTGAATCCTATAACACCCGTTACTTAAAATCTTGAAATTATAAATTGATTAAATTTAATTTACTTAATTTAAACTACAACTAAAATATGCTCCAGTTCCATATTTTGGTGACAAATCAGAAAAAATTGTTAAAAATATAAACAAGACAAATAAATAGGAAGTAAGTTTTAAAACAACTAACAACATTTTAAGCACCTTGTTACACGCAAAATCAAAAACAGGTGATTTGCTAAAATTACGCATTAACAAATTAAATTTCTCCCATTGTAATTCTGTTTATATAGGCCAGACAATTAAAATTTTGATATTAGGTATAAACATCCACGTAAATCCAATTACGCTAAACACGTATTAGAACATAATTATTTAATGATATTTAGTAACAATATAAAATGTTTACACTTTTGTAATGATAAACGTAAATTAGATGTGCTGGAAGCATTTGAAATTCACAAACATTTAAAAAGTGCATCGTTAATAAATAAGTAAATTGATCTTGAAATTCACCTTTATTAGACGTTTTGGAATAAGAAATCAAGTCATCAGGTGACATAGATTACCAAGATCAAATCAGTAAGTTCTGTGGTTACTTCAGCAACGCTAACTGTTTATTTTTTATTGTAACCTTTGATAATGGATAATGATAATGTTATAGTAACAAAGTATTTTATTCATACTAATTAATCAGTTTTACCCTAAAATAAACGATTATACTCGAGTAGAAAATTGTTGGTAGACAGCCTCCACAAACTAGCGGCTTAGTCCGATGGACCGAGATCTAGTAACGCAGAGATTTCATTTGGGGGGAGTTTGTGTCGTTTTCTGCGTGTTAGTTGATGTTCGTCGTTCAGAAACAAAATACAAACAAAATTATCAGAAATTTACAGTTTAATCTAAAGTGACAGCAGCAATCGAATAACGTTTGTATCTCTGTCCTTTTTTGATAACTGAAAAAAATCTGTTCCGTCTGTCTAGAATTGTTTCTTGCCTAAAATAATAATATTTAATTAAAAATATGTTAAAAATAGGCAAAAGCAGTACAGAAATATGTTACTGAGCAGTTTCTAAATTGTTTTTAAAAATAAAAAAGAAAAAATTTTTTTGATATATTTTACTTCGTTTTGCTACTACCGTGGATTGAGGTAATCAACGCTACTACCAAACTTAGGAGGCGTGTGGAGACCGTCAAAAAGACGTAGTAACAGCCCAGGTTCCAGTAGACATTATGGATCGAACTATACAATCTACGTTCATTATTCTACCTGAGCTATTGCATAACCTACTGGAAATAGATTTACTACAAACCGCTGAAATAGTAATCGACCATGGGCAACAACGATGTAATTTTGAAGATAAACCACAAAAATACTATTACTACGCTCGTGACGAAACGCCGAGTACGAATGAGCCCACCATTGTGCAACAAGCGACAATTGCTGTGGAACTACGAGACGACGCGAGTACTTCCTTAAGCAACGGTGAAAGACAGCAGGAAAACACATTCAGTTCAGGGGGGGGGGGGGGGAATCCCTATGCGGAACACCGAATTGCTACCGGTGATCATCAGCCTATCTTCGTGCCACCTTACCGAATATATCGCAAAAAAACTTGCAGTGAACAACAAATTTATATTTAACAAAAAAAATTAAAATTGATTAATGATTTATCTAAAAACGCTAACCTCGATCGTCATAAACTTTAAATAGTTCAACAGACTATTTAAAGTAGTTTATTAGTTTAAAAATAGTATTTTAAACAATTTAAAAAATTAAGAGAAAATTCGATATTTTATAATATCAACAACGCACAACGTACAGTGACGTGATTTTAAATGCCCCTATTAATGAGCTCCAGTTAAAAAAAAATTCTTTAAATATTTTTGATAACATTTAACATAAATTATTTATAACACTTTTCCATCCGAAGTCCGAAGCCCAATGTCTAATTAACCCTTAGCCCTATCACGGTAACATTGATACCGTGCAGTTTGTTCAAAGTTATCGATTTACATTTTACGTTTCATGTTTTAGCATTTGCTATCAGCAGTCGTAGTAGCACAGCGTTGGGGAGCGCTGGTAAAGCATTCTATTGCACAGTTTATTGGAAGTTCATATCCCCCCTGCGGCGTTTACATTTTTTTGTTATTTGTTACGCAATGTTGTTCAGTCATTTATTGCCGTGGGATTATTTGAAACATAAGAGGTATGGAAAAGTACTAGCGATGTGCTTAAATAATTAATTGTTGTAATTCCACTGAATTTTTACGGAATCGAAATATTTTCTGCACCGCAAGACAGATATCAAATTGATGTTAATCCAGAAGGTGGTTTAACCATTCTAATATCGTAATCGATATTTGCCTCCTCTATACCTGTGAGAGGGTATCGTTTTATTGACTATTGCTCTATTAGCTTGTAACCAGGCAATTAACTGAGCTTAAATATTTCGGTATGTTTATATTCCAGTCACAAAGAGGCACATAAAAGGGAGAAAGCAAAGAGCACTCCGAGCATTTCTTGGTAGCGGCTTCGTTATTTGTTTATCACGAGTTGCGTGAATACAAATATAATTGAAGTGATATGAGAAGCAAAAGCAATAGATGCAGAAATAATTACTCATACGAACAAAATAAATAGGGATATAAATAGGCAATAATATACCATTAAAAGCAAAATTACAGTACAAACAAAATAACAATAGTTTAGTAGCAAGAGCTACACAATATAGAATGATAACGATAAATAAAAAGATATAAGTAAATTTGCTCCTTTAAGATGCACATGGCAAACATTCGGTGTATAACATGCCAATAGGAACAACAACACAAAATCAGTAAAATGCGCGCGACGTAAATATTGCTCGTTCACGTTCTGCTAATAAATTTCAACAAAAGCAGAAATGCACAAATTCAACTAAGTTTTAAATCAACTAATTTTAATAATTAGAACGGGAGCAAAATATAAATATTTGCAATGAAATAATGTTTATCTGTCCGTTTGTTGCTAATACTACAACTAAGCGGTACAAATTTCTATATTGTTTTACAGGTTGATGATGTTACGATCATGCTTACAAAAAAAAGGTAGGAATTCTAAACATCATTGACTCAAATATTGGAGGCTCTAGTTGCAATAACAAGCGCTTATATTTACAATTATAAGAATTATAGCAATCGCAAATTAATTTATGAAACGTGCTAAACCGGTGGACTACGCCCCATGCTTTTCTTTTAAAAAATGACAGATAATTTATTTATATATAATGATATAATTAATACATTGCATCGCAGTTTCATGGACCCTATGTGACTTTTACATAAATATCGGAACCTGCAAACATAATAAATATACAGTATCGAGATGTAAGACCATAGAAAATTAGTCAGTACCGTGTAATACCATTCATACCTTTTCCATTTCCTGTTTTTATATTTAACATAAACGCACAAGAATAATAATGCAAAAGAAGAAAAACTAGATATCTTAATAACAATTATGGAATATATTGAGTTTCGTGATTGTCCAATACGATAAGTTGTTAAGTAAGAAATACTTTTATAAAAAAAATATAATAAAAGATTCACGCGTAAATATCATTTAGGTAATGGATAACATCGGAAGGTTTTCCATTATTTCACAATTACTAGCTTCTAAACCTTTAGCAGTTTCAAATACTTTTAATGAGGTTTATATTTCACTAAATTAATTTCCGTTTAATTTAATACAAACGACCTCTCAACTTCAGAGTTGTTTACGGGCATGATTTTTACTACGAGACAATTTAGCTTTACAAGTTTTTAAACACAAAATAAGTGAAACGTGCAAATCTCACATTAAACACCGAAACAAAGTAGGTTGGTTTATAAAAGAAAAACCAAAAAATCGGAAGCATTTTCACTCTGCTAAGCTTGAGATATATTTCCAGTTTTTCCTGCACTCCCTACTTGAAATTTCTGCATGGCACGTTGCCAAATAACTAGTGCCTAGATTCAACCCAGGCTACAAGCTACGAATGGTTTTGCAGCCCGTGACCCACAGAATCCCAATTTGACGCTTTTGAGTAGACACAAATTGGAAGAAACGATATATCGGATCTTATTTCCATATTTATGTTTGCTTTTGTTATTCTGATGAAATTTTCAACTTAGCAAAGCGTTCCTTTATGTTTCCGGTATTTTATCTAACAAAGCAAGTATAGAAATCATTAATTTAGGAATAGTTAGAAATGGGTCAGAATCGACAATTTTAGGATTTGTACCTACACATGTATACAGTATAAGTAACACAAAGCAGTTACCTATAACGCGCATTCATGTTGCCAATACCTGTCAAGACGTCGATATACACGTGCCACAATAAATCAAGAGAAATATACAATCTAAACCGCAAATAAAAAAAACTACAAAGCTTTTCGTTCTCAAGCATTGTAATTCTAGATTTACGGTGTTACTTTCAACGTGAATGAGAGCAGCTTCTCCGTTATAAAATTCCTTTTAGGGGTAAGAATTTTTCCGATATTTTTTCCGTTTCCAGACGGTTTCGGTTTCTGTTCGCGTCGATGTAAAAAGAAAACGAACACTCAAATAGATTTACTTCAAGTTATTGGAAATCTATTTATGCTAGCGCTGAGATAGCTACTCGCCCACTTTAACTCAATATCTCCGGCCCGGATCCTGCAGGAGCTGCTACAAACTGCAATGCGGTTGTCCATTAACAGCTTCTCTAATTTGCTAAATATTGCTGCGGTGTATGCAAGGTCTGGAAAGTTTAAACACAAACCGTGTTGTTTGCACTATCAATAACAACAATACGTTCTGTGTAACTAATTTATATATACCGGTCAGAATATTGTATTATTCTGCGACTGAATTTGCTAAGATCGGTTTAAGAATAAATGTTTAGTTTTTTGGTTTTATTCGAAACCCAGAAATAAGTTTTATGTACTTACTTCCAGCAATTTTATTTATTTTCAAATACTTCTAATTACGTTAGAAAGCACATTTACATTGTTTTCAAATATACCCTACAATATAAACAGCATCAAAAATAGGAACTGTTCAGAGCAAATTTTGTTAATGTACTTTTTATAAAACAAGCGGTCATTATCCAGACTACTATGAATATCACAATGTCAGCGCATATAAAATATTTAAGCTGCAGGAAAGGAGAGAAATATCTGCCTTATTTTTTATGCACAAATTAATAAATAACAGATGTGATTGCCCTATGCTGCTTGCTTTGGTGAAGTTGTATGTTGCAGCTTTAAGACGCAGATCACGAAATTTGTTTATATATTCCATTCTGCAGAACTGATTTACGTTTAAACTTGCCAATGTTAAAAGTTCTACATATAACTAACACAGTGCTGTCAAATTCGGAAATAAATATATATAATATTATAAATTTCGTGGAGAATTGGGTCCGTTTTTTAAAGGGTCGCCAAAAAATGAACAAATTAAATATATATAATGTTTAAAAAATAAAAACTATTTTTTATTTGAATATTTTCTTTTTATGAAAACGTCATTCTTGAAATTTATAATCTGTCAAATTAAACATTCGCTGTTGGTATTCCATTTTAAATCACATCATCCACTTTATATTCGTTGCTTAGCTACAAATAGGTTTTTGTATTGATTTGAATAAATAAAAATCAGTTAAAAAGGTTAATTTTGAATTTTCTCCAAGCAGTCCGGGAAGGGCTGCTAAGCAACACTTCCCGGCCTTGGCCTGTAATGTACCATTTCCCGGACTCAAATCAATGACGTAAAGTGGTATATAGCGTACGGAATGAAATAAAATAATTTAAAAATAAATACCACAAGTATATGCTGCGGGATAAGATTTTGGGAAACGAGTTGCTTGAGCCCAAGCTTTACTTTGCTTAAAGTTCCGTGTACAAATTTCAGCTTTCTTTTTAATGTTTTTTTTTGTTAAATAATTTAAATAGTAATGTGCGAGATTAGCAGACATTGTAATTAGGCTAATGCCCGTTTTATTTGATTTACTTAAATAAATAAATAAATAAAAATTTGATTTACGTTTCTTCAGAATCATAAGCTTTCCGAATAATATTAAAAGGCGGATTGATACGCACAAATAAGTGGCAAAATATGCGCATATATGTGCTTTAAAAAGTAGAAAATATGCATGTATTCGATTAGAATATGCAGTATTATATGAAGCACTCTAATCAGCTATAACAAAGACGGGTTTAAAACAGAAAAGCTTATTGCTTGCTTAAAACACACAATTTTCGACAAATTTACGCACTAGTAAGTAAAAACTGCTGTTGTACAAATAAAGCGCGATTGGCGCCAATTCTTGTTAAAAATTCAAGTACACCCCCCCCCCCCCCCCCCCAGTAAATTCATTACTAGACCAAGGTTTTTAAACTCCAAACGTGCAGATAGTGCATAATTTTTATTTACATAAACAAATTTACCAATTTTATTGCTTTAAGTAGCTTTATTTTTGTAGGAATTTCTAAAGGCCTATTCAACTTATACTTTCACATTTAATAGGATGAAATTGGTAAGATCGCATAATTCTCTGTAAAGATTAACAATTTTAAAGAGTAATAAATGGCGACATACTAATCTCCTATGAAAAATGCAAAACGCACGCGGCAAATAAAATTTAAAAAAATTATGTATTTACTAGGAAACCTCCAAAGTATGCAATAATATGCCTTTTTGAAAAAAATATAAACAGAATTGTAATTATATGCAAAATATGCCACATTTAATTAATTTTAAACTAGATTCTAATTAATGTGGTTCGCCTAGTTACGAAAAAAATTTACATTTAACATGGTTATCTATGTTATTATGAGAATTACAGAGACGGTTAAATTAACAAAACTAACAAAATTTCAAAAAAATCTGAAGTAATTTTTTATTTTAAATATGATCGATTTGAAATATTCCGAAAAAAACTAAAAACGGACGATTTTTTTAATGGTACATAATTCGGTAATGATTTTTGTCTTACTTTTATAAAAATACAAAAAAATCCTTTATATAGAAAAGCTTATTAAATTATTTAACATTAAAAATTCGTCCGATTTCAGTTTTTTCAGAATATTTAGAAAAATTGACGAAAACGATCACATTTAAAAATCGCATCAGATTGATCTCGAAATTCTGCTCAACTTTGCTATTTAACCGACTGTGTAACTCTTATAGTACCAAAAATAGCCATGTTATCCATTCAAAAGATGGACTTCTAAGTACTTCTATGGGCTTTTACTTTATTTACGTTTAACCTTCTCGTCTCTTTTACTTGTATTTCTAGGCGTTGTTTTTCCCACAATTTTCAGAAATGTTATCTATGTTTGTCTTGTAAATTTGCCGATGCGTGAATTTACATCCCTCGGGGTTTGGTTTCTAATGAAAGGTGCCGAGAGCTGGTAACGGGTAAAGATCTGGTTTCTAGTAGTGGGAGCCCCTATCGCTAATGTTGAGACAGTTCCGGATTTAGTGAAGAGACAACATTTGACAAAAAAAGAATACAAGATTGCGGTTATGCAAAAATACCTAAAAATGCTATTTATTATGGTAAATATTACAATATATGTTTCCTTTTTAAAAACTCTATAGAACAAAAAATAAATAGTAATTTAAAAATTCAAACTCTTTACATGACAGCAGATTAGATTAAAATTGTGAACTTGCTGAAATAAATTTTAAAGCGGGATAGATGTCAGAATTACCGAAAGCAAAAAATATTATTCATTATAAAAAGTCATACGATAATAGCATGAAAAATAATCACATTTCTAAAACTCATAACTCGGCATGTCTAAAAGTAGCAAAAACTAGACGATCAAAATTTTTGGGATAAATTTAAGGTTTTCTGTTTTTGTACATTTTATTAGACAGAGAATGTTGTATTTAAAACCATAAATACACCCAAATAAGGTAATAATTCGTTGAACACAGTTTTTAAGTATTTAAACATTTTCCTGGCCCTCTTTGACAATCTTTTTAAATTATTGAATTTTTACAGCATTTACAAAGAGTAATCAAGTTTGTTAGTTTCCTGCATATCCACTTTTTCATAAAAGTTTGGTACTATTTTGACAACACGGAATGAATTACTTTTTAATTATTTTCCTTTATCGAACCCTACAACGTCCTCCTAAATTTAATAATTACAATTATTATTTAAATTAAAATTAGATAGTAGGATACCTGAAAAGAAAAACACTTTTATATAACAGTATGAATTGTTATATAAAGTGTAAACGGGTGTGCTTCTATAATATCAAGTACTTTTCGAAATCTACACTTATCCAGATTATTTTATATGTACTATACCTTTAATTTTCAAACATATGTACATTTTTTTTGTATGTAAAATTTCAATAAAGTCAAATAAGCTTTATTGGGAATCTGTAAGAACAAATGAAAACATCCACATATCCAGCCAAATGAATACACCTATATTTCACAAAAAATCTCTTTGGCTTACTGAGGCTCAATAAAATATGTTATTTGTCACGCTTGTTTATTTTTCTTCTTAGTAAAAATATATACCGTCTTATGTTGTAAACATAGAGAAATAAAAAAAGTATTTGATAAATAACGCGAATTACAAGTTACCCTCCAACCTGTAACATATTGAAATGCCGAATTTGTCACTTCAGCTATTTGTAAAAGTCGAATTCTTATGGAAGATTATATTTTTTTGCTAGCTAATTGCAAGTAATTTATGTAGTTTTTCATTATTACATATTTTACTAATATTTATTTATTTTCCGTATTGTCACTTTTTGTACATTTATTTTCTAATTATACGAGCTTATTGCAGATTTTTCTAGAATTGTCGACCAATGGAATTTTTATAAAAGCTCAATATACGGCAGTTACATTGTTTTAAGGCCCCACTTTAACTAGTAGACAAACGTCCATAACTTTTAAGTTCATTTATAGTTAGAAGACAACTAAAAAGCTGTCAAAACAGAAGGTGGCACTGGAATGAGTTTGAAAGAATAGAAATTGTCAAGAAATCACTTCGTTGCTAAAAAGCTCATGACAAGTTGACAAAAACCTAATTTTCTTGTGATATGCGAAATAGTCAAAGTCTTGTATAAAATAAGCGTAGAAGATTTGGCACAGTAAAAACATGCGGTAGTAGCATCCTTGGACATTTACGACTTTTTTCCAAATACAAACAGAAGACAACATTTCATATCAGATAATTCTGAAAATACCTCGGCTGCAATTTTATTATTATTACTATTAGCATTCGAATGCATGCAAATACTACCTCTTTGTTCTGCATATTGTGTTGTTTAAGTACATATTAATTAGTCGCTTAATTTCTGCGTTGTACCTTTTGAAATTGTATTTCTTATAGACAACTTAATTAAATAGTAGTTAAAAATAAAATAAAATAGGTTTTCTTATGACTTGGGTTAAAACTATTTCCCCGCACAGGAATGTCAGGCTTATCCTGTCATGGAATTCCGGAACAATCGTAGTTAATTAAAGGGTAATCAAATCGATGTTTACTAAAAATAGAATTTTCTATTTATAAGATCATATATTTATAAATCATAAAAGGTAAAGGTGAAGAATAAAGCAAAAAGTAGCTAATTATTTAAATATTTGAAAACATGTAAAAACTTACGCAGTTTTTGTTGCGAAAAAGTGATTACAAAAATGATTACATATGAAAAGGGATTAGCATACATATGTTCGTTTAGGAGAAGAACATTCATATTACAAGAATTTGCATGGTCACGATTTTAAAATGTTTTCTACAGATAAGCGCCTACACATGAGCTTAATTGTACATTTATATTAAAATTTTATATGAATGCATGAGCGATGGAGTTAGACTAAGCTACAACACATGCTTTTCTAATAAAACAATTATTTCGCAGCTAAATCATAATTAGCAGAAAATTTAGATAAGGTTCCGCATAATATTATATTCTTTATAGAATTATATAGAGGAAGTAAATTCCCGTAAATAGTTTTATTCATTAATAAACATAATTTAAAATTCTGCCACAAAAACTAAACATTTTAAAATATTGAGATATTATTCGTAATCAATTACTTACGCTTAATAAATCTTTCTCTACAATTTTATATGTTATATACCTCAAGAACGACCTACAAACCTTCGATGTCTATTGTGGATGTTACCAATTCGCAACAAATCATAATTATAGTGGTCACGTAATTATGATTAATGGGACTTTCAATTTTGTTGAAGCAGATTTTACATTAGGTGTATTGGTTGTTTGCTGGAACTTTGATTTGATATAAAACTGAGAATTTTAGTATTCGGCATTTATAATCGATAAGTGTTATAGAAGTGAATCAGGGCCACAGAAATATGTCTCTCTACTTGAGCAGAAATGTAGAAGCTATTAAAAGAGCAATTTTTAAGTCTTTGATATTTTTTTGATAATAAATAAACTTGCAATTCACCTATTTCCTGCTCTTTCTAACTGAAGAGATGAGGAAACCTAAGTTATAGTTAAAGAACAAAAAACCGAGTTAATTTAGAAAGACGTTTGATACATAGAATTTTAAGCCCGCAAAGTAGGAACACCAGATATATATGTGTAAGGTCTCAAGAATGTTTTGGAAAAATTCCGAAAAAAACTTTCGTTAAATAACACGCCAGCGCAATTTACAGAAATCGTCTCCTGGTTTTCTTTTCGTTGCAAAACGATTTTGCTATTTTAGCTCCCACTTCCTTTAATATGTCTCCAGCGGAAGTTTTCGGCGATTCAGAACCGGAAACGAAAGTATGTTGTTTTAATGGCATTTTTTTGAAACCATATTATTAAAAAACTTAAGAAGAAGGCATTATAAAGAGCGCTGAGACAAACCGAAAGCGTTTGTTTTAAACACTTTTGCGGACGTTGCGAATTTTGTAAAATATCGGCTTTAACGCCCATTTGCTTAAAAAGGAGTTGACAGTAGGCATAAATTGACAGTTTAATAATAGCCCTAGGGGTACACAATGCTACTACGTAAATGTGTTTTTTAAAACCTCGAAAACTGCAAAGCGAAAACATTTCCAAAGCATTGAGTAGCTCCAAAAAATATTGCTTAAAAACTGGCAACGCAATTTTTTTAAACATTTTTAGCTTATAGAACTAAGAATGAGTTATTATTTGGTTAGTGTCCCAATCCGCTAACTTATCTGTGACGTCTACTACAAATATTTGAAAATTTTGGTTTTAACGCCTATAACAGTCCTGGGGGTTCACAATGTTAGTTACTACGAGCATTTTTGGAACATGATTTATGAAAGGAATTCTGACATTTTCAAAAATTATTGCTCAAAAACTGTCCACTTCTTTTGTATTCCCCAAAGATACAGAGCTAGGCATCAGTTGCAATTTGGTTGGTGTCCCAACTCGCTACTTGCTCTGTGACGCTCTCTATGAATTTTTGAAAATAAAAAATTTAAGTCCCTTTACTTAATAAACGGGGGCCGGTAGAGCATATCTGTTTAATTGCTCCTGATTTATAGTAGATTAAATACATATATTTAATAATTTGGGGGGTAGCCCATCTCCCACCATTTTTTAGACGAACGAATGCAAGCTTTGATGTATGGTTTTCTTTAAATCTAAATAATCTTTTAAAAGAAATTAATAATATGAATTTCTTCTCGCAAAATAGGTGAAGTATTTGATTTATATAGTAGCTAACTCTGAAGCTACATCTTTAATCTAGACTTATATAATATAAAATATGTTTGAAAACAAAAAACTTAATCATTATTAAGGTATGAGGAGGGATTTGTCCATTTTTCATATTTGTAGTGGTAAAACCATTAAAGTTTGAAATAATATTTTATTGTCGGATTGGAATTGAATGCACAAGCGTACAAAAAGCTCATTTCCTGTTATGCGTTATCGTCGTTAATATTCCTGGAAAGTTTTTTTAGTTCAAGTTTTTCATCACCAAATGATTTCTGCCAGTCAACAAGTTATTAATTTTGTGCGCACTCGAAATCCACTTCACAATTTCACAAAATTTTGTCCACCAAGTCTGATAATAATAACATATTTATGTAAAATTAAATCGCCGAGATTTACATTTATTACGATGTTTCAAACCAAAGTTCAAAATTAATAACATTATTCAAATTTTGTATATGAGTATTTTTCAAAATTTCTGGTAGAATTATATATAATCAAAATTCTACGTATTAACTAAAGTTGAAACTTATATGTTTCAACTTTAGTTATATCGATGCAAATTAGTTGCAGAAGTTTATTTTTTTGAGCCCATTTATTTCCAATTACAAGCTTGCAATTTCCTTTTACTAACGCCATACAATTACTACCCCAAAACAAACCTTATGTTCTTAGGCAATCGTGTAACTTATTTAAACATCTTCACATTCTGCCGACATTATATTTTACTTACAGGGAGACTAGTTTAAAATAGGGCTATTTATTCTAAACATCAATGCCATTATCTAGCCGGAAAGCTTTTACTGGTTGAAATAACAGAAAATCGATTTATTACAAAGCATAAATAAACAATGATTGAATTTTTTTCATTAATTATTTGAAGAAAGCATGTGGTTGTATAGTATTACAACCAGAAATTAGATATAAATAATTTATCTAGTACGTACTGAAAATTAAATGTCATGTCTGAGCTTGCTTTGTACAAAATTACACAACTTTTTATTTGTTAAAAATTGTAAAAATTTAATGAAAATTGCTCACAATGTTACAGCAGAAAACGCAGCGTTTTGAATCACTTAAATGAATGCACAACTAACAACAAAATGTCAATTTTGACGATAATTCTAAATTGTATGAAATAATCTCAGACGAGTTCAATTTTCAGTGCAAGTTATTTATTCCCAATTTTTTGTTGTCGAACTAAAGCCGATTTTAAATATTTCTGTGTAAAATCGGTTAAAAGATAATATAATTTTACTTAAGTTGACATTACAAAACAATAACGTTATTATTACCCATAAAAATACCATGACTTACGCGATTGTTTACTTTGTACAATTTTGGTTCGGCAAACTTCGAAGACGTAATTTAGGCAAGACTTTGTTGTGCATACCTCTGGGAATTATGCTTTTATTCAATTAGCTTCCCACAGTTTCAGAGATATAGAGGCACACTGTTACATTAAACTGATGTAAAACCAATAATCTGAAATTTAAATAAAGGCCAAAATAGTTCAGCATAAAATTCTCACCAGTAAGAAATCAATTAACTGTCACATATGGTGTGTGGGCGTTTATTGACAATAAAATTTAATGAGGATGGAAATACGTAAATAAGCACTAAATTTTAGGATTATTCTTAAGAAAAATATTTAAGAAGTAATTTAAACACGTCACACACTAAACCGTGTTATCCGGCTACTACTTATTAAACCACGCGGTTTCGACCACAGCGCAATCTCTAACATTACGTCGCTAGATGTCAGCGCAATCGATGTCAACCCCACCGCTACCCTAAGTAAAAAATTAATGTTGATGTAGGTCTGACCTACATCACAGATGTACTTTTAAGAAGTTTCAAACAGAAACAAATTTGCCAACTCTTAATATTAGATAAATCTTGGAAGTTGCTGAAGTGTGATGAAAAAGAATAATTTATTTCATCCAATGAATTTTTCACAGCTTCTCCAAAGGTGTCCTGAATACGTAACAAAATTTGTCATTCCTTTGCATATTTTATTATAACAGATTGTCATAAAATAATGGCTTTGTTATGTATCCTATTTCGTACCGATTACGTATTTGATGGCTGAACTACAATTTACAGAAGTAGCTTTCGTATTTCATAGAAATTTGTAAATAGGTTAGGATTACAAATGTATTTAAGGGAAATAATACCAACATAAAAACGATTAAATGGAGAGCTGAAACTGTTTTATGGACGAAAAAAACCTTCAGGCGAAACAAAAGAGCCAAGTTTTTTTTAAACAAAGAATATTCTAGTATGAAATTGAAAATCGATACTAAACGCGAGCGTCTATAATCGAGCACCAGATAGAAAATATGACATAGACGGTGCCAAACTATCCTAATACAAAGAATAAAACATTATTACCCAATAAATATGGGCGAGATTCAAAGAAATGAGGGCAGAGAAATGCCAGATTTTTATTTAGTTTTGCACAGTAGGGTTTCAAAAACTAAGTTCAGCTAACCCAACGAACTAATCGAATCCAATGTTGTGTCGAACTACACTGCTAAACTTTTAGAGAAAAATAAATAAAATATAGGAATTGAAATACACCAGACCAGAAGACACCAAATGAGTTTTGTTTTCCTAACAGATTGTTGTCGTTTGGTATTGCAAACTTTATTTAAATAGGTTTTATTGTTTGTGTCCATTTTCCTTATTACAAAACTTTCTCGTATTAAAGCTTGCGAAAATAAAATCCATAAAATACGAATAAAGCAAAGGCATAGTTTATGTAGTGTATAATTATAAAAAATTTATTATTTTCGTGCAAAGAATTAATGTTTACATTTTAACAAAATAGTACGTGTGAGGCTTAAAATTTTTTTACTTTCCTATACTTCTCAGTATAGGGAAGTACTGATTTAGTGCAAATTTTTGCAATCGATTTTTTGACGGAAATACGTGTTTTGGACCTCCAGGAACCCAAAACAGTAAAAAGTAAAGTAAAGTCGGTGACACTACACTCCAATGAGGAGTTTGGCCTGCAATGCGGTGGGTCAGGGCCACCGGACCAGCGCTTCCGATACACAAAACAGTAATTTTTAAAAAAAGTGTGTCTGTGGGTGAGTGGGTAGGTGGTGGTGGTGGGGTCTGTGGGCTCCGAACTTTCGAAAGGAATGGTCTGATTTTGAGAAGCTTTGGAATGTGGAGGTGTATCAGACATTCATCGGGAAAACAAACTTAAAAAAAAACGAAAGTGTTTTTTGGTAGCAGTTTTTTCAGAAAACGACTTTTTTAAATCTAAATTTAAAACAGAAACTTTATAGAAGACTTTAGAGCAAATCCAACGTTTTTTCCCCAACTTTCTCGCGTTAAACTGTCTGCTGCTACAATTTTTTTTTAAACTTTAGATCTTAGCTTACAAAACAAGTTGAAAAATCGGGTTCAAATTTTCTATCGTAATAGCCCTATATAGATACAATGTTACTGTGCACAAAATTTTAAAAACTCAAAAACGACGGAAAATAAAATAATTACAAAATTTTGGAATTAAAAAAAAGTATTCTCAAAAATTAGCAACACGATTTTTTTCTAATTTTGTAGGCTCAATCTTCTCCTTTTTCTCATTTTCTCCTTCTTCTCCTTCTTTTCCTACTCTATCTTTTCTTTCTTCTCCTTCTACAACTGGGAATGGACAATAACATGATGCGTTTCCAGCCGTCTGTTTTCTTTGCGACACCTCTTGTAAATTTTTTAAGATTTTGGCTTAAACGTATATTTATTAAAACACAAGTTATCACTAGAGTTGGGCAAATGCATATTTGCATTTTTTTCCTATTGATCATAAAATGTTAATTTTTCGTATATACACGTTTCGTGATGTTTAGAGTCATAAAAAGTAAATTTTATTTTGCATATTTGGCATATATTACAACTTTACGGCATACGGCATATATTAGTGCATATTTTAGCCTTTAATGGCATGAAAATGCATATTCTAGCAAAAAAAAAAATTTCAAATAAATTATCAAATAAAATATTCGTAGTTCTTAGAAGAAATTGCACAATTTCTTCTAGTGAAACCACATGAACCCTAGACTTGCACTTTCTAAATTTCCAAGTAGGGGTAGAGGAAATAAAGGATTAACTGACAAAGGTTGTATTATTTGGGTAGGTCTTATTACTTAGGTACAAATTTTTTTGAAAATAATATTTGGAAATTTTTCTTATACTTATTCTTAGAAATAGTGTTTTACAATTTTAGTGCTTGACTAGTTCATTTGTTGCCTTGACAGAGAGCTGTAAAGTGTAATTGTCCAGTCTATACCCTGAAAATGCCTAAAGTTGCTAGTTCAAAAAACGATTTAAGTTAAAAATTCACGTTTATTTAAATATCGTCCAGTAACTTCTTGTGATGCAGAAAGTAGTTTTTCCAGCTACAAAAATATATTGGAAGATAAGCGGCAAAATTTTCTCGTTGACACCATTGAAAAGCACATGATTATTTATTGTAATAAATAGGTTGTGTTATTTATTGATTTTACTTCTACCTGTATTTTTGTATATGCAAATAAAAAATGCAGTTTTAACTGAAAATAATAATGCGTTTCTATATTATGTAAGCCCTTTTGATTTTTCGAATGTTGAGTGTTTGTAACTAAAAATAATGAAAATCTTTTTCTTTCAACGAAAAATTACATTTGATTTAAAACGTGCTTTAACTCATATAATAATTACTAGTATTAAACTGCAGATTCAAATAAACATCAGATTTTCATATTAGGCACTAAATAAACAAACTAATTTTTTTTAGTGCATATCGCAAAAGGTTACTGCGTATTCTTGCATATATTGAAGGTTTTATGTGGCATATTTTAGTGCATATATTGACGGTTTTATGCGACATATGTTGGTGCATATATTCACTATCTTTACAGCATATTTGCCCAACTCTAGCTTATCACATCAGGTAAAACTTTTAAACTTAGTAGAATTGTAAAGTGGAAAAAAATGTTGCTGACAAACTGGCAACACGCTTTATTTTTTAATTCTGTAGGCTCATAGAGCTAGAGATGCGCTACAAGTTGGTTTTTGTCTAAACCCGCTGTATTTTCTGTAACGCCTTCTGCGAATTTTTGAAAATGGAAATTTCAATACTGTTTATTTAATAAACGGGGAATAACGAGATATTTCTCTTTCTGAAAAATTGCTTAAACTCAATTTTACGTTCTGCAATTGTTAGGGAGGTTATCTTCCCTCTCTTTCCCAATTTTTTGTTGATAAATTTGCTGTGTCACTTCGGGGTTTCTTTAATACCGAGGAATCTGTTTTCAAAAGAATTAAATAATTGGTTTTCTACATCAAGGCGAATAGTGCCAAACAAGACCATTTACAGATGTCGACCGAGGAACTATCTTAGCTTGTCTGAATCATCTGTTTGCTACAGAGGTACCATTGTACGGCATAGAAGCTGTTGAGTGGTTGGGCGTATGTCTTTAAGTGCTATGTAATTTTGCAGCCCTTACTGCTGCAAAATTTCGTGTGTTCACACTACCGTTTCATTATTGGCACTGTATTTGCTAATATGGTATAGCACCTTATTTCAATTCATATTTTTAATTTTTCGTTTACTAAAAAAATGTATTCATAAAACCTTCAAATAGTGAATTTTATACTTTTTGAAGTCACTAAATGTTGTAGATTCTAGACGCGCGTTAGTGACTTACATTTAAACGCGCGACTGTTGTTAATAGTACAACGTTGTGCATACGTACTTGCGGAAATATAAAATGTAAATACTTTAAAGTATAGAAAAATGCAATGTTTCGTTAATTTTTGTAAATACCAAAACAAATAATTCTGCAATAATTAATAAAGGATAAAAATAAAAGTTGAAAAGTGGCAGTATTTCAAGGTATAGAAAATTTAGGCTTGGACGTTCACAGGAACGCTTTGAGCTCGTAGAATTATTTTAAACAAACTAGCGTTGGTAACATATTAATATTAACAGGAAAGTCCGAAAACGTGTTTTATTTGTAATAGCTATATGGCGTAAAACTAGCTTTTCCTCTGCCGTTTCCAAGACAACCCTTTCTGTTCTTATATACCACGATCTTGTGTTTGTGGGTGGTTGAAAAGTGCCCATGATTCCGTAAATGTTGCACCGTTCTAGTAAAGATACGGCTGTTTGGAATTCGATTATTGGGAAATCGCTTTAAGCAATTCCTTGGACTTACCAGTAAATAGTAACATTATCACTAAGTTTACTATTCGGAAAAATCACCATTTACGCGTTCGCGAAGAAAATTCCTCGAATAGAAAGCAAGAAATAAAATTTCTTCATTATAAATTTGTATCTTTCAAGCCACCAACAGAAATTAACAACATATAAACAAAAAACCTGGGCAGTGCGACACACCTACTACGTTTCCTAGTAAAAGCAATCAGTCAAGCTAACGTCTACTGCAGAGATTTATTTTAGGTAGTAATACCATAAGCGCTTTAGATTTATCTGCTAAATTAAGATAACTTGTTGCACATCAACAAAAAAGTGTAAAATTTTGCAGACCAAAATATACGAGCGAAATGTGTCAGGCTTTTTATCTGCCAAATTTTCATTATTTGCGGTAATGTGCGGAAAGTTATAGCAATTTAACAGAAGATAGCCTAAGTTTGAATAGTATTTGACAAAATTCTTTTATGAACAGAAAATACAACCTATTTAAAGTAAGTTTTACTTGCAGAGGGCTACTCAAAAAAATATTGAAACTACCTTTCAGAGTAGGAAATCTTCCGTAGTAACACCAGTGCTTTGTAATTGCCGGTTATATTACGAATGCTTGTTGCAAAATAATAAAGAGTGTCAGTTTGACAGCTAAAATAACCCGAGCGAGAAGCGCGAGAATTTTTCTGTCACACTGTTTTGGTTATATACCTCAAACTTCCTGCACACTAACAGATCATTTCAGTTTGACAAAAAAAACCTTGCGCTTCTCGCTCGGGTTATTTTAGCTGTCAAACTGTAATGATCTGTTACTGGGAAGGAAGTTTGAGCAATATAACCAAAACATTTTAAAGCTCGAATCATATTTGACCAAATTATTTAAAGAATACAAAATACCTCAATAAATACAAATTTATTTATTTAACTTAAAACGCGACAAAAGACTAAATTATAACTATGTAATTTGTAAACATGCCGAAGTACGTATAAGGTTAAAGTAAATAAATTTCTATAGTTATAGTTATTTAAGTATCAAGGAATGTAAGGACGTAATAACATCCGAGGTAGGCGAATACGGGCTGAGGGGGAGCCGAAGCTTGTCGCCTTCCCAAGGATGTTATTAGTCGATACATTCCGTGTTACTTATTAAATTTTTCACGCTACCGGCAATTTAAGTAGGCCTACAGGTAGAAATTTAATCATATTTTTAAAAGTTCGTTTTGACAGCTGTCATCGGAATTATTTTTTAAAAGCCCCATTATTCTAAGTTGTCTGTGCTTGTTACCATATCAACGAACAGTTAAAATCAACATTATTTTCCTAGGAATGTAAGTGACACTATTAAGTTCCGTCGTCAAGGGTAACTAGTACACGAATGTTATCAGCCACTTACGATCCCTGTAGCTATGGATGTAAGGCCTACTTACATTGCCGGTAGCGTTGTTTATTTACGTAACTAAGGCGATACCAATTTACTTTTAATCGCTTGTTTATCGGTTGTTAGCCAACGTACAGAAAAATTGCTAGAAGATTGCCAGGACAATACCATGTAGGTTGGTCATTCTAATCGGTTTTAATACGTATGAATAAAATCATCTATTTAAGGCCATGGATGGAGGGTTAAGAAATATCGCATTCTACTTAGCTCTTATATGTATGAATTTAATACTCGGTGTCATTTTATCTTGATTAATGTAAACTGACAAAATACTGTCATTTCATTGGTTGATATTTTGTAAAAGGAATTATCCAAAAAATAATACTTACCAGATTGGTAAATTTAGTTAAATAATAAAAGCTAGGATGAAGCTAAAGTTTGGTTTAGTGCATTTTTTTATCGATCTGAATTTATATTGCCCTCTTCTATTTTTTGCTTATCGATTTTCTAGACTTTTATTATGCAAATCGGTTATCCTGCCATTCGTACTGTTTTTGTGAGACCTCTCGATCAAAAAGCTATCTGCGATTGAGCTTATATTGAGTAGTTACTTACACAATACAGATTTTCATTACAGCCAAGCTAGCATATTTAGATGCGGTGATATTTAGAGGCAGAACGTTATAAAATATTCTCAAAAATATAAAAATGAGCGGTGAATCAATAAAAAAGTCTTTTATTATTTTACTATAATTTCAGTAGGTATAGCGAAGTACTAATTTCATGAAAATGTTCGAAATTGAGATTTTGACGGAAATACATGTTGTTCAAACTTTGGAAAAATGAAAATCTCTTTACTTTGATTGAAGCTAATATGCAAAATGTTATTTTTGGTAATAACCTGTGAAGAAATGTATGTCAACCAGCTTGGTTCATAGGGTATTAGAAAAATAAAAATAAAAATTGGTTCAGTCGACCAGTGCGTGGGTCCGTGCTTGTGTAAACATTACACATCAATTCTTCTCTGAAAGATTTACAAAATATTGTATTAAATATTTATTGACATATGGTGGTTAACAGTTAAAATATCTGATGAAAGGATACTTTTAAATTTTTAGATTTTGAGAATCACGAAATGTAGAAGTTAATCAAAAATTTTTAAAATCGTAATCTCCAAGAGATTTTTGTTGTAGAAATTTGAATTTAGTGCATTTTAAATAACTCATCTAACAAATAAGTGTTACAGAAACCAATTTGAATGTACATTGAACCTGATGATGATGTCAAGGTTTGGAGCGCCGTATCACATATTTTGTTTACTGCATAATATTTAGCAAAAAAGTTGTTTAAAACATTTTCATAGTTTTTCAAAGTTGTGAAAAACAACGGAGTTCAGGTACAACACAGAAAAAGGGTTAAGTTTAGTTTTTTTTTAAATATCAGAAATTCTAAACAGGTTTGCTTTAATATCTTCAGGTGCGATTGATAAAATTTCCAAAAATTTTCAAACATTTTTATGTTTTCAAAATTGTCAAATAATTTTCGATTATTTTAAATCCTTTATCTTCGATTTAACCAGTCCTCTGACTCTTGACTCAAGCGCCACTCTCATGATGGGGCTAGATTTTGAAAGATCTCACGGGAGCTGCATGCTATTAGCATCTCGACAACTCGGTTAATTATGGTAAAAGGTGACGCTACTAAATTGTTTGCCAATAGAGGAACAAAGCATAGCCGTTAGATCAAAAGACAGCCTCTTTAGCCGTGCTACATTTGACGTAAATTCCCTTTAAAGAAAAATATGATTACGAGGGATGTATTCTCAAAATAGAAATGCTTTTATCTTAAGCTTCTTTGAAGTACATACGTTTTCATAGTTTCTTTTTATCTCTGCTAACAATAGAAATAATTTAGCTTTAGATTATTCCGTTTCAGTTTTTAACTTAGATTAGAATGTGTTCTTGAAACTCTTTATCCACTCCTATTCAAAAGAATTTCTAGCTCTTTTAGTTTCCGTTATACAAAGTTGTAAAAAGAACTCGAGATTTGGTTGTTAACACAGAATATTTTCACTGATACCAAGTTATCAGACTTATTACGCGCAACAACAATTTAATCAATTTTACTTCTATAAACGGGTTTGTATGAATGGCTTGTATGAATTTTCATATTTCATAACAATGACGTGTTCTGCAGGTGTGCACCAGGTGGAACACGTTTCTTTTATTTATTATTTTTGTCACGAATTGTAGATATTGATTCACATATAACGTATCAAATTTTATTGTTCTTCTTTCAGAGCTTCCTTATGTATACAGGAAGTGAGCAATACGTTATACGAAATTATTGGAAAATATCGATGAAAGCCAGTGCTTAAATATTTTACTCAACCAAAGATAGTTATTGTATCTAATACCACAGATTATTTCACTTGTAGTATATCGACTAATCACTTTGTCGCATTTGCGGTTTCACGAGCTAATAGAAATGTTATCGGTAGTAAAACTATAAGCCATATTTTGTTTAGAAACTGGCACAAGACGTTTTGTGAAATTGTAAAATTGGGCGCGGTTCCTCAAAAACAAAAATTTTGCGAACCAATATCAATAAATTCATATCATGGTGTTTGGATTGATTGTTTTGGGATTAAAGAACGAAGTTACAATACTTGTTTGCTTATTTGTTCGTTGTTTCTTGTATTTTCTCAGGTGAAAACACCAACGTACTAGTTTTTCAGTTGAAAACGGTTTGTTGCTGTTTTATTAGTTATAAACGAATGTGACTGGCAGAATTTCTTGGAATTGTAGATGCTGATTGGATCCTCATAGTAACAATAGAATAATCGCAAATAAATTTAGAAAACTACTAATTTCTTTGATTTGCTAGTTTTAAAAATGAAATTAATTTGATATATTACTCGTGGAGTAAATACAGTCATTTACCACTCGTGAACTAGAAATTAACGAGGAGAAAATTATTCAAACCTCCTGCGTAGCAACTCGCGTTGGTTTTGCTTGAAAATGGTTCTCGCCCGATACGTAAGCAACAACTATACATACTTTTCCTTGGTTATTTTCCAATGCACTCGTAGTACAATATTTGAAAAATTATTTCACAATCTCATTAGTTACAATAATAAGAGAGGACTGCATTGAAGATATGGCAAGATTATTTCATCAAAATATTTGAAACACCTTTGGAAGCTTGGCACTCACGATAAAGTTTAAACAGTTTTCCATTTTTGGCGTAATGTTCATGTTGTTACACTTTGCTAACTAATACATTTCTTTAGAGATTTAAATTAAATATGAAATTTTTTAAACCATTCGCTGACTTGATACTATCTATTTATACCTATAATAAAGGCTGATCTTCGGCTTGCCTGCGTGCATATGAGCTCCCATATTCGCAGTCGAAGTTCAACGCTCACGCCGATCAGTGAGCAACGCGACCATCAAGTGGCAAATATATTTTTGTTATTTCTTGGACGCGTCTGCGAAGAGACCTCAGGTTTGCGTGCAGCTATGAAAGAAATCAATTTCAGTTTGTTTATCACAAACAAAACTGGGCCCAAATGCTCGAATAACAGTAACAAATAAAAAACTGCTGCATGCACAGCACACCACCTCACATGTAAGAAGAACTAGCTGAATCCGTACGCCTTTTTTACTTTCCTATACTTGCATCATGGAAATGTAATGTGATCACGAAAATTTTCAGTTTTGTGATTTTGACAGACACGGTTTAGACCTCCAAAAATCTAAACAAGTAGTTCTTAGAAATTGTAGGTTTGTATGTGTTTGTGTGTGTGGGGGAGGGGTCACGCGAAATTTCAGTAACTACTGAACCGATTTTGAAGAATTTTGATATACTTAGGTACAACGAAAACGTGCCAAACTCTTTTCAGTTTTATCTTTCGAATCGGAACAGAAGTTAAGACATGTTTCTTTTGGTAGCGTTTTTTCACAAACGAAATTCTCGAAATATAAGACCAGAATATGACAGAAGGCGTTCAGACAAATCAAAGTTCCTTTCTTTTTCCGAGCACTCTAGCTTTACCATAGCGGCCGCTACGATGTTTTTACATTTTAGGGTTTAGCGTCCATTTACTCAAAAATGAATAATAATAATATTTATTGACAGATCTGAAATTTGGTATTACAATAACACTAAAAGAACACAATTTTACTGTGTAAGCACATTTTTGACCCAATGAAAACTGCAAAGTGAAAATATTTTTGAGATTTTGGAAATTTGTCAAAAAATATTGCTCGAAAACTGGCCACACGATTTTTTTTTTAATTTGTAGGCTTATAGAGCTAAAGATGGGCTGCAGTTTGGTTTGTGTCCCAGTCCACTAATTTCTCTGTGACTCCTCCTTTTTAATGAAAGCAGGTTGACAAAGAATGCTGTTTAAGCTAAAAGTGCTCATGAGTAATAGTAGAATAAGATTCAGAACGTAATTTTTAGGTGCAGCAATATTTTAGCGGAGTTAATGTTCCCACTTCCTCCCTGATTTTGGCGAACAAATGGGTGTGTAATTAAAGCGATCTCGATATAATTTAAAAAACTAGGACGGAGATCTACAGTGCGCTACAATTCCAACTTAAGTAGCTTATTTATTATTTAAAGAAGCGTGGGACGTAGCCGATGCGTTCCGCTAGTAATTTTCTAAAAGTTTGATTTTGTTTGAGACTAAATGTTAGAAATAAAAATTAGGTAAGTCTAACTAACTCCAAATGTTTGTTATATCATGAATGCTTTTAGAATGCTTTTAATTATAAATCGTTTGGATGAATAAACATCTAAAATAAAACAGTTTGATTAGTAGCTGCGCAATTACAATGTTTAGAGTTTTAGCTAAACACATTAGAAATAAATTTAAGAAAACATTCTGGAATAGTTTTGCATTCATTGTGTCAAAAATTCTTACACGCGGATTTTTATGGCTTTCCGATACACGTTTTACTGAGAGAATATAAAGCAGAAATGCCAACACAAAATTCCTATTTTTGGGGATCGTTTCTGTGCTCCACTTGTTTTGAGGAGAAACGTGTCCTAAACTTATCAAAAGGAAGATTGTTTTGCATGTCCTGCACGCAAATGTGCTTTGTCAGTAACCTTGGGAAATCTTTTCACGTTATCCAGTTTTATTCTTTCTGGGTTTTATTCGCAGATTGTACGAACTCCCTTTCATTACTCCATCAGTAATTACAAATTAACTGCATTTGGTCATTGTTAACGCAGGTATAGCTTCTGGAATGTCAGAGCTAAATTTTCAAGCTCCATTGTTCGCTATTAAAAAAACTCGGAACATATTTTCAAGCAAAAAAAAGTTTCAATGGCAATTCACGAACTACTTAAATATAGCAAACTTTTTCAAATCATGTTAGCTTATAAACACAACTTTCATAAGTATGCACTACAAACAATATTTCAGTTTTTAAACGACCGGATAGTATTAATTATTATATTACACTGAACAGTTTATGACAGGGTCAATTAGAGATAACGTCGATTAGGATCACTTTCTAGATTGTAATCAATACCTGCCACAAACAGGTTCACCAGGCGGCTATGACATGACAAAGGTTATAAATGTATTTTCTTCAGCAGAAGAAATGATCGGTGTGCCAAGAGAGTGAAAATCACTTGAGCAGTATTTTCAGCAGATTTGATAAAAAGAGACACTTTAGACGTTAAACATGTAAATTTGCATATTTTTAAATTATCGAAGCAAATTAATATTATACATTTTAATTCAAGTAATTATTACTTTTTTCTAACAAAATTACTGACAATTTATTAAAAATTAATTTGAAATTGAAATTTGTTTCCCAATATTCAAAGTATAGCATAACGCTTTTTCGGTCAATCATCAAATGGAATTACTTCCTATAATAAGTCAAAATAATGCTGTTCAAATTTTCGTTTTTGTACAGGCGCTAATTTAAAAAAAAATACAATTACAGTCAACTGCTTCATGAAATATTTTGCAAAATATCACAAAATTATTTAAAAAATCGATAAAGTGGATGCGGCAGTGGTGTCTGTGTGTCTGTGTTCACTTTACGGTCCAGACGGCTTAACGCAGGAAACCCAAATTTGGCACAAGGATTGGTAATTCCACCGCAACAAAATAAGATGGTCCGCCAAAATAAGGGGAGACGGGACGGGTGCTCTATTTCAATATAGACGCAGTAGAAAAATAATCGTAGTTTCGTATTCTACACATGTCTCATAGATGCTCTGCAAAAACGCGATCTCTTTATTACTCCCTTCTGCCTCTCCATCGATTCTTTGTTTAATTAAAACTTTTGGCCGAAAAACGACAAAGTCCCAAGGTGTATAAAAATACACTATCGACCACCATCTGTTTTCATGAAACACGTTAAATTTTCGAAAATTCATGTATACGCGGATGATACTCAGTTATACCATTCTTTTACAACTGCAAATTGGAGGAAAGCTGTTGATGAGGTAAACTTGGATTTGCAATATATCTACGATGCTTCTGTTCGTCATTCGCTTAAGATTAACCCGGACAAATCTGCTGCGCTACTGTTTGGAAATAAAAACTGCTGTCGTAATCTAAGTAATGTAATTGATATCAATATTAATAACATTAAAATCCCTTTTGTTAGCAAAGCTAAAAGTCTCGGCTTAACGCTAGACAACACTTTTCGTTATAGAGGCCAAATATCTAAGTATATCTGTCAGAGTTATCTACATCTCAAGAAACTATATCCTCATAGGTCCTATTTAAACCGCGAAATTAAAAAGAATTTATGTGAAGCTTTTGTGTTATCGCAATTTAATTACTGTTCTCCGATCTACCACCCAGCACTAGATGTCATTACTGCTCAAAGAATTCAAAAGATTCAAAATGCTTGTCTGAGGTTTATATACGGCATTAGAAAATATGAACGTATATCTCACAAGCTAGCTGATGCTGGTTGGTTGACAATGCAGAATCGTAGAATATTGCAATGCCAATGTCTTTTCCATCAGATCTTAATAACAAAGAAACCTCCTTATTTATACAATAAAATTACTTTTAGGACCGATGTACATAATATTTCTACTCGGTTTAGGGGCCAAATTTCACCTCCCTTTCATGTAACAACTCTGTTTGAGCGGTCATTTTCGTTCCAGATGTATTCTATGTACAACAGTTTATCTACGAGATACAAATCTTACAGTTCTCAATTATTTAAAACAAAACTTCATACAGAACTTTTTCAGAATCAGTAGCTTGCTTTGTTTATATCGACCTACTTTGATGGGTTCAGGTGGCAGTACAGTTTTATGTGGATGGTGCCATCACAGAATACTTTAGGTTTAAATGTAACTTTAGGTGTAGGTATTTTACTTTATTATGTTTAATTTATTAATCCAAGGTTTAGATGGTAGATCAGGAGTAGGGTTACCCGAAACTGAATCTCGCCTTGTGATTAATGTGCTTAACTAGGTTGTAAATTAAAAATTAATTTTTTAATCAAGTTTTTGTTTTTTGTAATTTCCAACAACACTTTATATTATTATTTATGAGCACGTTAATAAAGATTATTATTATTATTATTATTATTATTTTGAGATTGCGACGCATAAACATTGATTGCAACTAGAAAATACCAAATATCTTAAAACCAGACGGCTGCTGCAAACAATTGGGGTGGGGAGTGGAGCTCTACTTCAGTATAGACGCGATCGAAAAATAACTTTAGATTTAGCGATAGCCAGTTTTTTGTTTTTAAATAATTTTACAAACTCAAAATCGGTATGAACTTGTTAAATGGTTTAGGGAGTTTCCATTTGGTCGTTTACCTCAACAGTTTATTTGAGTATTTGACAGAAAAACGACTAAGTGCCAAAGGTGTATGTATAGACATTATAAATGAATTTTGAGATTTCAACGGATAAGCATTGGTTGCAACCAGAAAACACAAAATGTCATAAAATCAAGCGACTGCTTCAAAACATAGCAGGGGACGGAAGTGCCCTGCTTTAATGTAGATACGCACGAAAAATAACCTTAGGTTCGAATAGCCGATCTGCGCAACCCTGATATTCCCCCAACGGTATTTCAAAAATATGGGAATTTCGGCTTCAAAATCGGTATGAACATGTAAATAACAATAATAACAACTTCCTATTGAGAAAAACTTCTCAGTGGTTTCCGTTTGGTCGTATGCTAGTACCGTAATTTAAAAAATTTTCAAAATTATCAAAAACATAAAAAAATTATCAAACTTCTTTTAGAATTAATAAACTTTCTGTGATTTTTTGGTAATTTTGTCAGCTGAAATTTTTTAAAAACTTCAAATTTGGAATATTTTGCAAATTTTGATTATTTTCAAAAAGTTTCGATGATAATATTTGATTTTAAATTTTAAAAATTTAATAAGTTGAGTATTATAACCATTACTGTATGCGATTTGTTCAATAATACTCAACGTATTGATACACTAATTAATGAGAAAAATTATAAACTAGCTATTCAGAAAATTTATCCAACTACTTCATCAGATAAAAATGAAATACGCGTCAGTTCCATATTTTGGCAATAAATCTGAACAAATTGCCAAAATTATAAACAAAATAAATGAATGTAAAATAACTTTTAAAACAACAAAAAACATTTTAAACAGTTTGTTTAATACTAAAGAAAAAACAAACAATGTACTAAAATCAGGTATCTACAAATTATATTGCTCGCACTGTAATTCGGTTTATATAGGACAAACAATTAGAAATTTTGATATTGGGTACAAGGAACACGTACGCTGTTACAAGTATAAACATGCCCATAAGTCCAATTACGTTAAATAGCTATTAGAACACAATCACTCAATGACATCTAATAACACTACAATTTTTACACTTTTGTGATGATAAACGTAAGTTGGATATACTAGAAGCATTTGAAATCAACAAACATTTAAAATCTGTACCTTTAACGAATGAACAAATTCATCTCACCGCTATTGGGCGTTTTGGAATGAGAAATCAAGTCATCTGGACGCAGATATAGAAAACCAAGATCAAGTTATGAAGAGTTATTATTCCTATAGCAACACCAACTATTTACTTTTAATCTTGCCTTTGATAATGACGTGTAAACACGTTGAAATACGTATAAGGCTAAAATACAAAACCTGTTGAAGTTAAACATTATTTTATTTACAGTAAATTAAAATGACTTCGACGAAGTAAAGCTCGAACTTATAATTTTTTTTTAAATTTTTATAAATACTTATAAATAAAGAATTATTAATTTGCCTTGTGAGTACCAAGGAAACAAAACGGAAACATGGGAGAAATTCAATTCACGGTGGTGATTTTCGGAATCATCACGGCGAGATTAATCGACGTCAGATTGGCAGATAAGCTAAAAATATTCAAATTTGATTTGTTGAAAATTATAAAACGCGATTTTCTTAATAATTGGCACATCAAACTGTAGAGACAAGTTTACATCATTACAAATTAATTAAAAGCACTATTTAAAATTTAAACATATGCAAAAGTTTCCATTTAAAATTAGAAAGCTTGACGTGATTTTCGGTTAAACCGTATGTCAACAAATAACCCGTGTTACATTTTCTAACGAATATTTATGAATATGTTTACCGTACAAAATTTGATTGAGTTTGCTTTTAAATAACGAAATGCTTTGGGGCCTACCAAAATTCAGTTACATTGAGAGTGATAAATAAATACCTGCGTTTTAATACTTTTCAGTTTCTCAAACAGATTGTCTTGCGTGTGGCAAACAATAGGTACGTTTAAGGAAGTAAAGTCGCTGTGGCAGTTAATCAATAAAAAAACATAGGATCACTTCGTCACTTTACATGCAGATGACTGTTGAGTACTGAAAGATAATAGATTAATAGAATTCACCGAACTATAGTAAATTTATAATTGAAATCCGGACTTTTAGTTCCAAAACAGCAAAAATTTTCGTTAAAATTCAATACGTAAAGAAAAACCATGGGCGTAGTCAAATCTATTAGGTTATACGTGAAACATGTTGCACGAGTTTGCCACATTTGTACAACTACAACTGCAATATTTGAGATACATTGTTTCGTTTAGTGTTACTTTATTATTGAGCTAGCTCGGAGAAGTTCTGCACTCAGATGGGGGAAGAAATGAAGCATCATGAAATGGAGAATGAAATGGTATAGATGAAGAAAGTAGATAGATTAAAATGACATTCAAAAAAATTGTTTTGTATAATACTTTTAAAACCTGTGACCAATCATATAATACGCTTATGATTCGTGTTATCATTTCTTTTAAAATTATACAAGCACCAGTTGCAGCTGACCTACTAAGTAACTAAACGAGCTCGCATAAGGTCAAACATAGGCGTGACACTGTTATAATCACGCAGATAACTTGTTTAAAATTGCACAGAAGCAACATTTATTGCCTCATATTTTCAATGCTGACTAAATACTAAACCAAAAGTTCGGACAGTAATTATAATCAATGAGTCAGTTGTTGAAATAATATTATTAACTATACATTTTGAACTGTTTGTGGATTTTGTTTAAAATAGTGATTCTAGACATTATCTAACCTTAAATGAATAAGAAAAATTCATTTTATTAAATATGAATAACATAAATTATTACAATATTATTATTAAGAATGTCCACAACACAGTTTAATAACAAATTTATCGGTTTTATTTTATATTAAGAGATTAGTTAGTGGTCTTTATAGAGGTCTATAGGGTATCGGTGCAAACAATCTAGGATGTACTCGTTCTACTTAAGGTAATTTGTGCTATGCGGCTTACTTTTATTTAGCTGCTATTTCAAACAAATTTCTGCAGAACCTACAAAAAGTTCTTCCGCAAAATCCTACCGACTGCGCCATGTTTTGAAAACACCTTTATAAATAATTATTAATGATTTTAAACTAAACAGAATACACTTTGCTTTCACAAATTACGTTTGCTTTATATTCTGTTTTAAGGAGATGTTGTATGGATTTATACGGCAGGAATTTTAATACTTTTCTAAAATCGGCCCCATTTCTTCTAGTTTACAATACGCATTTTTTTAGTTTTCTATTCTGAACAAAATTTAATTATTTAAATACAGCTGAACCTTGCCCTTTTCTGTAAACATTTAGTGTTTCAACTCTCTGTACAAATAAAATGATTATTTATACAGTTTTTGTACAAAATCTCTACAAACCAGCTTATTGAAGAAGCCTAAAAGATTGAAATGCACTTGGACTGACATCATTAACTTATCTCCGAATTTCGGTTTATTTCCTTTCGAGTTTAAAAAATTTGACATAAATTCGGACGAGATTGTTTGTCTTTATCCCTTAAATCCTGTACAATTTGGTGTTTACATGTATGGAAGTGCATATATTCATGCAAAATACTTCGGATGCTTTTGTGTGGTATTCCCAGGATCATGGATCAAGACCGATCTGATTCGATTTGTCTGAATAACAACTCTAACGTTCCAAATGGTGTTGTACGCATAGAAAAAAGCCTACCAAGCGGTTTTTAATCTTTTAAAGATCCTTCCTGCATTTACGTACGCATTAAATGATTTCATTGCAAATGGGGCGTTACCGTAAATAAAACTCTTAACAATGCACCAACCGATGCCAACTCTGCCATTTGGTTATCGCTTGTCTTAAGCTCTTTCAAAAAACTATTCGATGTATATACCAGATCCTGAATCATAGCCAACCACTATAATACATAGACATATTTTGATTCCCTTTCCAACTTCCAACTAGGAAATATATTAAACGATATATCTGTATTGACTAACGGAATAGCCCCAAACGCCATCACCAATGACTGTATACTATGTATATGCGAGGAAGTAACACAAACCAAACAACCCGGCCGGAACAACGTTGCTAAGCCATTGGTTTACTATTTATTGCGCCAATATTGATAAATCATAGGCTTCCAAGCCACCGAACAAATACCGTAGTATTTTTATTATTGCCTAAATATGCACAAACTATCTAAAGCAGATTGTGGTTCGATTTTAGCAATTATTGAGTCACTATTAGGTCAACAGTTCAATTAAAATATTGTTTCAATTCGCATATAGAACAAATCCATTTAGCAGCAGTAAGATTTTCGTTTTCGCAGTAAGTGCAGTGGCAATAATTTTAGAAAAAATCATTAACTTATTTCATTCAACATTTTAATTGAAAATTTAGTTTTTATTATATTACAGATGGTATGCATAGTTTACATTATTATTTGTGTAGCCCACTTATAATTTTCTTTTGCGAAACTACGCCCGGTACTTGAGTTCTTTATATCGATGCTAAAATTCTAACTTAAAATATAACCAACTGTTACCTAAAATTTTGACATTGTTATAGCATATGTTGGGGCGTTTTCGATGCAAACGCGGGGTATCTCGGTATCCGTCAGTGCTAGAGCAAAACTGATAGCCCTTCGAGACAGTTTTTCGAGAGAAATGCAACGGTCAAGGCAGAAATTAAATATCTTTAGTTTTTCATTTATTGTCTATATTTGACATTTACAGGCCCGTTATTTGAACAGATATAAGAAAACCATAAGTACATTTCTCATGGGCATTTTTGTGAAGATTGCGTTAGTGCAATAAAATATTTTCCATATTCCACCGCTTCCAAGATATAAGCCAAATTAACATTTTTTTTCAACTGGAAACAATAGTTGGCCATGACACCATTAAAATGTTTATTGTTTTTTCATTCAGTTTGATATATTTATTTAAAAAAATAATCAAGTTACAGTTGCTTTTCTTTTTCTATTATGAACGATTATGGTTGATAATATAATCAATAACAACTGATTTCAAATTAAACTTTAATATTAACAGCGAGAGATATAATATAGCCAAGAGAAAACAATCCAGTGAGTCAGATCGGGCGATCTAGCAGGCACAAAATGAGTCTTTAAGTGCCTAACCACCTATTAGAATATTGTTGATTTTAAACATCTCCTGTAGTGTTTGTTTTGTTGGTCATTTGTCATTTGATCATTATTAATGCATACTCGATTCTTAAAAAAAAGAGCAAATCAGTTGTAACTTAGTTATTTTTATAAAGAAATACATCAAACCATATATTTGTTGAACTGAAAAAAAAAAGTAAGCATTTTAATTGTACCTTAGACAACTTTTATTTCATATATATTATAGGCACCAACATATGTTAAAACGTTGCTAAAGTTATGAGTCAGAGAACACTTTTTTACGGAGCTACAGCCTACTGAAAATGAAACACTCCAATCACTTCTTTATCGACGAGAATCACTCAATTAGCTTAGTATTTCCACAAATGTTGTATGAATAAGTTCACCAGAGTTGTTTTTTTATTGAGGGGGGAAGGGTTATATAATATATTTTTCTAAATATTATGGTAATTTACAGTTTTTAAGTTTTTCCTAGAAAATCGCATTCTCCATAGAAAAGTACACAAAGAGGTACTCTTGTTGAAAGTCACTAAATATAATTGTAAGATAATTCAACGTTTTTGTAAAATCATGTTGCGATTAAAGTCTAGACGTTTCTTTTAAGATGCCTAAACAGTTAGCGCAAAACATTGAATTCTCTGGACAAACTGTTAGATTTAGCGACTTTCAGCCAGAGTATTTTTTTGCATATTTTGTATTATATATGCTCAAAGAGAATTTCGAAATTTTAGTGCATGTACAGTAAAAGTTACTAGTGTTACCCCAGCACACAATGCACTGACAGACAGCGTTGGCAGAACCGGCGAAATGTCAAGTCACGTGATGCATTAGTTCAAATAATGACACGCGACGTTATTATAGATGGCGCCCCAAGTGACGCGCGTCTAGCCGACCTTCATATATATTATAAATTAAAATAATTATTATTAAAAAATCGACGTAGAATAAAAATATAAAAATGTTTCATGTTCCATCTGTGGATAGAGACCTTTCATTAAAAAAAAAAGGTCCAAATTGGTGAAGCGGTAGCCGCAGGAGAAAGGGGAGAAAAAACCCTTTGTGCTTTTATATATGTATGGATTGTACTGTTTCATCTTCACCAGTCTGTAGCTCCGTAACGAAGCGTTTTCGGCCCTACGTTTACCGAAACTATTACCAATATTTTGATATTTAGAATGTTACTGTTAAAGTATAGCAACGTATTTTCCGGACACTTTGTATTGTTCTACTTTAGCCAGGAGATGATGGAGTCCTTCGACTTTTAAACCATCACGCTCTATCAGCTTATGCCAAACTCCTATCAGCCGTTGTTTCATACCTCTGTATTTTGAGGGGACTTCCAACCCCTCTAACCACTGCCGCGTTGTTAATGCGACATCCGGGACCACCTATTTGCGTGCCATTCCGAGAGCACGAGGTACCGTGTAGACTCGGTTGTCGGACACCCATCCAAGTACTGACCAGGCAAAGCTATGCTTAACTTTGCTGATCGCACTCGAATGCACTTTGTATTAAAAATTTTAATTTTGATATTGTGGGAACAAGCTTTCGTGTACTTTTTATACAATCCTAAGTAGGAGGAGTCAATATATTTTAGTGCACCCTACGCAGCGTAGCTCTCAGAGCTTTTCTATGGACTCGCGCAAAAGAGTCAAACGTTCCAATTAATATATTGTTTATACTGTTGTAGCACCATAATCATTCAAATATAATAACACATCGTGCTTAAAAAATAAATATATTGCCATCGTTAGCTTTCAATGAATCCACCTCCTCTTTAATACGAATATATTTAATGTCAACAACTCCAGACGACAACTAGTTTTTTATTCTTTCTATGGCAAGCGGATTTCGAAACGTTTATTTCATTGTAATATTTATATCTGTTTACTGTCGTTACTGTACAATATACAAATGTCTGGTTATTTATATTTATCTCGTAAGAATGGTATTTAAATATTCAAAATGCGAATTTACATTTTACGTACATAATTTCCCTTACTAATTCATCATCATTAAATTTCCTTACCAGTTTTGGTGAATCTCGGTTCGCTTGATCCCTGTCTAAAGAAATTTTCCTGTGTAGCCCTCTTTCTAGGGATCCTTGCCTAGGCACCCCATCAAGGGTTACAGATTCACGAATTTGTGGCGGTGAAGGAGGTGGGGGCATATCTTCTTCCGTAGCATATCGTGCTTTCTGTAACAGAATACACAATGAAATACCTACAGAAACATATACCTTTAAGATATAAACTTTAAGTATTTGCAACTTTGTTTTACAACATTTATGTTTTAATTGCGTATGGTAAGTAAATTGCAGGTTTCCAAGCACAATCACAATTATTCAATGTGTATATTTTTCCAGCAGTGATTTCCAATAACAAAAGTGAGTGGTGGAGAGGGATTCGTTCTCTATTAACGCCCATTACTTTAGTGTAGTAGCTTTATTGAAACTGGCAGTACAATTTTTTAGGTAAATTATGGCTAAACTTGTTGATAAAAGCATTCCGACAAACAAACATAGCCAAATAAATTGCGTATTTGAACAAAAATAACAAACTAACGTATTATTAACACACCAAACTGTATTCAAGATAAATAAGGGATTGTGTTCAATCAAATCCTAAAACAAACAAGGCAATACTGGACGAACAATATTTAAATTATTCCTGTAAATGTAACGAGTTACATCACAGTAGGATTTTTGCGTCTGCTGTTATTGCCATTTTAAAATTGTAGATATGTGGTAACAAAGCCGATTTTAAGATATTTTAAAAATTATTCGACGGTATTTAAGAATCTATTAAAAATTAATTTTAAAAATCCAATTTTAATTAAATAAAAGTATAAAAAAAACAAATTTCTTGGACTTAACACTACATGTTTTATTTAAGCTGTATTATTCTACATCAATTTGTGTATTGTCGAGATTTAACCAATAACAGAGTGCTTCTGACGTTTACTTTACCTTGCTCGGTTTGGTCATGCAAATAATTTCAGCTGGAGCTATGGAGATTTAATCTATTTCACGAGTGTCCGTTGGAGATATATTTACATTATAGTGTTTGCTCTATTAAAAACGTTTTGTTAAATGCTCCTGAAATGTATACTAAGCATACGACCTACAAAGTCTACTACGACAAGACTAGGTATTAACATCGACTTAGTAACTAGTATTAAGTAATGTCATTGTTGATTTAAAGTAAAAACTGTCTAATACAAACAAACCTGTAGCACAGAACATTCTTTAAAGATAATGTGATTTGTTGGCGAATTTAAGGAGATAAACCTTAGCAGCTTGGGCGTTTAGCTGGCCGTGAAAAATGTTTTCATCAGTTAACCACAACCGAATTGAAAAATAACCGGGCATAAAATTACGAAAATTTGTGGTACGCAGAAAGTTAGAGTAATCTTTCCCGGTTATTTTCTTAATTTACGAATGGTATATGATTGCATTATGGCATGTAAAACATAAACTGATAAATTATTTTATTAAATTTTTAACGCCAACGTACAGAAATTTAGCCTGATTGCTTTCTCAGATTCACGAATAGTGTACAGCGAGTTTTTCCTTTTTGTATACATATCAGCTATGTATACTTTTATAAAAAACATGTCAATGCATTGTTTTACTGCAATCTATAGGCAACCAACTGTACAGAAAATAACAGAGAGAGAAAAAGGTTATTCCTCAAGGTGTGAGGTTATGTTCAATGAGTATGTTTATGAATAAACGCAAAATTATTTGAATATAAAATTTTTTTAATAACACTATTATTTTAAAAACATTAAATATCAACAATATACAAATTTTATAGTAAATTAAAAAAAAACTAATTGCTATTAATTTGACATTTAATAATTTGATTACTGTTTCCACAGCAGACTATTCTTTTCAAAAATTGAAGCTTTGAAATGTAGTGTGTAGTTGGTTGCCTACAGATTGCAGTATAACAATGCATTGACATGTTTTTTATAAAAGTATACATAGCTGGTATGTATACAAAAAAGAAAAACTCACTGTATGAGTGGATTATATCTCGTAGAGTATATCCAATTGTCAAATTAATTGTATTTTTAAAACTAGCAAATAAGACAGTTGAGTAGTTGCTTAAATGAAGTCGCGATAAGTTTTGTACGTCAAAAATATGTATGTTAAACTTTTCCATAGGCTGCTACGACGACAAATACGAGATAGTGATTGATTGATGATCAATATATAGTGAGTGGAACACTTGCTCTGTACTACAAATAATTTTAAAAATTCCCAGAAAGTAAAAAATTAAAATATGTAAATTGCGATCGAAGCTCTTATCGCAACTTTAAAAAATAGTTTTCCAAATATTCAAATTACCTGATACATATATATTTGAATGTTTTACATGTTTTAACAACTATACAGCTGAAAGGTTTTCTTCATCTATGAAGAAAGTGAAAACTAACGTGCACTGGGTAAAGAACGTTTCAAATAACCCGTAAATATTCATATAAAAATACCACAAGAGCTCAAATTTATGTCGACAATTTCTGCGTCAGTGTGACGAATGTCCATTTTTCTTGGAAATAGCACGAGTGCGTAGCGCAGCGAAGCACGAGCGCCTTTTGGGTGCCTTGTCGATGTCAAAACTGAGTGCACTGAAATCTGTTTTTTTTCGGATTTCTCAAGAAAATCAAGTTTTATCGCTTCGTCGCATTAAAGATCGTTTTCCGAGGCTGAATTCCGTAACTACAGTAATAATAATCTGAATTTTCAGACTATATTAAATATTTATCTTTTGCAGTATCGTAATAAATAATGACTTATAGGTAAATATTATCGAGAATAGTTGTTACTATAATGTCGTTATAATTCTCAAGTTATGACAGTGTCATAACACAGTATAAACAAGTTTAAGTTTTAAATTTGGCGCGCAAATATAATTTTTTAGTCACTAAGAACTGCTGCGCCATCTCTCAGCCAAACATTTTGTGACGCCCATATCAAACTCGAGTGACAACACCATACCCCTTCCAGTTATCTTGGTATGCACCATAATATAGTATAAAGCATGGTATGCTACAGCGCACAGTTTAAGAGTCTCTGTGTGGTGTAAAAAGCCGCCAATTTAAAAATTAATTCGCGACCACCCTGCAGCCGGTGAATTTTATTCGTTTTTACAACATGTTAATATAATAATTTAGTTACGATGATAAAATACAATAAAATTCCTCTAGGAAACTAAAAATTTTCACATTAAATGTACCTACCTATGCTCATAATAATATAATGTTTAATAAACACAAAATTAATTTAGGTAGATCTACAATTCATTACTTACTTTTTGTCTTACTATTATAGTTGTGGCAATTTTTTACATAGCGCTTCATAATATATAAAGTATATAAAGTAAATGAAACTTAATTTGAACACTAATTTGTTGACAAATTAGAAGCACCTAACCTATTTATCATTCTACTTGAGATTAGAAACTGACATAAGTACACGTACTGCGCCTGGGCACTGATAAAGAACAGGGTTTCTTAACAAGTTTTTACATTTTCGCAGAAGATGACGAAATTTGGTGCTAGCAACAGCATACCATGTTCTATATTTTATCATGGGTATGCACAAACCCTGGTTGTTATGTCTTTATTGTGTAGTGTTTTAACAGAGAAAGGGAGAGCGCCGAGAAAAGGTAACTACTAAATATACTATTTCAAGGATGTGCTAATTCGCCCTAATTTTGTTTTTTGTTCACAATTAAGATTGGAAATCTGTCAACGAATTTGATTGTTATTAAAAAAATTTCTAATTTTCAACAAACAATGGTAAAAACTAAAACATGTTCTGTCCTGATAGATCCGACACCAACGAGAAATCAACTGGCATAACCTAACATATTATACACTCTTTATCGACATTTAAAATAAAACATTAACGATTGAGTACTTTTTACAGGTTATTTGTCTCGGATATCTCCGTCACGTATACTGCAAAATTGAGACCTGCATATTATTGTAGCAACAAGCGGTTCGTGCATCTTCCTTCTGTTTTATAATACTTTGTAGCACGAATAAAACATAACGAGGATGCACGAACCGCTTGTTGTTACGATATGCAGGTCACCTGACAGAGAGATCCGAGTCAAAAAACCTATCCTTACGACGCATATTTTTATTACATAGCAAATTAAGTTTTGCTTTGCGCTATAGAGATACAGTAGAAAAATATTTGGAAAAGTGTTCAGACTCAAAAATACTTTCAGATACCGACTTTTACATAAAAAAATGACTTTTGCTTTTTTTAAATTCTTATGCAGGTTGATATTTCAATTTAGTCAAGTCAGTAAAAAAAATTATTGTAAACTGGTAGCACTTCTAAATAAGAAAAATTAATTTGTGGACGTAAAATTGTACATTTTTACCGATTAATCTAATTATTTTCATTTTTCCAGTGTACTTAAGCTTTGCTGAACTATGAACTTTCAGACTACGTAAAAATTAAAAAAAAACAACAAAAATTCAAGGATTTTACGAAATTTGGTATTTGCATATGTTTTTCTATTTTAAACAGCTTTTGCGAATAACTTTTTGTTTTATCACTAACGCGAAGCAGAGTATGGAAATTTCACATTTTCTTCTGAGAGTAGATTAAGTAGTTAAAAAATGATCAAAGATAAAAATTGTTGTTACAAACCAGAAACAATATTGAGGTGTGTGCATGGAGAATGAAACACGTCGTGTTTATTGTTTTTAATTTTCTAAAAAAAAACTGATTTGTCTCTATCCGATTGTAAAAAAATAATGTGTAATTACATACAAAAAATTGGACAGTAACACATTACTAAAGAAAAAAAAAGTCTTATTTAATATTTTCAAGTTGTTAAAGAAATCAAATAAATAGGCAAATAAATAGTTCGCCACCAAGGTCCCCCGATTTGACTCTGATAAAGGCTTTCCTGTTATATTCCGGATATTTCTTGCCAAGCTCGTGTGACAAATCCGAAGGACATGAAGAACAGAATCAAAAATGCGTTTACTGCTATTACTTCTGAAATGTTAAATAATCTTAGAAGGTATTGTGTTCTGCATTTACAAGCTTGCACAATGAGTCGATGTGTGTATTCATATATATTTGATTTTATTACCACTTGATCCAAATATTAATATGAGTTTTTCTTCTAAAATAATGAATTACCCCGAGTTTTTCTTATGTAACGGCATGTTGTTTTACTGCAGTCGGGTAGAGAAAAATAAGTTTTATAGAAGATGTAGTTTTAAATAAAAAAAATTGCAAGTTGTATCTTGAACTCCAGTAAGTCGTGCTGTAAAAAAATAGATAGTTAAAACATTTAGAACAAGTTTTATTAAAAACATTTTTAGTAAAAGTTATTTTTAAGAAGGTAATCGGGCGATTTCGCGATCGAGACTCACCTTTAGTAGTAGTGTATAAACTTTAGTTATTTAGCGATTTAGGTACTTAATTAATTTTAATACAGGATATTTTACATACAGATAATTTGATAACAAAATTGTAAAATAGCATTCTAGAAACTAAAACAAAATTAATTGTATTGAATAAGACTCGGCAAATGCTGCATTACGAAGACAGCCTGGTTGCGTCTCCATAACGAAACATCACTACAGCCTTATAGTATGGGATTGTGGAATACCCACACTATTTCCAATTAAGTTTCGAGTTTTGAAAGGCTCATATAGTATACACTTATGCTTGTAATTAATATGAAATGACACTTTGCTCATTTCAGGCAAATGTGGTACTCAAAATAACTTAAATACGGTTGGTTAAATGCATATGCAAAATAGCTCAAAATTTTAGTAACATGTTCAACATTTGAAGTGTAATTATAATCTTGATTTGAATTTTGATATTGCTAAAAAATTAACGAAAACGCCTTTTTGTAAGGTTTTAAGAACTTAAAGTGAAAACAAACCCATTTACAATGTTATACAAGAACCCTTAGTCCACTGTTTTCATGTAATTTGGGACTAAAACATGGGACAGTTAGGTCAGCGAGAATTCAATTAGTTTCAACGTAAACTGACCTTCCCCAACTTTAATCCTAATGACAAGAATTACCTCAAGTTTGTCGGTCCAACAGCACGAAGAATTAGATGAACCGGGTGGGGTAGAGACGTCAGGAGCTGGTCGTTTATAGCGACGACGCCTACGAACTTTGTTGGGGACGCCGTACATATAGTTTGAAAACCGACGCCGAGAATGGCGTACTATCGACACCCAGTCGATCATTGTCACGTAGTTCTAGATGAACACACTCTTATAGTTTATTTTTAAGCAATACATTCACTTCAATTTCAAAGTATTGCTATACGAAACTTGTTCGTCAGCAAAATGATGTAAATGATGTATAAACCTTGTTGTGCTTAACCAATTACAAAATTTCCAATAATCCCTTGTAGTACCAATATTAAGAATATTTTAAAACACAGTTGTTTTACTTAAATTGAATAAGTATACAAATTAATATCGGGTTTCAAATATTAAATTTCGTTTGTAAACAAACAGAAAAATTAGAGCAAAACAAGTTTAAGCAACGAACGTTTTTATTCTTAGACGTTGTAGCGACGACGCCTACGAGTCTACTGAATGCAGAGACGGTCGTCGCGATGCTTTCAGGTGAGTTTCTGCTAGCGTCAATCTAATTTCGAACATGCGATGGCACTTTACAATAACCCGTTTCCTGGAGATTTTTAAACTCCACTCGACTGGAATAACGTGCCATAAGGTCAGGGATATAATCGTACTTCCGAAAGTTAAAGCGAGCATTTTCCAATCTATGTTTTTAAGTACAGTGAATTCGTTTCGTGAAAATTAAAATTATATTTAGTTCCGACAAACTGTAAAGAAATTAAATATAACTAGCCAATCCCGTAGGCTACGCCCCACGATGTTTTTGTTTCTGTTTTTAGTAATAAATAAGCTAATTAAGTAGGTAGTGTAGCGGACTGCGGATTGAAATTGTAGTTTTATGAATTATATAGCGATTGCTGTAATTCTTCGTATATTAAATCCGGATCCCTTAGACCTGTCTCAACTCGAGAGAAACACGGCTGCAGCTGAGATTATGAAACCCAATCGCGCGATGTGTATTTTAAAGTTAACAATAACTGAGCAAAGTACTTCTCCTAGACTTCCCAAAACTTTAGATGTTGTTACTTATCATATATATTCAAAATTATTTTAATATTAATGTTTCACGATTCAACTTTGCAGTAACATCCTACCATTCTTAGTGTTGTATAGCGAACACAGCTGCATAATAGTCATATTATAAAAACATACTACATGATACTGAAGCTCACACATAAAAATAATAGTATAAACGTTTTGACAATCTAAAAAAATTCTTTATATTAATAAAAGGACCAATTTATCCTCAAAAAATTGGATAGGAGGGAAAACTAACTCCGCTTATTTCTGGTGCACCTAACAATTAAGTTGTAAACTTTATGCTACTATTCCTCATGAAGAATTTAGCTTAAACAAATTCTTTTTATTCCCTGTTTATTAAATGAACGGGCATAAATTTTCGATTTTAAACAATTCATAAAAGGCGTAAGAAAAAAAAATTAGCAAACTGAGGCACAAACCAAATTAAAGCCTATGCTTATCTGTCTGAGGCTAAAATATTTAAAGGAAATTGTGGCCAGTTTTTGCGCAATATGCTTTTGAAAATTTTCGCGCCACAATCTTTTATTTATAAAAGATATCTTTTACATCGTGATGTTTTGCTACCTTATTATGGTACCAAATTAAATCCTTATCTTCTAACTTGTTTGTGAGCAAAAAGCCGTTAAAATCAAAATTATCAAAGATTCGTAGCAACGGCCATGTTATGTTGGTACGTTAAAAGAAAAGGCATTCGCCTTACCAAGAGCTATTTATAGTCCTTGGCTTTGCCCTAAGGTCTTCTATCAGATGTCGTTATTTAATTTTAAAAATTCCGTTTTGACTTGTTGTTATGAATTCTTATCCCATTTTAAAAAAGAGCGTAAATCGTCAATCTACAGGATCATTAAATTTATCTCATAGCAGCACGGTAAACGTAATGTAAAATGTTGACAATTGCTTGTAATGTAAAACCGTAAAGTAGTTGCATTAAAGTATTATTATTTATTAGCTCAAACAAACAAACGAAAATGCATCATTTTAAACATGCAGATTTTTTTTTATTTAATTACAATAAACTGTTTATTGGTTCCGACGTAGACCTTCATTGATATTTGAAACGTCCAGTGTAAACAACTTCAAAACAATCAATAAACTGAGTTAAGTTGCAATAGGCTGCAGCCGTAGTATTATGGTGATAAACTTTGTCGTGAAGCAAGATCTCTTCGTGTTGTTATGGGGAGACAGTTAGGTATTTAATATATATTATGTAGTAGAATTTGCCGATCTCTGATTGTTTTATACAAATAGGTCATATTAATTGCAGAAACTAATAGAGACTTTTACAAATTTATTCAAAAACTCATTTAAGTTTTTAGTTAAAGCGTTAGGAATTGACTGCTGCTTGTTTTTCTTTTAAATTCTTCACTTCTATTGTAACACTATTTCTGAAATTTCCACGCTCACTATTCCATAAAATATTTTGACTTTATCTTTTAGATTTAGGCGAACTTTTTCAGTTTTGAGTGTCTTGTGTTCTCTATCTTGTTCCTTTCATATCTCTAAACCAATTTTTAACCCATTTCAGTTCTGACTTGAATCAAAGATTACATTTCTCTCTTCCCTTATAAATGGCAAGCAATTGGTTTTAAGGTCTGTACCGTGTACGGATTTGATCTTTGATCACTTAGTGCGCGATGCAATTTGAAATTAAACCTTAATTAAAAGTGAAGTAAACCAGCAGAACTTTAATAAAAGCATAATCGCTTTAAACACATTTTTTATCGTTTCTTTTTTTTGATGTCTCAAACCATTCATGCTTGTCAGTTACGCTTATGTCTTTGGGAAACGTATGTCACATGTTATTGCACGAAATCTTGTTTGTGTTTTTTAAAAAAAGGAGGTTGAAAAAAATATGTCAATGTTTAGGATGCTTCTCGTGGTTTTCTTATGTGAAATAAAATCTTATTTACGGCATCGCATGAATTTTCTGTTTAAAAGTGACATCCAATAAAAAGTTATTTGATTTGACAAGAGGCTTGAAAAGCTTAGCGATAACACATCGCTAAAACGTGGTACAGCAGATGTCAGATACAGTTTTAAAAATCCAGATGTTTTCACAGACTTGTAAACGTCTTAAATTTTAAAATATATGTAGATGATTTCAACAACAGGGTTGCGTTGTCAGATCCACAGATATTTATTTGAGTTTATTTTTTAAATGGAAATTTTATTAATCAACTTTTTCAAGCAAAGTAAATTTAGTAGCTAAGGACATAAAACAGTTAGGGAATTAAAATTTTAAGTGTTCCCCAATAGTTTTCGAAGGATAATATTATCATTCGTACACGCTTCACTAGCGGTTTAAACCGAATTCTGTTTAAAATTTACGTTATTCATGATAAAATACCTTCAATACTGTTATTATAACATTCTCCGTGAGTACACAATTGCTGTATTTTATTAGAACGACCAGAACTATTTAATGTAAGCATGTGCTTATCTATCTATCTATATGAAATTAGTAACTGTCTCACCATAACAAGACAATTAAATCTTACATCTCGGAAAGATTTATCACTGTAGCCCGCCGCCGGTTCCTTGCATGTCGGCTCAGTTTATTGATTTTTTTCAGCGAATGTTTATTTCCCAGGCACTACTGTTGTTATATTTTATATTTCATTGATCTAAACGCACACATTTCCGTTTCCATCATTAAATCTCTTTCAAATTAAGTTAAACGACGTACTGAACCCGTGCACTAGATCTCATACTTAAAAAAAATGGTCGCAAATGTATTGAAAGAGATATAATGATATAATTAATACATTCCGCAGTATTGCCACCCGCAAAATGAAATAACTTTGTATTAATGTAAATACAAAGTACATGTAAAACTCTCCAATTACCTTTGATCTTATAATGTGCCGGCTAAACATACATAAGCGTTTTATGATGAATCACATGTTGGTTTACACGATGTCATTACGAATATAAAAGTCAGAAGTTTGCTGTTTTAAGCCCTGTATTTACTAAAGCAGAATTTATCGGCGACTGTGTCGCCGACAGATGTTTATGTTTATGTTTTTCGCTGAAAACAAGAAAAGTCGCCGAATTTACGTGTCGGAGCGAGCGCTCTAACAATGTTTATGGTTTCGGAAGAGGAATCATGCCGACGACAATTATTGTTTCGGCTGTTCTTCGACAAAGTCTCCACAATAAACACGCGTTTCATAATAATAATAATAGCATTTATTCCATAAGATCACAAAAAAGTAGGTATCAGAATAGTCAAGTCAATATTACACAACAGAAATGCACGTCATAACAGAATCACGTCATATTAATTACTCTACGTATTATGCGCATTATTGAGTTTTGTTTATCTCTTCCGAGATCGCATGCTCTTGCTGAGCGAATATTTTTAATAATAAACAATATATAATAATAGGAAACTATTTAAAAAACAACTAAAAGTTAAAATAATGTAATTTTGAAACGGGTTGTATGCAATTTTATAACGTTGCGAAATATTAGCATGACAATTAATAAAAGTAAGTTTATGAGAAAAGTATTAAAATTAAGTTGTCTTAATTGTAAAGAATTTTTGTAGTTGCATTTTATTTCAGTTATTAGTATGAAAATATTCTTATGTTTTCTTAGTTTTGTTCTGGATTTATTACAGGAAACAAACGAATTTACGGAAGCCATAGAACCAATCTTATAAAGCACCGCCACAAATCTATCTGCCGAAAAGTGACCATGATCTGTGTCTGCAATGTTTTTCTCGCTGGGTCGCCGCCCCCCCCCCCCCCCTTCAAATAAACATTTACATGAGTTGGTAGTTCTGATTCAGTTCTGCATTTATTTTATAGTTGCTGACTTTTTGCATGTATGAGAATATACAATACCGCTAAACGCATTAAAAACGTGGCTAACATCTCGACGTCTAGTCACAGCGTATTTATTATTTAAAAAAAAATTAAAAAACGACCATCCGGCATAGTCCACGGGTTGTGATAGTATAGTATTGTTTTCGCTGATAAAAAAGTGAAATTTGCATGGATTTGCATTTCCGTCAAATAATGAAATGATGTGGATTCGAAGTGTTGGTTTTACTTCTTCTTGCCGAGAAAAGTTAACAGCTAGCAGTTTACTAAGTTATGATAGGAAGGTGTTATGAATGTGGCAGGCAATATTCTGGGTTACCTACGTAGTGTTATGTCGCTGGTTTAATACTTTACAAGCTTGTGGTGTATTTTGATTTACGAAATATATTTCGGCAGTTTCGATGTCACTAAACGCCAAACATGATCACTATATCTTAGTTTAATTTTAATAAAAATCGCAGGCGACATTAGGTATGTCCAAAATATACCGTGTGTTCAAAAAGTAATTACATAAGGGTTGGCCATGAAAAATAAAATTTCTGTCTTTGTATGCTTTAGGATTTAACTGTCATCACTCTGTCAGTGTCACTACAAATAACAAATTACAAGCTTAACCTAAAATTTTAAGTAACATCATGTTTTGTTTGTTTAAATTCTAATGCAAAGACAGAATTTTTATTTTCCATGGCCAACCCTTATGTAATTACTTTTTGAACACATGGTACTAAATTGTCTAGTGGTTATATGTATAGTGCAAGTAGTTGGTTTACTCTAAAATACTCGAAAAGGCCAGCTGCCAGCTGTTAATTGAATGTCTTATTCGTTACAGAAAGTATAGAATCGAAAAAGTCCTCAATCTGTAGGTTTCTGCAGTTGAGGCATTCAGTAAATTACACTGATAGCGATAACAATTTTTGTGACTTTTATACAAAATGTTGTTTGATTGTCTATATACAATTGCTTGATTGTCTATATACAAACTTAATGGGCACAATCCTGAGGTATTTTAACCACAAAAGGTGTAATAAATATGAGTATAGCAACAGCTTTCCGAAGATGGAACTGTCTTAACTAATATCTTTGCCAAAAATTTAGATATTTGATTACATTTTGAAAGAATATTTTCTTCTTTATGATTTACATGTGTTTTCGTTAAAATATATTGATGTAGAAGTAGGGTGCTCAAAGTAGGGTAAGAATTACGTCCCCACATTTACAGCCCTGGCTAATGGATTTAAACGAAAAATGCAAAAATGTAAATCATTATTGGTACAATGTCCATACAAAGTTTAAACCAAATATCTTAATTGATGGCGAAGGTATTTTAATTAAGACGTGCTTGACGGTTCCATCTTCAGGAGGCTGTAATCCCTAAAGAAGCGCATCCGGTCTCATGTTTATTAAGGATTTTTCACTTAAACTGACCTTATGAGAATGTACTCTTTCAGTTGGTATTGAAAATCATACAATACCCTGTGTTTAGATTCCATTTACATATCTTATAATATCTATTTAAACATTTCTTTCGTGATTACTAGGTTGCTGGAGCAACAATCATAAGCAGTGACGTTTATTATACTTAAACTTTTGTGCAAAAATCCTGCACCACGTGTATACATATTCATATATATAAAGCTCAGGTTTAAAATAATAAAGAAAGTAAAACAATGACCATTCAAAATTGCTTAAAGTCTAGAAACATTGATGTTGATTTTTCAGTGTGAAAGTGCACCTTAAAATGAGATTTGGGGATACAGCCGATGATGAAATTGATGGGAAAGTTGATAATAGTGTAGTGTAGTAGTAAAAGTTGTAAAAGTCATGGCTCGAATTATAAAAAAATAGTCGTTCAAAACATGTGGAATTTAACAGCCAAATTAGTACAAGAAATGTTTTTCAAAAACTGGAATGTTACGTTCAATCCGTTTACTGATATGATTTGTACGCCGGCCCGCGATGCTAGGGATGCTAGCTATGTAAAATTTTACCATTTGTTTAAAAGACCTATTCAAAATCAAAAATTTTTTTGAAAAAACTATACACCAAACAGAAAAATAATGGTCGAAAACATAGCATTAGTGCAAATTGTTGCTGTAATTCGGTAAAAATTCAATTGTTCCATTGTTCTTATGACATTATTTACACTATTTTTGCGGTGATACCGTTTAAAATAGTCACTTCAATACCCTCCAGGAAGATATATCTATTCCCATTGTTTTTATTAGCCAAGAAATACCAAATTTTGGATTTTCATTTTTAATTTTTAACAGATGACATGTGAATTAAATAATCTCACCACTCGTGAACTAAAAATTATCAATAATTCTGTCTTTCATTGACGAACTCAACATGAAGACACTGTGCACAAAAATGTCCAAAAAGATAAAAATTTTGAATTGAAAAATATTGTCAAAAATTTGGGAATTTTCAAAAAAATATTGCTAAAAACTGGCAACACAATTTTTATAAAAGTTTGTAGGCTCATAGTGCTATAGATGAGCTACAATTTGATTCTGTTCCAAACCGCTAATTCCTCTATGACATCAATTTTTGAAAATCAAAAAGTCCTAAACCTTTATTATATAATAAACGATAAAATATTTTTATTTAGGCTTACAACTTAATTTTTAGATGCAGCATTATGTAGATGGTTTATTTTTCCTTCCCGTTCAATTTTTGGAACTTTTATTTTACCTTTTGGCTTTGGTTATTTTTTAATTCCAAGAAATCGTTTTCCAAAAAACTAAATAATCAATTTTTTTTCACCAAACATTTCGGTTATAACTTACTCGGGTATACCGAGCTGTTTACTAATGCCTCAGGAAATTTCAGTTTCGGTTGTAATGCTATGCCCAAACAAGGGAGCCAGTCTTACTGGCGAAGTATTTACTATTTACCAGTCTATTCGCATAGTAGAGTGAAGGGATACAAGTCACAGCGAGTGGAGTGACCTGAACAGTGACATAACGTTATATAAATGTAGTTTTGCAGATATGGTGATCAACAATATCTAAAGTATAACAAAATATTTAGGAAGCTCCGGTGTGATCGGTGTTGTAACCATAGCAACCACATAACATTTTTGATTTTTGCATTCAATAATAATTGAATAACGCGTTAGCACGTCAGCACGTAACAAATAATTATAACAAATGAATGTGTTAATTTTTAGTTCGTAGAATATCCTGTAAAGTTCCACTTCTGAATTAAAAATTGACCAACTTGATTGTGTTGATATAAAGCAATATTATTCCTCCTTTGGACTCGTAATGTTTCCTAGCAACAGCAAATTTTCGTTGTCAATGAAGCCTCAGAATTTTTAATAAATTTTTAATTCTTTTGTGGGATTGCTGTTGGAAATATCATAGGGATTGGTTTATACTTCATTCTGATCTAATACGTATATGAATAAAATATTCATAGTGACTACCCCCTAGTGTACTTCGAAATGCCGAAAATTTCCGGTTTTTTATTAGACTATTTTGTTAAATGCGATTACATTCCAAAATTCGTTTTTGAGCGTTGTTCGAAATAATAAATACAAAAGAAATTTATTAAAAACTGTCGACACTTCGAAATTTTCTAATATAGTATATTTTGTTAGAACATTTTCCATCCCACATTACTGATTTAAACAAATATACATTTACGAAATAGTTCTTCTTGGGAAGATAATTCAGTCGCCGAAAGAATGCATTTTTGAAAATTCAAATTCAACAAAAGAACCATCTCTCCTGTATACGTGTTTGGTAGCCTGCTACAAAGATACATTTTATTTCCGGAACTTGTATAGACACTGAAAATTTAAGGACTCAAGATATGCACACAAGTAGGTTGCAAGCTGTTACAACCTACATGTGAAAGAGTAGGATGTAATTAAAAAACACACTTTACACTCCAAAATTGCTAAAATGAAAAATTGTAGATAGTAATTTTCTAAAACCTGTGACCGCATTAAAAGTTATAGTCGGTAATAATATGATCCATTTTTAGTAAATTCAGTAAACAACTGAAAAAGGTGAAAATGAATATAAACTTTCTTCCGATACTTGATGGTGTTTACAAAAAATTTCATCTGTGGAAATCTAAACGTAATAATGCATATTTTTAAATCAAACTCTTTCCCGGTTTTTATTGCAAGTCCTTAGTTAAACAAACAATGTGAAAATAAAAAGCTTACAGTTACGACATAAGTATTTCCATTTTTAACAAAAAAAACCCTGGCCTACGCTTAACCCCCTTTTGCATGTTTATGTCAGTTTCACGACAGTAATTTATTCAGATTTTCGGCCTCTGTATTTCTGCTGTCTAGCCTAAGATCCCAAACCGTCACCGTTAACATATTCTGCAAGGAATGCCCCACAGCTCTTGCTACATAACTCAAGAAAACCGTGATTGCCAGCTATCAGATAGAGACCCTTTGTATGGCGTTTTGTTGCAGAACTTATATTTCAATTTGGGAAATTAACTGACAAGAAAATTTAAACCTAGTTTATGAATTGGTTCTAACAGCATTGACACTGAAACTAATAGTATGACAAAAAAGCTAATAATAGTTGACGCTTAACAATTTCATTGGGCAGAAGCTCTAGTTTTAAAATTGCTTTTGATTTCTAAGTTATCTCTTCAGTATAAATTTATTACTGAATGGAAATGTCATCAACTTGTTGCATTTCGTTTGGTTACTTCATTTTAATATTTTAATTAGCATTTGGATTTGCACTTATTTGCAAACCTGTCTTAGCTAATAGAAAAAGCAAAACATAAATAAGTAATCACTTTATTAAACAGAGATTATTTATATAATCAGGTGAGCTGAAGCTATTCGTAACTCACCATTTATTGTAATTAAATGAGCTGAACTCCAAACTTTTTTCTAACATTTCACAGCGTATAATACAAGTTAATTGAATATGCTTAGTATAATTTGGTGGAAAACCTACTATGATTTCCTTTTATTGTACTTGTTGGCGTTGTATTTAACCCACTTTAAACATAAGGATAAGCTTCATTGTAAAACAAACAGCAAAATAATATTAAAGCAATTTTAATTGTTTAGAAAATTATTTGACTTGAATACCAAGCGTTCTACGTTCTACATTTCTCAATAAGATCCTAAAGACAGCTTGCTTTGTGTATTTTGCTCGACTTTTGCTTTAATTTGAGAATTGAGAATTACAAAAATTGTACTTAATTACAACTATGCAAAGCAGATTTTCAGATATTAACTGGGATGTTATGAAGTAGTTAGAGTAGCCAAATATTATTTATAAATTAAAGAATGTGTTTTCTTGTGAATATTTAAACTTTCTAGGGTAGTAATTTTTTTTAACTTGATAAAATTCTATATTTTGTGATTATCTGTATATAAAATACTTAATTACTTTAACAATATTTATTTATTTTAACCTTATACCACAGATAAGGTTAACAGTACAGATATACCGTAAATATGTGAGCTATCGGCAGCTTGTTTTATATGATTAATAATCTGCAAAAAGATGGCGCTACAATGACAATTTATAATTAAGTCACAGATGACTGTAATTGAGCAGATTACTTAGCACATATTCAAACCAAAAGTTAGACAGCCATCTGCCATGTTTAATTGTCAAATCGCAATTTTTCGTAAATAATTAATATTGAAGCCAATTCTACTTGAATTATATTCATGATGTGACAGATGCACTCAAATCCGCGATAAAACAGTTTCCAACACATTTCAACAGTAATAAACAAATAGCGATAGCAGCGCCCTAAAATTGGTCCGGCGCGTTGTAGCCAAACTAACGCTAATTTCGTCTCCAAATATGGGCGGACATTTTGTATAAAGGGTCGTATACCTGTAGTGTTAACTTTATCTGTGCTTATACGTATTTCGGCATATCTACATGCCCTTGTCAGAGGTTATATTAGAAAGTAAACAGTTAGTGTTGTTATAGGAATAGAACTTGGTGACTTGATCTTGGTAATCGTCTGCAGATGACTTTATTTTTTATTACAAACTGTCCAGTAGAGGAGAATTTAAGAGATCAATTTGCTTATTCATTAAAGGTACAGTTTTTAAATGTTCGTGAATTTCACAAGCTTCTAGTATGTCTAATTTACGTTTATCATCACAAAAGTGTAAACATTTTATAGTGTTATTAGATGTCATTGAATGATTGTGTTCTAGTAAGTGTTTAGCGTAATTGGATTTATATGGGTGTTTGTATTTGTAAGAACGTACGTGTTTTTTATACCTAATAACAAAATTTCCAATTGTCTGGCCTATATAGACCGAATTACAATACGAACAATTTAATTTGTAAATGCCTGATTTTATCAGATCGTCTGTTTTTGATTTTGCATTAAACAAAGTGTTTAAGATGTTTCTAGTTGTTTTAAAACTTACTTTATATTTATTTTTTTGTTTATAATTTTAGCAATTTTTTCGGATTTGTCACCAAAATATGGGATCGAAGAATATTTAATTGTATCGAATGAAGTTAGGGTATTCGGATAAATTTTTTAAATGGCTAATTTATAATCTTTTTCTTTAATTAATGTATCAATATTTTGTGGTTTACTAAGCGCGTGCAGTTTATACAATTTATAATAAAGAAACTATCCAGAAATGTCTATACTGCAATGTATGGAGAAACTGTAATTTAGGAAAAGCGATAATCTTATTTTTCACACTGAATGATGCCTAATATCTACTACGGGAACAAATTTAAACAATCCATCATTTACGACAGACACGTAATCAACGCTCCAAATGTTATATGTGGACAATTATCCGAAGATGCCTGGTAGTCAGGGAAATAGATTTATCAATATTGATGCGTACGTTTCGCTTTCGACGCATAGCGTTTCTCATTGTGAGTGTTTCGTAAATTCAGTTAACGTTGTAAATGAACAAATCCATATTTTCAGAATAAATTAAATTATCAACGACAAGATCAAACCGGTTGACATTTTACAGCACACATTTTATTATTTTAGGGCTGAAGTTTAATAAACGAATTACCCATTTAAAATCAAATAAAAACGAGGCCTGCGGCACTGTAACATCGCAAACAAGCAATTTGTTAACGTTTTGAGTGTTAAAAAAAGAATATTTGTAATACAAAAAATCCAATTAAACCACCCAAATTAGGTAGGTCAGCGAAAAGTTCTTTACCGTATTTTTCTTATATTTCAGCAAAAAGAAACAAAGTCGTAGAATAAGACTAAAACATCGCAGTGGTAAAACGTACGGTAATAAATTTTCTTTGAACGCCTTTTAATTAAGCAGGTTTGAAATACACTTTATAACTTCTAAATATTATTTCTGAGAAACCAGTTTTAACCCAAATTTTTAACATCCGTTGAAAATGGGTCTGGCAAATTTCCAAAAGCGCTATTATAACAGAATCTGGGTGCATGTGGACCAAAATAATGAAATAAACTAGAGGATACATTTTCAATAAGTAGGTGTGAAAATAATTTTATCACAAAAAAATTAATCGCTGTAGTGATTAATAGATTCTTATGGGTAGCAATAATTATTGTTTTATGCATCTTTCGAGTATTGAATTCTATTGAATATACTGTCAAAGCATTAGTTCTAATAAAAGGATTAATAAAATAATAACAATAATAATGAGTAGTGTATCAGATTCTAAATTATTTTAAAATATAAAATTAACCTAATATGCATTTTTTTGCAGCAGTGAGTGTCTTCCTTTTGATTTTGCTGAGAGAGGATTAACAAAGAGTGTTTATTTTCCCCGTTTATTTTTATCTGCTTTGTTTTCAATAAATATCTGAATCAAAATATCGCATTTCAAACAATACACTACATTTTTGAAGCGATGCAAAAGAAAGGGAAATGTATAATTTCGTATTTAAAATCAACTCCGCTTTAAAATTCCGAAACCGTCACTGAAACCAAATTTATTAAATCGAAATTGAAATCTGATCACTTCATACAGCAATATTTTTCAATAGCACCTAGCATCAAAATCTCATTTCCTTTCGCAATATAAATTTTTCAATATAAAACACTAAATTGCTTTCCGAAGTGATAATGTGGAATCTTAATATTTGTTCTTTGCTTGCTCTGACCTCTGACGTTAACGGAACACAAAATCGAGTTTGAGTAATTTCAGGAACAGTCAAAAGGCAAAGTAGGTTAAGAGTGACAGTGTGGAACAATACCTGACATGACTCTAAAGTACTTTATTCAAACGTGATTAAAGTGGTGTACTTTCCGCTGACGTTTTGTAAATTTGTAATGTTACATTTCATGACCTATTACTTTTTACGTAACAATAGAACTCTTCTTCACAACAATGTAGGTATCCCTTGAATACAATAATATAAATTGCCCAAGGCAATGTACCATGTTTGGGTTCTACCACTAATGTTCGAATATTATAAAAAATGCAAAACAAAAACCCGATGATGTACTAAAATCAAGAATTTGCAAATTAACTTGCTCCCATTGTAATTCGAATTATATAGGCCAAACAATTAGAAATTTTAATATTAGGTACAAAAAACACGTACGCTGTTATAAATATATACACCCACAAAAAAATCCAATTACGCCAAACACTTGTTAGAACACAATCATTTAATGACATCTAAATAACACTATGAAACTTTTACACTTTTGTGACGATAAACATAAACTAGATATACTGGAGGCATTGGTAATTTACAAACATTTAAAAAGTGTACCTTTAATGAATGAACAAATTAAATTTATAATTCACCATTATTGGACGTTTTGGAATGAGATATCAAGTCGTCTGCAGACAAGGATAACCAACATCAAGTCATACAATTTTAATATTTTTCTAGTGACACGAACTGTTTACTTTTTAATATTACCTTTGACAATGACATGTAAGCATGTCGAAATACGTATAAAGTTAAAATGAATCAATATTGTTGAAGTAATAAAGTATTTTATTTGTACATCAATATGAACTTTAACGAAGTAAAGCTAGAACTTATTAATACTATTAGAATGCCAATAAAGTGCTTTTGTTTCTATGCGACTTGCGTTAATTAAAGTTGATTGACAATAATATTATGCATTAAAAATGCCATACTTATATGCAGAATATGTATTTAACCGTAACTAAGTGTCTACCACATTTTAATAAGTGGTGCATATTTCTCCTACGTTATTATTTGACAACCTTTCAGCAAAGTTGTCATAATTTTTTTTGTACAATAATCATCAGAAATCTAAAAATATATACAATTTGAAATAACTCATGTGTGGGGTTGAAGCCTATCAGATTAATTGATGGCATGTTAATTAAAATTTTGCCCCAAAAGTTAAATATTATGATATTGTTTTAAACGTTCGTTTCAAATGTTATAATAACAACGTTTTAAACAAAATAAGCATGTTTTAAAAACTTCAAAACTAGCGGTATGTTGACGATGTGCTTTCGTTTCTGTGATTTGTTGTTGCATAACGACAAAATGTAATATGTACGGCAAGTAACAAAATAATATGTTAATTTTTCAAATTCACGTAATACTATACTAAATAAAAGTGATCATCATTCTGCCACGTAAGCTAATCTAAATTTAAATTTTTTTTACTTCTATTTAATTTGTTTATATTTGTGAAGATATTGTATGGGGATAAGTTTTAATTTAAGCAATTTGTACAAACTCCGTTGATTAAAGAAACTCTGCAAAAGTTATAGATGACGATAAATCTAAATTTTCGGTTTTTTGCCAAAGCTTTAAGTGAGAAGAAAATATTTGAATGAAAACTAACAGACCCGTAGGCTACGCTCTTCGAATTTGTTTTGGTAACTTCATACCCGGGCGCTCGCCAATTCGAATGTTTCCTACCGCGAGAAGAAAATCTCGTAGAAAAACAAAAAAAAAACCTCCCAGAAATAAACTGAAAAAAAAATGTCGGGGAAAGTTTAAAAAGAAAGCTCGTAAAATAACCAGGACGAACCTCCTCCAAAAGAATTCCTATCATAGCTCCAAAAGCAATTCCTTAAAAAAGAGCGCGGAAAAAGGTTAGTTAAACCGTTAAACTTAGTACTTTTCCTTATTTGCAGGAGATTTCCCTTAACGGTGATTTTTAAACTGCATTGGAAACTAATAAACACACACTACAAAAATTTTATTAAACATATGCATATATTTCCCAAATGAAATCCGCCCCTATTCACATAAATCGACTAGTTAGTTGGAAAAATTTCTTTCTTAATTATGCAGTGATCCACCAAAAGTAAATGCACGTAGCTTTCTTTAGGGTCTGTTTTTTTTGGTGGTTGTTTTCCACGGGAAATTATTTTACTGGTCTTTATCGGATGTTTTTTTCGGACGGTTTGCCGACGGGTTTTTTTTCCAACAATGTTTCTCCCAGTAAATATGTTCTCGGACATTTTTCCTGGAATTTGTTCTTTTCTTACGCACTACGCGTTTTACAATCTACCTCGCTCAGTTGTTATCAATGCTCCTATGCAGGATTAACGTAAAATGTGTTTTTGGGAAAAAATCATATCGAGAGGACAAATTCGTTCGCCAAAGCTGGAGCAAAGGGCAAATTAACCGCCTAAATATTGCTGCACGAAAACTTAAGTTGTGAATCTTATTCTACTATTACTCAAGAGTAATTTCGCTTACACAGAAATTTTTTATGGTCTCCCGTTTGCTAAAAAGAGGAACATAAATTAGTGAACTGCTGTACGAACCAAATTGTAGCCTATACCTAGTTCTATGAGCCGACAACATTAAAAATAATCGTGTGTCTAGTTTTTGAGTAATATTTTTTTTAAACTGCTGAAATTTCCAAAATATTTTTCATCCAATATTTTTATTTTTAAAATACACTTGTTTAGAGTTGTGCGGCTGTAATGGCACAACTGAACATTCACGGTTTCAGTTTGCATCTAGGCGACCTCATTCTGTTATTCATCACTTCCGTCATTACTTCCGTTTCGCATTCGCGTGGTTATTCCTTCCGGTAAAAAAGTTTCACTTCAAAAGCGTGTCTAATTTTTGCTTCCGGTTACGGTTTATTTTTAAAAGCTTTTTTCCGGTGTGAAGTTTTGATATACCCCTACATTCCAAAGCTCCTTGGAATCGAATCATCTGTTTAGGAGTTATGACCACACACCACCTCATCTACAGACAGACATTTTTTTTAAATCATTTTTTTGGACTGCCGAGGTCCAAAACGTGTATTTTCGGCAAAATCTCGTATTCAAAAATTTGCATGAAATCAATATTTCCCTAAACTAAAAGTATAGGAAAGTTAAAAGGCTCGTTCAAAACACCAACAATTTCAATCACTTAGGAATTGACCATTTTATGAAGCAAAAGGGCGTATGGATTTTATTTATAGAATTGTTAATTAAAAAGTATTTTTTTTTGTTTTAAATTGTAGTCGCTTTCTTGTAGTAAATGTTCAGGAGCGGCCAGTGAATGCTATCAGGAATAATGGCTGCGGTGAAACTTAATCAGTCAGGTCCTTTATTAACGTTAACGGAATTTCTACAATCACGGTGTAATTCTACCTACAGTCGGCGTTACAGTTGAACCAAAAACCAAACAAGTCATGCAAAAAAACACTCAAGTCTCCCTTATGTACACAAGAGTTGTAGCGTATAAACACAACACAGCCAAAGTTAATTTTCTCGAATTGTCCTAGATTTTCCAATTTACTGCTTGATTATTTGATTCATACGAGTAGGTACATTTAGTTAATCATTTCAAGTATAATGATGATTGATTGATTTGCTATTCATTAACAGAGCAAAAAAAAAACTATACGGTCTTTCTGTGAAAAACTCTTTAAAATATGATAGTTAAAAAAAAGTGTTGTTAATAATTTGCTTCTCATTGGTCGAGAAGTGTAGAGAAATTTGTAATGAACCCTTTACGCGGTGGTCTAACTCTTGTTACGCCCCTATTTAATACTAAAACGGGTCAAAAATTTTACCTACCTTTCTGTATACTTCATAACATTTTTGAACGAATGCTATAACTATTGTGAGGCAATCATAAGTTTCGCCCAAGCCATTTTTGTTGCTTATTCCATAGAGAACTATTTTCTCTTTTCAACAATATGAAATTTGTATATCTCTACATAACAAAATTTTCGAAAAAAATGCAAAATGTTTCTTCCTATTACCAGGTTCAGAATTCAAATAGCCTACCGCAATCACGGATGTGTGCTTTTTTGAAATTCATTGGATTTCGCTTTGCAATAAAAAACAACTCAAAGAATGAAATGTTAGTGCTATCCACAAAATATAAATAGTTATTAGCATGGCCATCTGGATTAATATCGACTAACGTGTGTATACAGTTTGCAGCGTTAGGCATTTTCTAAAAAATTCCGCGTGCTACAGAGGCGCTACGAACCGGTGCATCAAAAATGTCATATCTGCGGTTAAGTTAGTGATTGGCTAGCGACAGTGTTATATTTTTTTTTATAAATTCTAGCTTTACTTCGTTGAAGTCCATATTTTTTATAAATTTTTAAAATTTTTAATTTTCTTATTTTTTAGAATTTCATAATACTGCATAAACATAAACAAACAAAATTTCCTTTTTTTAAATATCAATAATTTTGCGCGCACACACGCACGTACGCACGCATGCACGCAATCACGCACGCATGCACGAAATCGCTCGCGCGCGCTCTCTCTCACACACACACTCAGACAATTCTGCAGCGTCCACTTTATCGGTCCTAGAACCTGCTTATTAGTCAAAATGTTAAGGTAAAAATGTTTGGCATGAAAGTAGCTTTCTTTTAGGTATAACTCGTATATCGTCCAGTAAACTCAAAGCGTAAAAAACTTCGCTGAATGAACGCATTTGCTCTAAATCCAACCTGATGATCACAATACCTTCCGCTACAGCTATACTTTGTATAGCAAGGAAGGTAAAAATGACGATCAGCACTCACACTATTGTTATAAAACCATTTTGAAGTGTATAGCAAGGTAGGTAAAAATCTACCAAAAAACGTTTAGAAAATAGAAACATTATTTTTCATATCTTGGTCTATTTCAGAATTAAATAGGGCACAATAAGTGTTGAACCACCCTGTATATCTAGACAAGCTGTAGAAAATTACGCAGTTTTTAATATTGCGATTTTTGATTAGAAAATGTGTTGAAAACTATCCACAAAAATCTATATTTCAGCATCTGCTTTAATACACAGTAAATGACTTTTAATAACCTTTCGTTGCCGCACAAAAGTCTGGATTTAAGATTGTTACATGCATACTAGCAGAAAACTTCTAAGTTATCGCAGAAATACACATACATGGTAATGCCAGACATTTAGACAAATTAATTCCAAACTTTGCCACTACATTTTACTGAAATTGCATAACGTTTAATTAGTAAAATTAAGAGAATTGAAGAAAATGTATGTCTTTCAGCTTTCAAAGATTTGTATTTGAAGCAAATTTTTATGCAAGCCTTAACTTAATGAAAAGGAATTGTTCCTATACGGTTCATGAAGTTTAGATGCTTCGATAAGAATTGCTTTTGTTGGAAACATTTCAAAAATGACGTCCAAAAACTAACGAGAAATCGAATTTTAAAAAGCATTCTCGTAGACGTATATCTATGCATTTTAAAAAAATACGTTGGCTTAATAAGTATATATAGCCCTAACCTTTACATCCAAATCATTCGCCAAATTATTAATCTAAAGCAATGTTGTTGATAATACATCAGGAACATATTTCAAGGTGGTGAAAATAGGCAAAAGCAAGTACACCGTTTACGGCAAATCAACAGATACATGCCGTGCAAATGTGATACGTTCAAATATCAAAATGCATCTACTTTTAGGACTAAAGAAAACCAGCTCCACCTATTGGATATTCTACAAAACTCGCAACCACTGCAGCCAAGAATAGTTTGCTGCTCCTACTTGGTTGCCACTAACTATGCAGTGCTGCCACCTAATGATGCAAAGGTAACCTATCTTTCAAATTATTGATTTTCAGAATAAGAGTAGAATCGATGTCAGAATATAATTAAGAGCCTCTTATCACTAGATTTAAACGCTACCTCTGCGTAATGAGATTTTGAATTTGATAACACCTAAAGCAATTAGCGGAATCTAGTTGGTCACGAAAATATCGTTCTATTGTAGGTATCAACTTTATTTAGTGAAGGATTTTTGCAGGCAAATAATATTTTTTAATAACTTTCTAAAAAAATTGAAACTATTTATATAATCTTATTAATAAATAAAGTGAATTACACATTAAACGGACACATATCTTAGTAAATTTCTGTAAATTTTGTAAAATTTTTATTAAAGAATTTACATTTCAAAAATACAATAATGAGGCCAAAAGTCGTTGAAAACTTTCAAATTTATTGGGTGTCTATTTTCTTATGGGAACGAAAGCAACTTTTGAGAACCAATTATTTATAATGTTTTTTTAGTATACTATACTGTAATAAATCAGTAAAACAACTGTTGATTTCTATCTACTTTTTTTGCCGCCTTAAAAACACCAATACTGTTAATTAGTAGATCATAATTTATAAAAACTAACTTTAACTAATTTTAAAATCATGAAATGAAGGAAATATGGGTTTTTCATATCGTTTTCTTTATCTTTGCAGAGCTGAATTGAGTATTTACCTTCATCTTACAATCTATTCAACAAACGAAGTAATGATGTAGTACTAAAGTTACATAATTTACATCATATAAATTCAAGGGCGAGGACATACCTACTACCTGGTGTAACATTTCATTACTTTTGCAGATTGTAGACACTGCCATAATTACTCGAAACGCAATGTTTCTAGACAAAAGTATGATACAAACGACAAGTTGATTAAGATGCCACAAAAATTTAAAATTACACGTTATTTTTAATAAATGTGCACATCGCGTGTTTTTAACAAATACATATGTATTATCTTTAGTTATAGTATTATCCAGGAATGGTTTTAGTCATATAAAAGCGCTCATGTATTAACAGATAATAAAGTAAATGAGATTATTTGTGTGTAAAACATGGTTTAAAAAGTTTTGTCATTTATGAACAGTCTTTATAATAGAATCAATTTAAACTTTATCTAATAACCTTAGAAATACAGTTTACAATGAAATATCATATTTCATATTTCAATATTCGGTTATTGCATTGATTTCGAATTTTTTAAACTTTTTATTATCAAGGGTATTGTTCAAACCAAAACAACTGTAAAAATCAAACACATTAATTGCTTAAACTGCCCATGTCTGTATGAGCACAATTATTATGGTTAAAAATAAACAATAAACAAACAGTTCTGAAAATTATCAACGATTGTTTCATCAGTATGTATCTAATAATACTAAATTACAAAAAATCACGTTTCGAATGAAATGCTGAATATATACACAAAATTTGAGGAAAACATTTAAGCTTTTTGTTCTCTAATTAGTAACAAAAAAATTTTAAGAATTTTAAAATTTTCTTTGTTTAGAGGCAAAGTTTCGACACAAATCTTTAAAATTACTTGTTATATTTCACAAAGGAAATTTTCTGAAAATATTTATGTTTTTGTACCACAACTATTTAGATAGCAAAGCTATTATTCACATTATTGTTTTAACTAACCTATTGACCCTAAAGCAACTAACTGGAGACCCTGCAAGAACGACATTTCGTATTCTTTTTGTCAACAACACCTGACCAGGTATTGCCTGCAACAGGTGAAATAAAAACTTAAATAGCCAACAATTGGCTAGTTTATAAACTAGCAAAGTTTACACTTTCCCTCTAACGTATATAATATTTATCAAATAACTTTTAAATGTGTAATTTCCTTTCCTGCTAAATGAATATTTAAAGTTTCAAATCAGTAGAATTGAAAATTTTCTTAGGCATGTGTTAGTGCTACCGGAAATTATTGTCACATATTTTAAGACAATAAAATTACTGCATTTTAGACATGTGAACAAACCAAAATTTGTTTATACTGACAACTACCCTAGTAGGTGGCATCAAGGTTCGTGTAATCAAACAAATAGCTTTTAAACAACCGCTACTACCATAGCAAACATAGTTGATTTGATTAGATTTTTTAAAACAAAACATTTTAAAAAATGAACAAAAAGCTATTGTAAATTATTTTAATATTTACTATTATTTATTTTGCAAACATTTATAAAAAACGTTAAATATAAGCAATTACTATAAAACAATAAGCCGCGCAACTATGATAGAAGTTCCAAGATTTGAAAAATCATCGACATGCCGTTCTTGTTTCGTAGCCAACTACGATTAATTTTGTTTATAGCTGTGCATAATGACAAATTTCAACAGCAAAATTGCTAAGCAACAAACTTTCCCACAAGCATCAGATGATATGATAATAGCCATTTATGTAACAAGTAAGAAAATAAGGGGGTTTATTACACGAATGTAAAAGTTACAACACAATCCGCTAGGCGAGTATTGCAATAACATGTGTTAAATAATCACTCCTTTTCTTTACGTGTTGCATACAATATTTTTTCTAATTTCGTTCGAATAAAATACAAACGCGCATTTTTCTTTAAAGAATCATGACTCCATGATTCCCATCCCACCCCCTACCCAGGCTCAGCGCACGCTATTCCCCGGTCTAACATGCCCCACCCCGAAAGACATGCAACCCAACATACACACCACACACACCGTCCATGGACACGCTGGGTTTAACTTATTCAGAAAAATTTCCGACTGGCAGAGGATTCGCGCTTACTGCTGTTGGGAGTCTAGTTCTAGAGGTTGGGACTCTAACCACTAGACCACCCGCTGGCCCAAAAGGTGCATTTAAAATGATGAATTTTTGACTTTTTCATGACACTTATAAATCAGTTCGAAAAATCAAGATTACCTATGTCGTTTTGACCAAATGATCTCATTATTTTACTGAGCGAAATAATGGAGTTGATTACCTAACTCAAATCAGTGAATTATTAAAGTGTCTATTACCTAACGGAGTAGAAAACATTTATTTTGTAATTTTTCACGTGTCAACAGGTTTATATATTATTTTTTTTCGTATAAAAGAACCAATACTGAAACGTATTTTGTACAATTTTTATTTGCTATAAATTAAAAAATAAAAATATTAACTTAAACCAATGACAACACCTTTAAAACAAAAATATGGTACAATAGAAAGAAATACTTCAAATATATCCGTGATTCTCTTCCTCAAAAACAATATTCTTTCATTATTAATACCTACAATAAAAATTACGTGTAACATCTAGCCCAAAGAATACCTACTACAACTAATAAATGCAATGACATGTAATACTGCAGTTATTGTAGTTGTGAACTACCCTAGTAATATAATTTTTATCGCCAACTTTATTGTGCGTTCATAACGTTTTGAGATCCTTTTTGTCCTTCTATATCGGGGTTAGTGCTTAAAATTCCAGTCCCTAGTTATTAGACGCTTTGTTTTAGGGTCTTACAAGCGTGTCTTTTAGTATATCAAGAGTAAAATAGGGTAATAAAGTAATTTAGTGTGCAGTTATTTCATGGCCTTTTTAAGCATAACGTTATAGGTCGTAAGAGATACATACATTTACTAAGACGAAAAAATCTTATAAAGAACATTATTCTTATAATAATTGAAACATAAAAAAGAAGTGTGTGCCGAGCTCGTAAGTTCGAAGTGAAAATTTTTAACGTGTTCTCACTAAAAGTGTCTTTTTGAATTCTATGAAAAAACGAAAACGGTTTCAGTTACAAAGCTGGTATCAAAATCGTCATCCAAATGTTAATTTAGAAAGTCTAAACAAACAAAAAAGGGACAGAAATGTTGCAGTAAATGCAATTGTAAAAGTTGTAACGATAGTTTAGTAAGTTTACTCGAAGATCCTGATTCAGAAACAGAAGCAACTTATTTAGAAAATTTTACTCGTTTATTTACACGTCACTATTTCTATATTACGTCACATATATGTATTATTTCTTTCCGTGTTAATTAATAATTAAAGAAAATGTACAAAGTAATTATTATATACAGTTTCAAGCACTATTAAGGTTTCAGAATTTGCTGTGTTATGTCGTACATGCCCACGGCTTCCATACAAAAATCATACCATCAAAATCATGGAAATATGATATCTATTTTTTGGTTTAAAATATTTCTCAAAATTTGTTCTAAATTCTGTTCGCTGCATGTATATGTAAAAAACTACAAATAAAAAAGTTTGTCGCTTAGGATGTAACTGTAACACAATTGCAACTAGTTAAAGTCAATGGACGGCTACTTCCCCTTGTCAATAACTTTACTGATTTACTTATTGCTGACTGTAAAGCATATTGTAAATAGAAATATGACGACAATAATAAAAAATAAATAAGTAAAAATTTCACTACATCGAAAGACCTTAGACAGCGCTGACGCATCTGCTTTTAAACAAAGCCGATATTCCAAGTACTTCTAGATAAATTACCTTATAATTGTTTAAAGAAAAATGCGTTTTTGAAATTAGCGATATGGGCATTTTTTATTAATAAAGAAGTTTGGTACCGGTCAAAAATGTAAATGACCATTTTGTAGAGCAAATAACGCACTTAAGAAGAATATGTCACGATCTGGTTATACGCATAAAATAAAAATTCTAGTAAAAAACCGACTTTTACCGTTAAATGTATATGGATAATTTCATCAATTTCTGATCTATTTTTATATACAAATGTTATTGATGTTTTAAATGTAAATCTTTGTTTTTGTAGAATGGACATACAATTTGAAAGTAACTGAATTTGACACAAATATGTTATAAATTATATCTCTCGCGTGATATGCTGTTCATTTGCTTCATATATAAGCAAAGCCACAAAATACACTCGTTTGTTAGTGTGCATCTGGGTTATCACAACTAAACATTGATCGCTTTAGTTTTGCATCTAGGCGACCTCACCACCGTTTTATCATTCCGCTATAACATTAGCGTGGTTACTACTGCCGGCAAAGAATTCAATTCAAATAATCGCCTGACATATTAGTTTAACGCATAAATACTTAATAACCGGATACTATTGTTTATTAAAAAAAGTACAGAAAATAACCTACACGCCATGATATGTGCTAATTTTCAGATGATACAATAAGCACGGAAAACCTGCTAGTTTTTCTCCGAATGCGTAAATTAGAAAGTAGATTGCTGAACAGAATTCCCGTGTGTGGCTGCAACTTTCACAGTGTTTCCAGAGGTTTTGCGTTTGTTTCTTTTTCTATTAAAAATAGTGTAGTCATAGTAGTTTCAATAATGCTGCAGTATATTATCGAAAGAACGTATCAAAAAAACCTCGTACTGTAAATTTTTAATTGGACTTACGGAACAAATAAAATATACATTTGAGCGAATAAATATCTGTTTTTCTGTACGTAAATGCAAAGGAAGTACCAGACGCGGTAATTGCATTGACGTCAATAACCACTGAGAATTCAAATAAATCTGTTCTCATAGAAATCAGTAAGCATTCTCGGGAAGTTAACAATAAAGGCGCATTCCGACTACTGGTGTCAAAGAAGCTTCATCTCTAGGTTTGCTTGATGTAAAACTTTCGTAAACCAGATTTTTTCTATTGTCGTTATAGAAATGCAAAAATTTTAAATTATAGAAAACAAATTATTTTATAACATAACTAAATAAATAACGATATTAAAAAAAATGAATGGACCATTTTGCTTTGACTTTCCTATACTTTAAAGCTTTTACATTTTATTTTTCCGAAAGTATTTATGTACGTTGTAGTAATACAGTGGCCCGCTTAAGCGGACGTCACTGACAGTCTATGATCCCCAATGTTTAGCAAGTCTAAAAAAGTAAAAAAATTGCATTATTTTAAAGTTTTATGAATACGTTTTTATAGTAAATCAATAATTAAAACAAGAAATGATATAATATACAATATCATATTGTAGTATTGCACACAATTTTTTTTAGCAATAAAGACCGCAAAATTCCAACGCACCTACAGACACAGGCCCAAACAATCAACAGCTTTTATGCGGTATCAACGTTACCTCTGTACTAAACAGTTCATTTAAATAAGCTATTTTAATCGCCAGATTCACACCTGTAGATTGGCCCGGGCTGCATCACCCGCCTTGATTTAGAAAGTAAATTTTTTATAAGAAGAAAAATGGAATTCTTTAATTTTTGGAAACAGATTCCTCGGCGTTAAAGAAAACCCGAGACCACACAGTAAATTCATCGGCCAAACATTGAGAGGGAAGAGAAGAAAACCACCCGAAATATATCTGCACCTAAAAATTAAGTTTGAATCTCACTTTCTTATCACTCATAAGCAGCTTAACAGAAATATTTTATTGTCCGTTCATTAAATAAAAAAGCAGGAATTTTCGATTTTCAAAAATTCATTGAAGGCGTGTCCCGTTTTAAGCAGTATTTTTTATAAGTTTCCAAAATTGTGAAATTATTTTTATTTAGCAGTTTATGCGCTTTTAAAAATTCTCCTACACAACAACATAATTTCTCCCGAGCGCAATTACAATACCAAATTTGATCCGGATCTAATAACTTGTGTTTGAGTAATAAGGCATTAAAGTCAAAATTTTCAAAAATAGTAGCAGCCACAATTTTAAAGCTAAAAAGAAAAAAAAGGCATTAGATTCGCGCTAAGGTTGTATAAAATTAAATTTAGAAAATTCTGTTTCGGTAAAAAACGGTATCAAAAAACAAGTGTAACTTCCGCTTCCGGTTTTGCATTTTTTAAAGCTTATTTCCCTGATGAGTTATTGATTAACCCACACATCCAAAGATCATTGAAATCGGACATTTATTTGGGAGTTATGGAGTCCACACGTTTTTGGGTTTCTGGAGGTCCAAATCATGCATTTCCGTCAAAATCGTCAATTCAAAAATTTGCACGAAATTAATACTACCCTATACTGAAACTATAGAAAAGTAAAAATTTTAATCTCTGAAAGTTTTAAGAAACACAGTAAGATTCAAAATAAAAAAAAACGAGGCAATTCCCCTGGGTTTTCTTATTCTTCAGTACTTGTTACTTCTCACATTTTCAAACGATAGTTCTGTATCAACGTTTCACGCACCGGCCGACAGTGACTATGATATCGTACTAGTTTTATCAATCTAGAGGAAGCGTATTGCACAGCCGGGTCAACTGCGTATTGTACCGTAGCTAACCGATTGTTTGGTGAGAAAAAAGAGGATTTTTTGGACAAAAGAATTCTTTGGGATTAAAGTAAAAGAGATACAAAATAAAAAATTCCTGACCCACAAATTGGGCGAGAGAGTAAAAATTTACCCCCTTCATATTATCACACCTAAAATTAAGTTTAGAATCTTATTCTACTATCATTCATGAGCAATTTAGTTCAGACAGAACTGTTTTTATCATCCCGTGTTCATTAAATAAAGAGATTTTTAAATTTTTGTTTTTTCGAAATTCATAGAAAAAGTCACAGAGAAATAAGCGGAATGGCACACCTACCAAATCGTAGCTCGTCCCTAGCCCGACGAGACTAAAAATAATAATAATATAATAATATAACTATTTAAAAAAATTATTTATGTTTTAATTCCCAGTTTTCAATCGTTCAAATTCAAATTTTTGTACATGGCAACATTATATTCCTAGCTTTGAGCTGTTATACAGGGTCGCTATTATGTATGGGACCAAAGCTCCCCTGGTCAAACGGTTTGAGATGCGTTTCATATTTGGTATATGTTAATTTTAGGTTATTTTGCATATTAATTACCTACTTCGAGTTGGTGTACTTGGTTAATTCGTCACTGCACATTTACTCAAATCTAGCAACGCTTGCATTAACAAAACATCATAAATAAACAAAGTACAAACAGTAATCCGTACATATATAAAAGCTCAAAGGGTTTTCTTCTCCGGTTCGTCCAGCGGCTACCGCTTCACCAATTTGGCCCATTTTTTTTTCAATGAAAGGTCTCTATCCTCAGATGGAGCATGAAACATTTTTATATTTTTATTCTACGTCGATTTTTTAATAATAATTATTTTAATTTATAATACATATGAAAGTCTGTTAGACGCGCTTCACTTGAGACGACATCTACATTAACCCCGCGTCTCATTATTGGAACTAATGCATTACGTGACTTAGCATTTCGCCGGTTCTGTCAACGCTCAGTCTGTCAGTGCATTGTGCGCTGGGGTAACACTAGTTAAAATTAATTTCTGAAAAGAAAAAAAAATAAGCTTTCTATTGATGCATTCCACAGCCTAGGTTGCTGTTTAAAAAAATTCAAGGTGGCGGCCGCGCTTAAAAACTATATGCAGGAATAATATTTTTTTTCCTTCAGAATATGCAAATAACCTCAAATTAACATATACCAAATATAAAATTCACATCTCAAACCGTTTGACCAGGGGAGCTTTATTCCCATACATAATAGCGACCCTGTATAATAACCAACGTCGTAATAGTCAAATATCAAGTAAAGCCGTTTACAAAAAAGGTTTAGAATTTGTCCTAAAGTCTTCTATCACAATCTGCTTATAATTTCAAAAAAATCAGTTTACAAACTGCATCTTCTTCACAAGTGAAGAAGATGCTGCCAAAGAACCGTTTCTAACTTCCGTTTCAGGTGTTAGTTTGTTATAAGAGCTTATTTATCATCGAGGAATTTTTGATACACCCCTACTACGAAATTTATCAAAAAAAACATGTTCATTCTTTTGTTTAAACTCCGACAATCTTTTGGTTACTGCGAAATTCGGACATTTATATCAAATGAGGATATTCCGAATCAAACACGAACGTTTGGCAACCTTAATTACACCTGTGGTAGGTGGGAAAACAGCGGACAGAGTAGTAGGCTAGCGATACTGCGATAAAATAATATTTTTCTAACATTTATATGTAAATAGTTGCCTGAACATTGAAATTTAATGAGGTGGCAGGTACACCGCTCGTTAGTAGATATAATTGTGGTTCAAACACCATTATGTAATCAATCATTGATGCAGTGTAGTGCTCCGCTACATCAACAACTTGGATTAAGTTTCGTTACATATCAAACTAATCATGTAAAATCTACGGTTGTTCTGAAACCACATTGACGGCAATTTGGTAATGTTTAACGATATAACTTTATAAATATTAAGGCTTTCAAGGCACATTTGTTACCCTTTTTTTAGATATGCACTTTTGATTTTTTACTGAGGGTGTGAAGTTTCGATATGTTGGCAAAATTTTCAATTTTAGTGGTTTATTCTTTGACTTTCGTAAAAAGTTTTTACGTTTTTACATATTCAGTGTAGAAAAATATCGTATATTAAAATTATTAATATTAAAAACCATCTTTTATGAAGCAAAAGCTACACATGTACGCTGGCAGCAATTTTTAAAAAAAGGGGAATTCAAAAAATAAATAAATGAGAACGGATAGAAGATGTTAGCGAATGCAAATACTTTACTGCTGAACGCAATAAATTTAAGATAGAGGCTGTTTTATATGCTCTTTGTAGATTGTAACTACGTTTTTTTCTCAAAAATGTGTTGTCGATCGGCATAAAAATTGCTGTCGTAATAGTTCTAGAAAGGAAACTCCATTCATTTTAGATTTGGATTGTCAAAGCTGACGTTTGTTGGTTACGTTGCAAAATTCATTTTAGTTATTTGTTTATCTTTATGACAGAGCTGTCTAAAATACATTTTAAATTTTATATCTGCGACAACGTATCAATATAATTCTGTGATATCATTTATTATTAACAAGTAAAAAATTATAACATATTAGAGTGATGCCAACTATTACTCAAACAGCTGAAGTGTTAATTTCGAGTAGACTTTCCCACACTAGATATTAATGCTTGCCGTATTTGCAAAAGTGTACTTTTTCCTAATTATAACGTTGTACAGTTCACCAACTATTAGATTTATTTTCTCCCATTTCATCGTATGTTAGATTTCGAAGCCAAGAATTTATATAGGCAACAGAACTATGTCGCATACTGTATAAGAACAGTAAGAGCGGAACCGCCCACCCTACAGCGGATTACATGCGTTTCGGATTTCGGACTAAAAGTCGATATAAATGGTTTACTTAAAGAGTTATTAAAATATGCGTAGTTGAAAATTCTTGCTGATCTTAAAACTACTTCAAATAGTCTAACGATAAGATTAAATTTTATAACGATAGGCGTTCGCGTTTTTAAATAAATAATAAATAAATTTCAAATTCTTCAAAAATTCCTAGAAGGCGTCAGAGTAAAATTTGGGAGATTAAGAAAAAATAAATTTGTAGTTCACCATGCATGCTTTATTTGCTCAAAAAGTTAAAAAAAATTGTGTGAGCAGTTTTTGTGAAAATTTTTAAAATTTTGAGGCAGCGCAATTGCGATCCTTTTCGGATTTTCAACATTAATTTTACTTTAGCGTATACTACTTTCAAATAAACAAGTTGTTGCTGATCCTGACCAGACCACTACTTTTTGAGTAAATGGGCGTTAAAGTCAAGATTTTCAAAAAGTTGTAGCGGCCGCCATTTTGAAGCTAGAGAGTTCGATTAAAAAGTTTTTGATTTACAATAAGTTCTTCTCTTAGATCACGTGCTTAATTTTTCAAAATTTAGTTTTAAAAAAATGCTACCAAAAAACATGTTTGACTTCCGTTTCTGGTTTCAATTTTTTTTTGAAAAGCTTAACTAGGTCTACATATTTTCAGATACCTCTTGAATTTAAATGTCACCAAAATTGGACAAGTACTTTCGTCTTTAGAAGCGCACCCACACACCCACCCACTGACAGCATTTTTAAAAACGTATTTTCCGTTAAAATGTAAATGTTGAAACTCTTCATAAAATCAATACTTCCCTATACCAAAGGTATGGGAAAGTAAAAATTAGTCATACGATGTTTTGTAAATTTGGCAAAGAAATATAAACAAGCGATGTATTTTTTTAAACAATTTCCTATTTGTTTTGTGTCGCTCTTTGTGAGTTTTTGCAAATTTGGAACTTAATAATGCCTTATCATTGAATAAACTGGAAATGATAAAAATACAATTTCAAGCTGCACTGATATCAGCAGAATACGATGCTAAATTTATCATTTTAATCCAGCTTTTTAAAGAAAGTTACTCCTCTCTTTAACCTAATAATTAGGCATAAAAAACTTTGGTTGTTCATTAATATTGTTGTTTTAAATTTCAATTTATCTTTCCTCGCAAACAATTAAAAATCACGTTTTTTTCGTAAAGTAATTTTTATTTTAGTCCAAAAAATATAAAACACCCAAAATCTACACTAAAATGTAAAAACGACTAAAACTTAGTAAATGTAACAGCAACTTTGGCTATAACAAACCCTAAGCGGAAGCACATCGGGCAACCCTTTCAGGAAAGCCACTATGAAAGCAAAACTCGGGAAATATCAACTTTAACCGGCAATATCTCCGCTTTAAATAATTCGATTGGGACTACCGTTTTCCCATATAATTCTTTAATAAAGATGTACTATCCAAGTCGCCGCAAATAAATGTCTGTACATTCATTATTTGGTGGAATCACAAATTTCTAAAAGTACTAAATTAAAGTACGACTTGATAAACTTGTCCTTGATCCAAGGGCGCGCAGGGCGTGAGGTGTGTGCGTAGCACGCGGGCGCCATCGCAAAGGAGCCTTTAAATCTTAAACAAAAAGCAAATAAATAGAAAAACCGAACCGAACGGAACCCTTTCAGAACCCTGTTCCTTTTTTTAATTAAATACAAACTCGTTCTGACTATTTCGGTGCAATCGCTAACCTAAGTGAGTATAATAAAATCCATTGTGTCCTCTGGTCGAGGGCGAAGTCACAAAAAATAAATAAGCCAATGTGGTGCGTAAAATTGTGCAGGTTTTCTCAAATTTAGAACAATTTTCCAAGTCCCCCTCTCCTTCGCTACTTACGATGGAAGCGCCAAAACAAAAGATTTGCACAGGAGCGCCCAAACCTCTAAGCTCGGGCCTGCCTTGTTCGTTTTAGTTATATATTTAAATCATTATAACACAAAAACAGTGGCGTAAGTTCAGATTTTGGGCCCAGGGGCAAGATACCTAAAAAGCCCTGGCCCCATCCTCAAAAAAACTTCAATAATAAAGTAATTGATAATAAGAACAATTTCTTCAATAGGAAAAAAATTATTTGCAGTTTAGTAAATGAAAATAAATATATTAAAGCCGTGTCTAATTAAGATCAGCAAATCTTAAATTTTCTGAAGTTAATTTGTCTGGGTCGGTACCAAAAAGTGTGGGTGTTGTGTTATTACTAAATATAACCTCACTTTAGTATTTTTCATTGTATAAGTACATACTTACTTAAATGGAATTTAAAATGTTTTTTGTTGAATATAAAAATAAAGACTGTAGAAAATCAAAAATTTTTATTGAAAAAACTTTGTAATAGAGAATTAAAAAAAATAAAAACTCGTGGCTCGTGGCAGCGCTCCCTAAGGCCTCGGACCCGGGGCCGTTGCCCCCTCTGCCCCATGGCAGTTACGCCACTGCAGAAAAACTATGCCTACATATAGTTTTTTTCCTATATTCCGTTTTGCAATAATGAATCGTCAATTACTCTAAAGCTTTTCCCCACCCCAAAATTAGGCAATAGTGGTTTATCGTAATAAGTTAAAAAAAACATTTACCGGTGTAAAATGATACTAAGGCAAAAATTACATGCCATGTACGTTAAGTACTAAAAGCACGTAAAAATGTACTAATTAAGAAAAGATATCATATCTATGTTTTCAATTAATGAAATTCGCTATGGCTTCACAGTACCGTGCCAGAATCGAATTTCGTCAGGCTGTTTGTTAAGCAATATTTAAGCTGGGTATAGGCAAGATTAACCTTATTCAGGTTACTGTCGTTGCCCTTTTAGACATTGATATCTATTCATACTGGGTAAATACCAACAATTCGCAGCAAATCTTTAGATTTATAGTGTTGCCTAGAACACTTATCGCTTTATATGAAATATACGTGTGTCTGTGTGGGATGACAAAACGTTGCGTTCCGTTATGATCGTTTCCATTTTATATGGTGCTGCTAAGTATTTAATTAAACGTAATGACTCATTCAAAATAAATTTAAAGCCAGCTTTAAGGTCTTACTTGTGCGTATGAATAGTGGACATCCTTGTGGTCGACATTCGACTCTTGAATTCCTTGAAGTACATGTGAAATGGGCAGGGTTGATCCGCATATGTCAGGACCAGTCTAGAATAAAACATCTAATTAAAGAGGTCATTATGTGCTACCTTTATAAGGCATTTGTATAATAAAGCAAAACACAAACTTCACACAAAAATATTTAATAAAAAAACATTATTTTTGCAGGATTAAAACATTCTATTGTATTAATTCCATATTCATAAATTTTTACTTTATAAGTGTGGGCAGAAGGAAAGTTTGCAAATAAATTAAAAACAAAAACCAACAACTGAATAAATGTTTAATAGTTATTTACGATTTAAGTGTTAAAAGTGAGATTTTATTTTGTGAGTGGGGAATTTTGCGAAACTAGCGATAGCGAGTTGAGCTTCCGCAACGAACAAAATAAAATCACTTTTAACGTGTATATCGTACACTACTTTATATACAACTGTTTATAATTAATTTAAAAACGAATCAGTAATTGTTCTAATTCTAATGTGTATGTTACTATTTATAAATGAACTAGTGTTACCCCAGCGCACAATGCACCGACAGACTAAGCGTTGACAGAACCGGCTAAATGATGTCACGTGATGCATTAGTTCCATAAGGGAGACGCGACGTTGGTGTAGATGTCGCTTCAAGTAAAGCGCGTTTAGCAGACTTTCATATATATTATAAATTAAAATAATTATTATTGAAAAATCGGAGGAGAATAAAAATATAAAAATGTTTCATGTTCCATCTTACTTTCATTAAAAAAAAATGGTCTAAATTGGTGAAGCAGTAGCCGCTGGAGGAACCGGAGAAAAAACCCTTTGAGCTTTTATATATGTATGGGTTATAAACTAATTACCACTAGTGTTAAAAATCTTTTTTTTACTAGTGTTAAAAATATTTTTAACATGCTACCTTATAAAATTGAATTTTTAACCCGGGTAACTTGAACTAAAAGTGTCATTTTTAATGGCAGTTGTATAAAAAACTTTTATAATTTCACTCTTGTTTAAGTATTTATCGAAAACGTTGCAGGAATTTCTGCTTAGGCGATTCTTTGCTCTAGCTCAAGAAAGTAAGTTTTTTTGATCAGTTTTGGTACATATACCATCAAAATTTTTTAATGCCTTGTATAAACGTATAACTTCCATAAAATAAAATATTACATTTGATTGATCCACTAAGAAACGGTTATAGCGGTTTTCACAATTTAATATTATTACGATAATTCGTATTATGGAGTTTCAATTGACTGTACAGAAAATGGGCGGAGTTTGGTCATGCTTGCAGAATTAATTCAATAAAAGTTCTAGTGCGTATGTTTACTATTATACAATTAATTTGAGTTTTTTATGTAATTAGGGTAATCCTGAGAAAGAAATAAATGAATAAAAAATAACTAAAGTTAAAAAGGGGAGAGCGATTTTAGACATGCAGTTTAAATTATTTTTTTAAATTTTTTGCGTTTGCTAGAATGGATATGACAAAAATTTATTCTCATTATTTGCTCAAAAATGCAACTAGCGGAGCCCTTGGGCTACGCCCTACGCTTTTTTTAGCAACCCATTTTAAAATATAATGTATTCTTGAATAATTTTGGCTATTTCTAGGTTTTTATGGCTACAATTAGGATTCTCATGTCTAACTTTTCGTTTTATGCCTATTTTGGTGGCAGGCATTTTTTTAAAGTTTTTCATCAAAGTACAAAATCAATTACGCCGCCATCCGCAATACAAATTACATACATTTTTGCGTATCAACCCGTGTTCTCGGCGTTGGTAAAGTAGGTCTTTAGTTTTATAAGAGCAATATTTTTGTTCAGCTCTACCAATTTGGGCTCATTATTTTAGATTTTAAAATTGTGCTTTTAGCAAATACACAAGAGTATTTTTGGTTGCAGAAATTGTGAAAACCATTTTAACAACCAGATTTTGGTTAAATCGTTGTCCAAATAACAAATTAATTAATTGCAGGTATGTAAACTAAACAAACACACTACTCTGGTTTTTCATGGAAAGAGTTGAGCAAAAATTTTAATGATGACCCGGTATATTTTATTAAACATTACTGCTAGTAGATTAGCAAATGTTAAATACATTCCAATTACTTCCTTTGATGTGAAATTATAACTTTTGGTTTATAAAATGTAATTTTTATTACCTTCTTTTTCTTTCTATTTTTAATACTATTGTGCCTAAAAATCCCAGACGTGTTTATAAATGCTCTTGCTAATAAAATTTTAATAATGTTTTCTGTGCTGTGCTGTTTGGGGATTTATATACTAAACTCGGATGCCTTTTCTCTGTCTCAACTAACAGCGATTCATTAAGATGCCTTATATCTCGATTCGTTTTTTTTAAATTTTGTTTACGGATTCTGATGTTTATGTAAAAATCCCGTAGGGTGATCGTAGCCCTACAGCTGCGATACCTGCGGATTGTAATTATTATATCATTATAACTCTTTCAATACATTTACTACAATTTTGTTAGCGACAAGCGCGCGGCGTAACACATGGGTTCAACTAGTTTTATATCAATTCTGTTAATAAAAGAAATAGCAAAACCCGTGGTCTATATCCCACACCTTTTTTGATAAGCTCCCTCTTTAATAATAATAAATAAACTGTGTCGAGGTGCAAGACATTTTCCGAATGTCCCACGGTATTGTATATTGTGAATTCCGCAGAGTCAGCGACCGAATTAAACATGCGTAACTACTAACATAAATTAAATAATTATAATTCTACTAAAAAATAATGTTGTTTTGTAGTAACATCCCTACCCCGCGTGATCAACATTAACTAATTTTTAAAAGAAATGGACCCACTTTTCCTTGCAGTTGGCCTCGTTCGTTACTGTTTTAAATTGTATTTGTCACATTTCCACTTCCAACAGCAGAAATAAATGTCTGTCCTTGATTTTTGTTATAAGTGATTGTTCTGGAACGTTTTTATGTGTCAGTGGTACTGCAGTACCCGACGGTAATAAAATTATTGTAGGTAATAAATCCATATTTTCTCAGCATCTTTGTTTGACTGAAATATTTAAGTTCAAGTATGCAAGTTCGATGAAGTGATAACACACAAACCGTGGATTTCTAATTTGGCAAATTTGTATCGAATGCAGTACCAGTCGGCTGACCAAACAAATTAGAACGGTATGCAGTTTACGCGTAAATACGTGGTGTTTAGCAGGGGGGCCTCCTTCTACTAAAAGCTGAGACAGATGGAGGGGCTCCGGATTCAATATAGAGATACCCGCTTCTGTTGTGACATTTTAAATACATACATTTTAATAATATTTATTTCCTAAACATTTGTTCCTATAATAAGTTTAGCTGTATTTGTATGCACTGAAAATTTAAATTTTTCCTTAAAACAATATTTTGTCAAAGTTTGTTGAATCGAAAGTAAATTATAATCGTTTGAAACAGAATATGAATAAAATAAAAAACTAAAATATCTTCAAATTTTTTGAAGAATAAACGCGCTTTACTTCATAAACTTTCGTCCCTTACGGTTATACAAAATCGCAAATTATTATTGTTAAATGAAGAATTGATTTCGATATTTATATCAATAACAAAACTGTAAAGCGAAACGATTATCATATCCAACTAATATGCAACAATAAAACAGTATTTTCACACTTTCAAAAATTCATAGAAGGCAGGCACATAACTAAAGAAATCAGCGGCCCACCCACTAACCCACCAGACAGCAACTAAACGTAAATCAACTTTCTAATAATTAAATTCCTTGTACCTAAAAATAAAATGTATTGTTATTTATTGACTACACGCCTGCGACAATTTTTAACGCCAAACCACTTCTAAAATAAAAATAAACTGTCAGAGAATTCTTCTTCCGGTTAGAAACAAAAATAATAGAACAACTTTTCTATTTGTGTTATTGATTTCTTAGTATAATCTCACGTATCTGTAGAGTTTTTGTTTTTTAATACAAGCAGCTTGTTATATTAAAATTGCGCTGCAAAAATTGAAAAATAAACCTAGTTTACTTTGAACCAAAATATAAAAAAACTCATTTTTAAGCCCCTGTAAAGGCTATTAAAAAATTATTTATGCCGATTACCTTTTGAAACAAAGATAGAAAAGTAGAATCTTTTTGCAGTATACCTGTTTGCCCGTAAAATTCAGTATAAAGAAAAGATACCCAAAAACGTCAGTGATTTCTGTGATACTTCTGGTGATAACTCCTGTTTGCTTACATATACTTTGATGTTTACACGTATAAGTTAGTAGTTGTTTTACAAGCAACTATTGAGGGAGAAGGGAAGAAAAACAATGAGCATGCCAAGTGGGGATTCACATATTACTGGATACTTTTAAATTTAATGTAAAAAATTTACATATTAATTATAATTCATACATTAATTTCGTTTTCGCACGCCCATTATCTCTCTTCTTTGTCGTACTCATTAGTTGCCCATATTTCAAGTAAAATAGCGACAATTTGTATGTGCAAAATTTTCACATCCGCACAGTTCATGCTACATAGCTCGTAAAATTAAATATAGACGAAGTATTTTGCCCGGAGTTTCTGATACTTAAAAATACATAATAATATAATTAGTCAGGTAGTTTAGCGGGTTATGACTAATCGTGTTCGCTTATGCTTTGGACGTTTGTAAAAATACCAGTACAGTTAGAGATTCTCGCTCACGAAATAAAGTTAAGCAAATTGTAATTAATTCTTCGTAGTACTCGCCTAGACTAGATACGTTTGTGAGAATATATGAGCAGTTAAGGTCGAAATTTTTGTAAGCCCAGAAGTTATAAAACAAAGACTAACAACTGCAGTTAGAAGTTGGAAATTTTCTATATATTTCACAAAAAAAGGAACGAAAGCCGTACCATCCTAACCATTGGGTTAATTAGGCTACCGTTCCAGGGCGTCGGGCCCAAAAAGGGCGCCGGGCCCAAAAAGGCACCGGGCGATTCCTTATGAAATATATCGTTATTCTTTACGGTACTGCATTAAATAACAATATCTTTTTTAGCTATACATTTAATTTTTCAATTTTTTACAATAATTCACTTAGTGGATCATAAATATGTTGGTGCCCCCACTAGTAGAAGTAAGGCGTATACCGCTAGTATAGCTATCAATCTACCAGGTCAGGTCAGGTTGTGTAGAAAGTGTCCGCAAGTGTTCAAAAGAGATACGAGCCGCCGCTTATTCCCCGACTTCAGACTCATGTATGAACCTGTACTGTAGCAGTTTTGTCGTTGTATGAACTAGTGGTGGTTTGTTTGAATAACTGATCTAGTTTTATCTGTTTCGATACGAAGTGTTCAAGTGCTGTTAATTCTTAAATCTGATGTTAGGGCGCTTCAAATTCTAGTCGAAGGGCTCCAAATTTCTAGGGGCGGCCCTGCACGAAAGTGACTTCTAGGAATGTACCGAATAGTGATTTTGGCCACTGGCCGAATACCGAATATTCGTCCAATAATCGGCGAATGTTCGGCCAAGTATTCGGAAAAAGAGCTACATATTCGGCCGAGTACCGAATATTAGACCAATTACTCTGTTAATTATTCGGCTATGTGCCGAATACTTATACGCAGAATACTCTCAAAACGTGTACGTTAATTGCTTTACCTAAACTTCCAGTTTAGCTACCGAGATTATAATTTTGTTATAATGTATTTTAATCTATGTACACCATCAACGTTTCCAAAAAAAATTCAATATAGTATTGTTTTCGTGTAGTACACAAAATGCCGAATATTTGACCGACTCGAAAAGCTATTTGGCTTATCCGAATAAGAATCGAAAGAATGGCCAAATATTCGGCCAATTATTTGCCCCACCGAATACTCGGTGGATCTCTACCCATTTCAATGGTTTAAACAAAAATTCGCGTGCAGGGTATCACTCAATCAAATATATGTAACTGTTAAGAAGCCATAATGCAGAAATATCGCTTCTACTATTGAAAATTCAATATCTATCATTCCGAGTGTATGTATTCCACTACAGTGAAATCATATGAACCAGCAGCTACCAGGTTTGACTGCAGGGTAACAAATTTTGTTGATTTTCCTTTTAAGCACCGGCAATCTACAAACATTAATATTTATTACTGTACATTGCTAGTAGTTAAACTTCACAGACTGTAAATGTTAATATCTTCTCTTTATTAACCTTTACCTCGTGCAACAGAATTCTGTATAGACCAAGTTTCTCCACTTGCATATACGTATGAATGATTCTGTTTATTAAGCAAAACTTCTAGACTAAACTATATTATACGTGCTGTACAAGTAAGCTGGACTAAACAAAAGAGTTATAACCTCTTCTGTATCGCTTGATTGAATAATAGCTCGTAATTACCGCCAGGTAAGAGATTTAACTGGATGCTGAATAGTTAGCAGATTTCAAAACTAAAGCTGCAGTTGTTACGCATTAAATTGTACTTTTGAGAGATCGCAAAATTTAAATTATCTTGTACAAACTAAATATGAACAGCAGTATGAAAATTTTAAGAAACATTAGAGCACCCTGCGATGTATTTATAAGACTGCGTGTTGTCTATTATTTTTAAAGCATGATATTTTGAAATGATAAGAGGTAAAAGCATGTATTGTGTGACTTTTGTGTTTGACACTTTAGAGCTTTCTCTGAATGTGTTTCCATTGAAATCACGTCAATTTGATGTCACCTACTGTAGTATTACATCGCCACAACGCAAATTCTAAGGACGCACTTATCGCACAAATCAATAATGTGGTACTCGTCGGAGTGTTTTTGATAATCTCGACACTGAAATGATGCTAAACGCTTTTGAACCAAAACGACGAATGCTGAAAAAACTAAATATTGGTCCTTTATCAGACGTATTACAAAACAATTACTGTTCGTTACATTTTATTCAAATAAACAACCTTTTCTTCCAATCAGTTCTCGGATATGCTCGTTGACATAAAATACTCTAATTTTTATTTCTTAAAAGTAGTAAATATGACGGATAATTAGAAGAAAATACAAGCTTGCAGAAACTATACGAACTAGAAGAAAGCTGCAACCATTTCTAAATTGTCCAGCTTAACTAAGTTTATTTTATTCATCTAACAACTACATTATTTTAAATTTAATATACAAATATTATTTAACGTTGAAAAAGATTGAATTATGTAATTTTTTCATTTTGAAAATTTAAATTAAGTTTCTTTGAAACGAACTTTTACAGTTGAGTAAATGCCGTGCTCCGAAGAAACTGCTTTAGAATAGCGTTTATATGAAACGCAAACGATATAGATTTAATTTTCTGCAGACAAACTTTTATGTTTCTTTTATGCGACGAATGAAGGCACGGAAAACTGACTATAAGAATTCCTGAAATAAGTACTTCCATGTCCGTAAAAATTTGTTACACTTAAAAATTTAAAGAGTTTAACATAAAATAAAGCAATTCAAGTCAGTAGCTTAAAAACAGCATCTGGTATATGATACAAATTTGAAAAAAATGTTTCATTGCAAAGTATGAAAATAAAATAACATATTCGGCTTTAAGAAATTCAAACGTCTTACTTAGCTCTTATATTAAATATACATTGGGACGGGCGGTAGAGCAGCGGTTAAGTTGGCTTTCGAACTGCTCTACCAAACGAGATCTAGTTCGCGTCTAGATCAGGCCGATCCTAAGTGTTGTATATATCTTCGAATTTCGGATGAAAAGCCATATGACTAAAAAAATATATTTAATAAACTATGAAAACATTTTAAAAAGTTACTCGAGATAATCAAATAATCGCACTTTTATTGTATGAAGTAAACAGAATTAATTCGATTGTTTGAACTTGTAAATACGGGAAATAGTATATTATAGACCAAGGTAGAGAAGACATTTTTCTCAGCCGAGCACAATTATTTCCCGAGATGCGAAGCATTGAGGGAAATAAGTTGCGAGGCTGATAAGTCTTCTCTACCGTGGTTTATATATTATTTTTTTCACTACTAGCACCTTTATTCATTTTATAATTAATTGATTTTACATTAATAAAAAATAAAATTACAAATGCAAATATGCACAAAAATAAAGTAGCCTTGCTTGAAAACAAGAGGATAGTTAATTTCAATTGACATTTATGTAAAATATATATTTTATAATAGTGGTTATAAAATGTCCAATTTTGATGATTTGAGTGAAAACTGCACTCCTCCTGAAATTAGGGAAGGTGCAGAAAGTGTTGGTGAACAGTTATTACCAGTAAAATCAAAAGATTTTTACATGAAAGTTTATGGTGAATTTAAAGATTGGTAGCAATTGTTTTCATTATTAACCAGTAGTTAAAAATGAAATATTATTAACCACTAGGAAAGAAATTCATCTTCTTGGCTCTAAAACAAAGTAAATAATGATATCGTTTAATGCTAGTAGTGGAAAAAAGCATTTATCGACACTACGGTTGTGAGAATGCATTGCAGAGAATTACCACTGTACTTCACAAACACAGTGCCGATGCAGCTATCTAACCGATTTTGTTAATGGAGAGAAATAGCTTGTTTTAACAAGTGAAAAATCAGTTAAAGTAGCTGGTGGTTAAAATTCCGAATTCTAGCAAAAGCTTTTATTCCGCTTGTTTGTATATGCAAACATCGAAGAGTTCTAATTTTTTACCATTTCCAATGCTTCTAGATTTATTGGATAGTGAATTGTACACTGATCTGGAAATAATATATGGAGCAAAATAGAACATTTCCGGAACTCCAAGCGAGTTAAGTTCACAAATCACGATAGTGGTTTATCAATAGCACCCAGTAACACAAATAAATTTTAAAATAGCTTTTCTGGGAGTTTAAAGTTGTCATTGCCTGTTTAAGCACAAAAAGACGAAATGTAGATGTGCATTGCTCGGAAAAATTTTCAAGCTCCGGTAATATCCAACAAATGCTTTGCTTTTAAAGCCAGCCACCAGAAAATGCGGAATATAGCAGTTTGATGTTCTTTCGTACATATCAGTGGTTGCTTAAAATGGTGGAGCAGACGCGATAGCAGGAAACATGACAGTCGAGAGGATAAGGCTTAAGATGCAGCTTTTGATATAAATCGTGCTATAAGTATGATAGTGAGTTTAAGAAAACCCGAATCGGCTGTATAAAGTTTACTGTCCTGTACAGTATTACGGTTACAATCAAAAAAAATCTAATAACAGTGAGTGAGTGCTAGTTATTAAATTGAAACTAAGAGCAACGTAGTCAATTTACTCAATTCAATACAAATTGATAATACATTCGCTGTTTAAAAAAGAAGAGTAAACTAAATATTGTTCTAGGTCTTTAAGGCGTAATATAACGTTACAGTCACATTACACGTTACATTACGAAGCTCAGGTATCGTGTGAATTATCAACGCGAGCAATCGAGCGAACATGGTGCTAGCTTGTGATCCATCAGCTGTTTGTAAACCGTTCACAATAGTGGTGTAATGTTGCATTATTTGATGGTCGTGCAGAAACCGAGAAAGAGAAGTCGCCTTGCGGGCAGGCGCGATTTATACAGTAAAACAATCCACACGTGAGCATTCCTGCTGTTACCTTACGGCAGAATACTCAAATGTGTACAAGGCCTTAGGTATAAATATATAAATCAATAAATTTGATTACGTGTTGCTTCTGCAAAGTTTCTAATAAAACTTTAAAAGAAAATTTCATGATATATCTATTTACATGTAATTAAAGTAAATTAATTTAAGTAATTAGTGAAACAGATTCATCCTAAATGTAAAAAGCATTTAACCCTTGAACAGACAAATATGTAATTTCAGTTTACTATTAATCCATAATCAGCGGTCACATGCATGCAAAACTAAATTAATTCTCGATTGCGTTAACGAATCTGATATAGGGTTTCACCAGTTTATTAAAATATAGCTTTGATGAATACGAAACAGTAAATAATATAATTTCATACCACTGCACTCAGATATGCTGTTGACAATATTGATATTGATGTTCATTACTGATTAGTGATCATACACAATGCCATTAATTTTATAACAAAAGCAACTCACCAAAAATTATTAGATGGAAATTTTAGAAAACAGATTAATAGAGTTAACAAGATACGATGTTGTCTTATTATTATTAATAACACAAATTACAGTAATAACCCCCAAAAAATAGAGGCAAAATCAAGGTGTTATTCGTATCTATTTATATGGTGAATCCGAATCCCATTTACCCATCTGTCTGAAGTTTTAGTGGTGAGAGGCCCCCACTAGTACATCCCAAACATTTATGTCTCCATTATATAGAGCTTGTATTCTTTTCTAGAGTGGACCGGTAATATATACACGCCGAAAGAGCAAATTCAGGTTCACAGTAATCGTTCGGGTTATTGTGGGCCTGTGCGCTGATAGGTACTTCACATTCAGTTAGAATAGAGACTAGGCGGACAAGGGGCCTCGTTCTATTTCTCGGTCTGTATTACAACTTGCGTTCACTTCCATTCTGTTGTGTGGCCTATACAACTAATATTGAATAAAAATGTAATGATGCGTTATATTATTTTAGCTTTTATTGTATTAAAATGTATTGCAATTAATTTTGCCCGGGCGTGCACTTCCATTTTATGCGTGATCTCGGGTCGGTCGGAGTGAGTGAGACCCCGCTAGAAAATTAAGTTTGACACCCTTTTTGTTCTAGTATTTATTTCACAGTAATGTGTTTTGTGTTGTAAATGAAATTTTCCTCATCATTTAATTTAATAATGTAATACTTACATACAATATACTATACAACGGGGCAAAGAATTCAGTTTTACGCGTGACCTCGTGTTGTACGTCGAGAAGCGGAGTGAGGTCCCCGCTCTCAACTGAGCTTAAAACACCTATTAATTTGGAGTAGGTTAGTAAACATTTCAGTTCCCTACTATACGCGTTCCTTATAATAGCAGATTCTATACCGTAGCATGCACAGTACAGTTTGGCAAATCATTTAAACAGTTCAGCAGTTCATCTTCTCCAAGTCTTAACTTCAAGTTTATACCGAGACAATCAGCCGAGATAACGGATTGTAGGAGGAATACTGGGTGAATAATACTTAGGCCATTCTGGTGATTTTTGCATTTACTTTAATTTTGATTACCTGCTATTCCCTTCCATCTATCTTTTTATCTCTCTCTTTCTGTTTATTTCTATTCTGTCGCGGCCGTTTGATACGAGGCAGACCCTCAGACAACCTACAATTTTACCTGCAACACCGATCACGTAACAAAAGAGCGTCACAATAAGAACAATAATACTTAACTAGTACCACTCTACTAAAACGAATAACATATAATGTGAGCAGCAAATGTTTTATGCACAAAAATAATGAAAGGGATGCTTTGCCTATCTTGCGTAAATATTGGAGAATATAAACATGGAAACAAGTTATGCGCGGCTGTTTTCTACACATAAACTAATAATATTTTATCAGTGGCGCCTTACTATGCTTTTGCTTATGGGACTCTCAGAACACATTCGCTGGGAAAAATATGAAAAATATTTATAACAAAAGCCTCCCGCCGATATAAATTAACTGAAAAAAAGTTCTGATAAGAACATCCTCCAGAAGAAAAAAACATTCCCCGAAGAAGAAACCCCGGCAGAAATTTCCTGGAAAAAATAACTACAAATAAACATTTTTTGCTGGCGGATCACTGTATAATTAAGAAAGAGTTTTCTTAACAAGCTGTTTTTTTATGCAAAAGAATTTTATTTAAGGCTTTGATAAAATTTTCTTTGCAATATTTTTATGGAGCTTCGTTGCGCGGTTTTTTTTTGTTTTTTCTGGAGCTGTTTTCCACGCTTTTTCGGTTATATTTATGGGATTTTATTTCTGGGAGCAATTCCCGACTCAGCGGAGGAAGCATTTGGAGCGGTGAGCGCCGGGTAAGTAAACTAAGGCCCCGATTTTATTGGTAATCTCCAGAGAGACTGGAGACTGGACACCGGAGACCGGAGACCGGACACCGGAGAGGACTGAGAGACAAGTCACAGAGGGGAAACTGAAGAGGTATATAAGACGGTCGAGGAAAAGGTGGAAAGGCAACATATGAAGAAATAATAAGTGGTTACAAACGGCTCATACACGGAGAAAAACAGAAGAAGAAGAAAATATGAAAAAAAGAAGAAAGAGAAAAAGACAATAATTTTGTATTTAATGGTTTTGACTGTAAAATTAACATGTTCAGTGATAAACTGCAGACAAGTATTTTGTTACATTTTAGCGAGATTGACACACTAATAACATGTAATATTCAATATTTAGTTTCGTGGTAATAAACTTTCTTATTATCTTTTTAAAATGACATTTATGACGAATTTTCGTAACTTGGATCTTATTTCAAGTAATCTGCTGCAGCGAAGCAATTTATATACATTTTTAATATTTTTCTAAGCATCTGTGCAGGAACTGTGCTTAACGAGTTTTTTACTACCGTTCAGACGGGCGGAAATTATTAATTTCGTCACAAGTTGGTTTCTGACCCAACCAAAAGTTGTAGAAGGGTGCTCTCAACACATTTCAGTGAGCACTACTTCAAACTACATTAATTTATCACAAGTACAACTTCAGCGGTGAAATATATTAGATATCGAATGTACGTGGTTCTGTTCTACAAAACTTCTAAACGCAGATGGACATATGTTACTAGGCGCGGCTTCTATTTATCACAAATGTTCTAAACTAATTAGTGATTACTAATTAACAAATACCTAGTCGAACTATTTCAAATAATTTAACTAACGTGGTTGTAAACTTACTTAAGAATTTTATGAAGATTTGCTCGTTAAGTTCTTGAATTGCTCTTGCTCGTTATCATTATAACTGTCACAAACTACTACTGATACAATTAAAATTTAATGTGAAATAATAACTTTCAATGTGTTTCCGCGACAAAGAATTGTAAGACTTAATAATAAGTCACCATATTTCTTATGCATTTTAGTAAACAATTTTTAACTGCAAAATCCTGCTCTTGTTGGGTATCGACAAGGACTAACAATTACAGCATTTTAAAATTTGCTTCACAGGGAACATGTTTACGTAAAAGCAGTGGGAGTTTTCATATTAAAAAATGCATCGATAATAGAAATTATGTCGAACAGAATTAAAATTATTTAATTATTCACGTTCTGGATTCGACAAAGCTATTGCTTAAATGAGTAATTCTAATACCTTCTTCTTCTTATAGTGCCATACCCTATTCAGGGCGTTGGCTACCTCTCTCCTATGTCTGTGTTTGGTGCGCGGCAATAGATATTTTGCACAGACAGACATAGGGGACCTACAGTTTAACGTGGGCTCCGAACCCCAGGAAGTGCACGCACTTCTCCTCCAGAGAGGTTTTCCTGGGGAAAAATCCACCTCGCTGGTTTTCCGTTGCCTTGCGAGGAAGAACGACCGGGCCGGGGATCGAACCCGGATCCGCTGCATTGGTAGCCCGCGCGCTTACCACTGAGCTACGGCCGCTCATTCTAATACAACAAACAGATTAATATGGTGATCTATTTCTACGACAGATACTGCTACAGCAGATATTTTTGTACAGTAATACCATTTTCATTTCCATAATTCACCTAGAAAAGTACCTATTAATAGAAACAAAGTGGTGCAAACAATAGAAAAACTTAATGATTGTAACCGAACTAGTTGATAGGTTGTTGTAGATTATATCATACGACTCTGCTATTCTAGACGAACTGCTATGGGTTGGAAAGCCAGGAAGTATTTTCATTCACGGCGTATACATGTCAATGTTTTAAACCGTGACAAATATAAGGTAATAATGCTTGACTTAAAACCAAATTAAACATGGAGCTAAAAATTACTTTTGCAGAATAGATATAACATACATACACAGCATTAAAATCATTTATTCTTGATTCGGGATAATGAATCGCGTATTTGTAGACAGATTAGACCGATAATTAAATATAAGAGCAATAGTGATATTATATTTCAAATTTTACTTAAAATTTACATAAAACTCATCTTGCTGCCGATAGGCTATAGAATGTACTAAAATAATTTTAGACAGATATTCAAAATAGATCTGCAGTAAAAGTGTAAACCAACAACAGAGAATTGACGTAAAAACACGTTTTGCAGCTTACGGAACAAATGGATTTTGCTAAAATTCAGGCGGAAAATTAGTTTTAAGATATACAAACACCGAAAGCGGAAGACATTTCTCAAATTATAAAGCAGAATATAGTAGTCAATGTCAAAACAAATGCAATGCTTATTTATTTTGTTATATATTTAACGTCTCTTTTTTGTTGCTAAGGCTTAACACCGAGGTTGAGGAATAAGCTCAGTACACCTGGAACTTTGGTTCAACCCTGGTCTCCGATAAACGTGTAATGCTTATTGTCCTTACTCTGTAGTTCCAGGTGGCGACCGACACGATTTTCAAAAATTTTGACGTTACCGCTTGTTTACTCATAAACGAGTTGTTAATATCTCCATAAAATTTTGTAACGTGTTTTATTTATTGTTATGGCGCATTTTGCTTATTTGTTTGAATTGTTTTTTGTTTTATGTATATCCAAGGATCATACCGTTACTTTTGTTGATATATTTTGATTTGTTCACTGACAATGGTCCCATTCACATTTAACGTGCATTATAATTAACTTACAGCCTAACTACTAACAGTAACAGCCCTAGCGGGTGCACTGTTATTATAGAAATGTATTTTTGCAACTATAAAATTTTCACAAACATAATTCTGATAATCATGTTTGTTCAATTTGTATGTTAACAAAACTAGGGATGGGTTATTATTTATTTATTTTCCCAATTTAAAGGGAATTTTACGATGCCAAATTTATGCCAACTTTTTGCTGAGTAAATAAGCGTATAACTAATTTTCAATATGTGACTTTTATGCTTCCCGTAACCATTTCACTATAATTGTCCGGGGATTTCACCAAACTGCATAAATGCGGATATATCAAGCTTATTATATATGATATTTTATTGTAGAGTGGAACAAATTATGTAGCAGCGGATCCCAAATACTCATCGGTTGTGATGCTAATGCTCACCTTCACCTTGTAGTTTAGGGAAGCACCGATGCTAATCCCAAAGGTGAGTCTTTTTACAATTCAATATAGTATTTAACTTCGACAAGGCGCCTTCGTAACAAGGCGAAGACAGAAAGTAATTGATATAACAATAGGTGGCAGAAAGCTATCGCAATTCTCGTTTAACTAACTGGGAGGCCTACAAAAAGAACCTAAATTGTTCTCTGGCGAGGACTAAAATTTCTATAAATAACCTTTATCTAGAAATAGCTGTGGAGCAGACGCAATTATTTCTACATACAAAGAAACATTGTCCCCCAAAAAAAAAACAGTACTCAATAAACACACTAGTAAGCAATACTTGAAAATATATGAAAAAGTAAAGAGTTTCTTTAATACATAGAGCTGTAACGGTTCCTTTAGGTGAAATTAGTTATAATAGAGAAATTTTGATTGTTAAATCAATTGCATACAATAATAGTTATAATACTCAACTTATTGATACACAAATTAAAGTGAAAAATTATAAACTAGTTATTCAGAAAATTTAACCACCAACTACTTCAGCAGATAAAATGAAATACGTGTCAATTCCATATTTTGGCAATAAGTCAGAAACAATTGCTAAAATTATAAACAAAACAAATGAACGTAAAATATCTTTTAAAACAACAAAAAAAAATTATTATACACTTTGTTTAATGCTATAGAAACAACAGACAATTTACTGAAATCAGGCATCTACAAATTAAATTGCTCGCACCGTAATTCGATTTATATAGGGCAAACAATTAGAAATTTTGATATTAGACACAGGAAACACGTACGTTGTTGCAAGTATAAACACCCCTATAATTCCAATTACGCTAAACACTTATTAGAACACAATCATTCAATGACATCTAATAACACTATAAAATGTTTACACTTTTGTGGTGATAAACGTAAGTTGGATATACTAGAAGCATTTGAAATTCACAAACATTTTAAGTCTGTATCTTTAATGAATGAGCAAATTGATCTCTTAAATTCACGATTATTGAACGTTTTGAAATGAGAAATCAAGTCATCTGGACGCAGATATAGAAAACCAAGATCAAGTTATGACGATTTATTGTTCCTATAGCAACACCAACTGTTTACTTCTAATCTTGCCTTTGATTATGACTGTAAACACGTTGAAATACGTAGAAGGCTAAAATGAAAAACATGTTTACATAAATTAAGAATAAACGTTACCGACTAACGTATTTCTGTAAAAAAAAAACAAAATTATATAAAAAAATAGACTGTAATGAAAATTTGTTTTAAAAACATAGTGAAAAGAGATTTTATTCCCTTACTAATTCTAAACCTACGATGTTTGTGAAACCAAAATAAATTGAAGCGACGACTTCCATTCAGTGCTAATGTGTCAGACTTACTAGATGAGGGTCAAATTAATATTGTAAACCTTCACTGTCTTGTTAATAAATAATAGAACTTTAGATCGTTGCCGACAGGGTAGCAGTAAGACCAGTAGAATACTTAGGGGTGTTTTCTATCCATTCCTTCTTTACGGATACATAGAGTATTGATGAAACGTTTCATGACAACGTTTTTTTTTAGCAAAACTACAAAAGATTTGAATAACGTAAATCCATTGTACTGCTAATAATTATTAATGCGAAAAAAATGTAAATAATATCAGAAAGTTTTATGCAGCAAAGAAAATGTACGATAAATACTGCCAAGTAACAGATTGTCATAAACCGCCTGTGATTGCACACATTGTCTACCACCAAATCCTATGTAATGATTGCAATTTGTACTTGCAGAACACGGATAATCTCATCTATTTTTCATGAAGACGAATTCACAAAAGAAGGAACCCGAATCAAGCGGAACTCACGAGAAACTTGAATCATAATGTATGTAAGAAAATGTTATCAAATTTTTATCTCGCCTTTCGACTTGCATTTAAACTGTTACCAAATGCAAATTTTAAAATTATGCTCCGAATAACAGTTTTATATGAATACTTTCATATTCAACTGTGACCACTGTTTAAATAAATGGCTCTAAGAATTCACGAAAATTATAGAACACTTTAAAAGGCTTCAATGTTGGTAATATTCGATAGAGGTACATCACGGCATTATATTTTATTAGTATGATATTAGTGGAAAAGTTTCCACTTTTAATGAGGAATGTATATATTACGTCCAAACAACGAAATCGCTCGGTGAGCGAATGAAACAGCCACAGACCTAATTGAAGCCCCTAGGGCCTCATCATTCCTACAAAAAAAATATGAAATTTTTGCCATCGCATCGTCTGTGGTTGTTTTATTCGCCCACCGAGCGATTTTAGTGATTGAGCATAACGTTATACAAGGTTTTTTTAGGAAAGTTGAACTATGTGCAAAATGCATGGGAAATTATGTTATTCCAGATTCTGTCTCCAGGATACTTTGGTTAAAAATTAAACTGTATTATTGTGATTAGCTGTTATTGGTGCCATTTAGTCAAAAAATAATAATAATATTTTTTTGCTTAATTTCAAATGTAAAAATTATCATTTTTTGACTAAACGATACTAATAACAGCTAATAACAATAACAGTTTAAATTAAAATCTAATTAATAACCTAATTTTTGATTAAAATTTAATGGTATTAACAACAATCTTTATGTAAAACTTTATATGTTAAATGTATTTGTCGTCAACATTTTAAGAATAGAAACTAGATGAAAGCCATTAGCATTCGTAATTTCGCCCACAAATTCGTGTCAGCCGCAGAGCAATCAACTTCCGGGTACCAAACATGGAAAATTAGTAATAGCTAAGAATAAAAGTGCATTGATTATTACGTTTTTTTCTCCACGTATACGGAGTGCATAAAGAGTAGATGCACAGACGCTATATTTAAGTTAATATCACTGTTACATATATTGAAAAAAAACAAACAATGTTTGTACAAAACTTCACCTGTCTGAAACTGTCTGAGGGGCTCTCCCCCCCCCCCCTGCTAGGAGCGACATCCTTGCGCGTCTATAATATAAAGCGCAAATTTTTGTATACAGCGGCCCGCTACTGTATTCAATAGAGATAAGCAAATTTAAATGTATACGAGTTATTTGTATTATTGAATTATAATCTGAGGCTGTCATTTGGAACACAAACTCCGAAGATAAAGCATAGAGGCCAACCTTCTGGCCGTTTATATAAAAAACTAACTAATACAGGTAATAATTAGGACGTGATATAATAACAACAACCTCATTATGATATACTGTATTATTGCGTAACACAGCAGAACGCTAAATCATGTCTATGTCAGCCGTGTCGTGTAAGTGTCATCCCTCGCAGATGCAACGTCAGCGCCACCAGATAACCCAAACATTATCTTCTCCGAAATGCGACTACACTAATAACATGCGATAAAAAATTGCATCAAATGGACTTTTCTTACAATTGTTTTGGCGATCCTATCCAGTTTAGGAAACGCTACAGTGCTAAACAGTGGCATCCAAAGGCTACTTGACGCCATTTTTTCATTGCATGTTAAAAGGTCTAGAAATTTCATTGCAGCTGATATACTAAAAGGACAGATATCTGAAAATGCTGTTTTATTGCCTACAATTAATTTATCACCTTGAGGTACTGCATTGCCGTTTATAATTAAAAGAAAATGCTTTCATATAAGATTAATCTTATCTAACCAAATCTATCAAACGCAATCACCTTTATAGAGATCAAAAACGTACGTTAATAAACTAAGAATTAATTTATCAGAGCCAGAATTCCAACATTCTACTACAATACGCAAAAGATTACCATATGATTTGCTTAAAAATCGTCGATTCACATCGCCATTGATAATGTTTGATTAAATTACTACAAATAAAAAGAATTTTGTCGCGATTTTCCTGCAATGATAATTGAGTTGATAGTTAACCCGTGTTGGTTGATTTAAGACAATTTCGCTCGCTCTTTGCGTATTTAGTGTTTTCGTCTTTAGCACCACTTGTTGACAATCGACCTGAGTTTATCGGAAAATCGGGATCACTAGTTATGTTACTTGTGATAATATTGCACTGTAAGACTATAGGTCGGTAGAGAAACAAATAAAAGATTTGCAAACGGCAAATTTACGGCAACCTTTAAGGCCGGTACAGACCGAGATCAAACACAAACGAACGCCAACGAACGCAAATATGGCGTTGGCGTTCGGGGTTGGAAACAATTCGTCAGCGTATGCTTGCAGTCGTCCACACCAAAGTTTCGCATTCGAGCACTGGCAGTTCGGAGCGGTTGGTAAACGTTCGGTGCTACTCTGTCCGAATTCGAATTTACGTTTTAATAATAAATAAAAAATTTTAAAAATATTTAATAATACAGTAATTAATTTGTCATAATATTAGTATGTCCAGCGATGATGAGGATTTCTTAATGGCAAATGCGGGATTCATAATAATGCATTCGTTGATAACCAAGAAAAAGAAAAGGAGACGCCCACGCTGGTGGATGCTTCTCCAAATATCCACCTTCTTTTTGGTTAATTTATAGTGCATATTTGTTGGGTCCCATAGCACGGGTTTGTCGCGGTAGCACTCTATTAATTTCAAACTTAACTCGTCGCTCCACTCCATCTTTATCTATTATTTAAAAATTTTTATTGAAAACGTCCCGAACAGTCCAAACGCTTACCAACGACTGAAAAGTGACAAATCCTGTCCAAACCAAAACGTATCTTTCTTTGAGGTACCGCTCTACTAGCGAACGCAATTGAACGCAAACGAATCCCTTGGCCAGCGTTGGTAAGCGTTCGTTCGCGTTCGCCAATCCCGTACACACCAAACTCAAACGATTCCACATGTGCCTTCGTTGGCGTTTGTTTGCGTTCGGTCTCCGGTCTGTACGGGCCATTAGCTTGCCTTTAATATTTTTTTCATAAGAATGTGATTTTTGTAACAATTCTTGCGCTTTTTACAACTTAAGGAATAAAGTATGCTAGTGCTAGGTAGAGGCTTGAAGAGTTGTTTTGTTTTGTTTTAGCAGCAGCTCTGATAAAGTCCCATACAACTGAGGAAGAAATGTGGCGAGTCAGATTCCCATGAAGCAGATTCAACGCGAAAACGATGATGCCAATAACTATGGCCGCGAAAGCTTTTGACATATGTGGAAATTATGTTAATGATGTAGACAAAATAGTTGTATTGTAATATAGTATATTCGAAAGTGCTCAAAATGAATGTACAGTTTGATCAACAAAACGTTAGGTAAGGGTTAGAAAAGGAAACTATCGAAACCAATTCGTACAGTCATAAACTCTCATAATATGAAAACTTTATTTTACGGCAGGTTGCGGCTGTTCAGATTAAGTTCCGACATGAATTTTGTTTTACTTGACCTACCCTTATCAAAAATTTTATTAATCATGCTGTGTATGTCAAAGTGATGCCTATTAAATGTTTATACTCGAGAATGTGTAGTAGCAATCAATGCCAATTGCCATCTTGTTATATTTGTCGTAAAAAATTCGAATTTCTGAGTAATGACCTCGCTATTGTATTTTTGTGGCCAAAAAGTGGAAGTGGTTTAAAATTGTTTTATAAAATATTTATAAGTTCACAAGCGATTGTAGTTCCGTATGTGTACATGTATGGTTTGCCGTGTGGGTATTAATATAATGTGTAAGAGGAATTAGACATCTGGTGTATTAATTTTAATTTGGACAATTTATTATCCCACGTTAAATCTTAAAATCCTACCTACTTAAAACAAAATTTACATGTACAATGTTGAAAATTATTAATAGCACATTATAATTAGACCGCAATAATGTTTCAGTGCAAACTTCCGCGATGAACTTCATATATTACATACAAATATGGTTATGGCCTCCGTATATGCAATAAGTAATGCTGATAATTATATTTTAACTTCCGTTGAAATTGAAACTTTACTTTAAATAATAAATATTCAACAGATTTAAATTTGTTCGCCAGATATAATTATGGCACATAAATCAATATTGAATTTTAAATTGAAATTTTATTCATTATACTCACAATAGCACCACTAATGTAAATGTCATATTATACAAGGAATGAGATGAGACCTGTGAAAACTGTGTGCTGCGTAAACAGCACTATGCATTATAACTCGAAGAACTGGAGTTTCAATTCGATTATAATATTCTAACCAAAACTTTGGGAAATGTTGCGAAGTGGAGTCCTTATGAATATGCAAGACCAGTTATACAGGAATCATCAAGCTGTTTGTAGACCGAACCATTTATAATTCCACTCTTTATTAAAACTTTGTAATTAAAGGAAAATTATGTAAAAAAATGGTAGATATACTGTCCAAAAAGAAACAAATAATTTCAAATATGATGTTCATTGCTTTACGTCGTTTTTTGTACACTACTTGCTGAAATGATTTATTTTCCTTTAACATCTCCATATGCTATTTTATGTTATCATATTATGTAACCCTACTTAATGAAAATATTTAAAATCAAATTTCTAGAAGCGCTTCAAGTATGTACAAATAAATAAAAGTAGCTATACCTAAACCCATTTATAATGCAAATAAACTAGCTAATGTTGCATGCAGTGCATGTCCTTATAAAAATGTCTTTCTTCCTGTATTTTCACCTTAGTTTGCAATAACCTATATTTTCATGTCTGAAAGTAATATTTTTGGAAAAGTACCGTTGTTTCCGGCTGCACCGTGCGGCGCATTTTGATAGCCTTAAAAGGCTAGAATAGTCACACACAAATTTTTGTTATAAATTTTAATACTGTCTCAGCCATTAAGTTGAATAATAAAAAGTTCAACACTTAATAATAAAATCTAAAACTGGGCTATTGTTCACGTGCAAATATTTTAGCGTTAACTGCTGTTTTTGTAAGCTACAAAATTCAATTAAACTAATACGTAATTATGATTTCCATGAACATTAATTATTTTGAATTGGTAGGCTCTCTCTTATTCGCGCTATAACGACAAAACACTAAAAGACGCCATTTCCAAACATATCCGCCTTCACTTTTTATGCAAAGAGGGCATTCCATTCTATCGAAGGCTCGCGACCTTAAGCCAACAAAACCATTCAGACTTTGTTGTAACGTCACTTGTCACGCACAAGGACAGCCACAGAATATTTTTTTAGTATAAAATGTGTTTATTTACGCCACAAAAGAAAAGATTCTGGACTCAATTGATCCAAGCAGTGAATTATTTGTGGAATTTGGCAAAGTGCCAAGTTTACAATGCTTAAAAGTAGTGGATGGCTGCACACTGCGAACGTTAAAAATTCGAAAATGCTTTTTATAGAGACTTCTTGGAAATAGAGTTAAAATTATTTTATTGATTGTCCTAATTTGATTTAGTAGATTTGTTAAAGGTTGGTTATGTGCAAGTACTTAGGTAGCAATTTTCTCTGTGTTGAAAATTACGTAAAAGTTTCGGAAAACCTAATAGACTACATAAGCTTTTTGAGCTAGTTTTATTTTAAACCAAAATTTGAAGATGATTTAGTATTAAAGGAAGTCATCTATCCATTCTATTGATTTATACAAATCAATTTAGAGAAAAGCCAAATTATCAGGGAGAATTCATTGTAAATATTAGAGATGGAATTTATGAGCTTCATTGTTATAAATTATGCAACTGTATAAACTTGTTCGTCGTTTATTTAGAAATAAACACGTGAGTGCAATGATGCAGTATTTTCGAAAGAAATGCAAGAAAATCGTTGACGTTTAATATACCTAACGTTTCTAAAAGGTTTTTCATAAAATTTGTGTGTCAATTCCTTGTTAACAGATAATAAAACTGAAAGTTTATGTCTACATAATTATGTCAGAAACCGTTTCCGTACTGAGCTAGTCCTCAGAAGGGAGAACAGTCAAATTATTTCTTAATAAACGGCATCTTAGGGGAACTTGTGAATATTAGCGTACATTTTGTATGCAGACATATTACTTGCCTTCTATACGTTTTCACTGAAGTTATATTAGAATATTCTTAACAGTACTTTTTACCCGCAGGCTTTAGTACATAATCCATCATCTTTTACCTTGCAGTGTAGAGGTTTTAAAGTTATTTTTCCACTGTTGCTGCTTGCTGTTTGCATAGATATCTCTATTCGTTTTTATTCTCTTCCAGAACCTTTACGTCATTCCAGATCATCTTTCCCTTTTCTGCTGTTTTTTTAATTCTTTCTTTTTCTTGGTCTCTGCCGTTTCCCCCATTGATTTTGCGTCATATGCTTCTTGTCATACTAATATACGCCATATTCTTTGTTTTGGTCGGGCAAACTAACCATTTTTATGAAAATTATACATTTACAAATTTCTAGAATATCAGTTAAAAGGTAATTTGGCTTAACATCAAATAAAAAGTGCTTTAAAGTAAATAACATCTTAGAAGGGGTGTAGAGAATTAGTGACCCTGAAGGTTGGGACTTCTCCCCCCTCCTTTTCTTCGTGGAGTTGCCTTAAAACAGCCCACAGACTATGTGTTGGGGTTTGGGTGAGGAATTCAAACCTGCCGCTAAGATAACTCTTCTCGATGCAGCGGTTGATCGCCGGTCACCTACATTTATCTTTGATAAACCCTTTTCTGTGCATATGAATAAAGGGCAAGCCTCTTGTCCAGGAATATCCATTTTCATCGATGTCTCAAAAATCAAACATGGAACAGAGGTGGGAATTTTTGTTGCCGTCCTAAACCTAAGCTGAAGTACACTGTTGGGCAAATTTATATCTGTCTTCCACGCTAGCTAGACGGTCAAGGACCCTCACTTAGGTGAGATCACTTTGGTGATTTCAACGAAGTACGTCCACTTCTCCTCGGAGAGGATTAATTTGGAGCATAAAGAACTAGGTAAGTGATTTCACAAGGTGAAGTTTCACTAGATCCCAGTATGGGTACCTAACACCTTAGAGGCAGCGCGTTTTTTGAAAAGGGATCCCGGTTTATAAATATACCTCCGTTCCAGCCACTACGCCCTCCCTAGTTGTAAATTTGCCCAGGCGAAAAACTGGGTGGTTGGAGGCCAATGATCTATACAGGTGAAGGTGATATACAGAAAGTAGTGGCCAGTCTGATATTAGGAATTTGAGCCCTAAAAGTGAGATGCACTTTATCTGCCCACGCCTATTATCTAATAGTACGACCCAGCGGGATCGTGTGTAAGCACATCCCACGTTGTTAAAATAGCGGTCATTAAGATCTGACCGGCTACCGACCTATCTGTGTGGTGCAAAGTTTACCAGTACTGGTTACTGCGAGTAGCCCAACTAGTAAGACTGTTCTAAAAAATCCAATTAATAACTTTGTTGACTGATACCACGGGGAACAAGTCTGATACTGCGGAGGAATAGCAGCTCCCGTCTTGGTCACGGCACAGGACTCGTAGTGGCAGTAGTAAGCCTGTGCAGGCTAGAGTTGTCTTGGTGCAGTTGAACGAGACAGTTGCGTTTCAGCTCGGGCACTGATCTGCAGAATCAGTTTAGGTAATCTCCCCCACCAGTAAAAACTGAGAACCTGATGTTGTGACTAGTAACTTGTTCACTTTGAACCGTTTTGAACGGGGGCAAACGCGCTGATTCATGGTTACTTAATCCGGCCTGCAAAAAGCCGTGGCAAATAAGGCTCGTGCTAGGTGCCGTTACGTAAATAATCAAGGTTAGCTGTAATAGCTATCTCAAAGGTTGAATGTTTTCCAGGATTAGGTGGTGGAAATAATGTGTGGTGTCAATGCAGTTCTTGAACGAGGGTCAAGAACAAAACCATTCAGATATCAACTGTTAGTATAGCGGCCTTGTTGGCCCTTGCTAACAAAAAACGTTAACTCAGAAAGGGTCTTTTACTGCCACCAAACTCTTAAACCAATGATATAAAAGAATGTCGTTGAGCTCTTTTACGCGAAAAAACATGATGGAATTAATATAAATGAAAACTGGATGAGTTAGCTAGGCTATGCTCTAAAAAACCTTTCTGGGTCTCGCAACCGCTTGTATCTTTTACGTCCGTGGTACAGTTTCCTGGTACATAAAAAAACCTTGATAGTCATATAGATAGATGTGTTAACACGCAAAGCTGCCGCCAAGCAAGCTATTGCTGTACCTGATTAAGATGGCTAAATGTTGCACGCGACATTCCCGTACAAATGTCTAACTAAATGTTGGGCTTTTACGGAACACTCTCGACTAAAAAACTTGACTGTCATGGTTGTACCTTTGAGGACAAGACCGCAGAGCATGTACTTCGCCATTGCCCTGCTCTCGCACCGGCAAGTGGATCCTTGTTTGGGAGACATCTGGTCGTACATCGTCATCAGTACCACCAAACTGCTGACATGCTTAAGTTCATCCAAAAGGTTGAATGACTGATCATGCTGCGAAGGGTAGTTGCTGGTTGGCGTAGCACAATAGGCTTTTTCTATAGCCTAGGAGCGTGTTAATCTTTTACCCTTCACCTTCTAATTGAGAATCCATGTTGCAATAACGTTTTTTTTAATAACTTTTTACTAAGAAATATATTCCAATGTTAATGAAACGTAAATTCTTAATTTTCTAGAAAACGGTGAATGTAAGCGGTACAAATACCTTTTTGTCTGAAAAGCCTGCAAGTAAAAAAAGTTTCAGAAAAATATGAACTGCGTGCCTTACTCCAACTGTATGCAACCGGTTAATTTAATTTAATGAAAACACATCAGGAATTTACATCTACGCAAATAATGCTTACACACAAAATGTGAAGCAAATATGGTAAAGCTCTTCGTAGATATTGTTTACAATGTTTAAGGGCTGTAGCTTAGTCAGAAAGCGTTTTCAGATATATGTTTATAATATATGTGTTTTTGACATTTTTGTTCTATTCACAACCAGTTGTGATGACGTAAAAGTGCTTAACATTGTTTTATAGTCACATACCTGCAATTCTAACAATTAGCATAATTACCGATGTAAATTTGTGACGAATCTGTTTTACTTGCAAACTAGATGCAAACACGATGCACTTTACGATAGAATAACAAAACTTACAACATGCATCACATCTAGTTTCCGTTGTACGAGATTTACTACTTCACGTCTGAAAATGGTTTGTCAACAACTGCTTAATTTTATTATCTTTACGTTTTATTGAAACTCACTGTTTGGCATCAAAAACAAAACATGTCAGCGAGTATTTGGGGTAATTTTTTCCTTACATAGAAATGTTCGTAGGCAATACCCCTTACAAAACGAAAAGTAAGTTTAGTAATTAGAAAATAAAGTGTAGCATACTTTTGACTATTTCCAAAATCACTTATGGTTTTTATAAACCCTTTACTTGCATCAACATTGCGTCATTAATTACTGAAACGATCTACAAATAAGGTATACTTTTGAATTGCGATATTGTACCGAATTGAACAATTTTCCTCGAATTAAAAATGAATCGAGAGCTAGTACCTCTGTGGTTTCGGATTCAAATCCCCGCCAGGGCCATGGTGAATGTCGGTTTCGTCATGTAAACGTTAGATGGACTCCATACGAGCTGAATAGTTGGTGTCCTGGTGTCCCTGTGTAGTGTGAGGTCATATCATACATATCCATAACGTAAAAAATGAAAATTTTTTTTAGGAATGGTAGCAGCTTTATTATAAATCAGATTATTAAATATTTTCTCTATTATATACACAAAAACAAATTTTCATGAACATTTGTAATTAAATTGTAATTACAGAAGTAATAAAGCCCTGTGCCAAATAGTATATAGTTAATTCCAATTTATATTGGATACAGAAAACGTTGTCAAGAGGAATATGAATAGCCAAATAAACGTTTTTATTTACAAAGTATTGATGTCCATGTTACATATTAGCGTTAGCTATTTATCCACATTTTAATACGTATTATTACGTATTAAGCTGATATGTTAATTAACTCGAATGTTGAGGTTTTTAGTTGTTTTAGTATGTGTTTGCAATAAAATAGCACTTTCAGTGTACTGCACATAACAAGCACGCAATTTCAACCTTAACGAGTTACAGAAGCAAAGTGTTAAAAACTGTCAGCTGCTCTTCACCAACATAAAATGTAATTACTGCTGGAGCAAGAAGATCCGAAACAAAAGAAAAGTAATAAAACTAAGAAGCTAAGATTCAATTGTCGGACATTTGGCATCTGGTGTGTTTCAGTTTCAAAGTCATTAGAGAAAGATAAGATAATACGACCCAGCATTTGAGTACGAGCCAAAACGATTTCTGTGTGAAATATTCACGCAAATGCTTTTTCTCGTTTATAGTTGAAAACTCTTTAGTTGTTATTAGTTTATGTTTTTGCAAGATATGCTAAATATCTTGATAAACGCGCAGCTGCACCAGACAATTTCCTTGATCATGAAAGAGATAAAAACATTTCTTGGCAGAATTTCTCTTGCAATTTATGCTAACGACTGATATTCTTTAAAAGATTGATGCCATCTAAATAGGTTTCCCAAATAGCTTATAATGCGCTTGATACGCTTCTAGATTTTAATTATTTTACTTTTCGCTTTTTGTATTTTCTGTGGCAACGAAATATTCTACAATTTTCGCCGATCTTAATTAAGAGAAATAAGAGCTTCTCTTTTAATGTGATTTCATCTTCTGATGTTGTCCCCCTTCTCCCTATCAATTAATTACGTAAGCTCAAAGACGTGTGGATTTTCATTAGCAGACACAATACAAGCTGTTAATAGCGTTTGGTAACGTTCAGACTCAACTGATACCAATCATCCTTAGTGGTTAGTATAAAACACAAATAATCTAAACAACATTTATTTTGTTTGTGCTACACTGCAATATTCGAATATTTATATCACACATTTATATCATTATATCACACATCTTGTGTGAGAACAAAAAGAAGGCGATAGTATTGTATAAAAAAAACCTTAAAGTAATGCACCTAATTTGAAATTATTTCAATCAGTTTTTTTTTAAATTCATATGGTCAACGCATGTCTGGCCTGATTACGCTTTATACGGTTGGTTGAGACAGTGACAGCAGTACTGTAATACGTGGTATTGTTAGTAGCTTGCCGTGGAGTAATTATTTTGTTCTTGTGTGTGCTATTTTTCTACATATACGCAAAAAATGTTTTTTACAACGTACACGCGACAATCTTCACAATTCTCTTAATATTATTGTCGCACAATAGTATACACTTTGGGGCAGAGAGCATTTATAAAAAAATCTTATTCTAGCAATGGAACCAAAATTAACGGAATTTGGATGCATTTGGTACAAAGCAGCTTGGATGAATACCATGCCGAAATTCCAGAAGATGCCGTTGACCACAAACAGTTTCGTGCTACTCTAAATTGGTGTTTGAATTTCTAGGAAAACGAGTAGCGTACGACCACCGAAACATACTGCTAAGACCATTGATGCTACTGTGGAAATAATAGGCAATGAGCCTAAGACCTCTATTTGTCGTCCATCACAACATGTGGGAACGTACTATAGCAAAATAGCAAATAAAGACTTGCTCTTGTATCCTTATAGACTGAAAGTACAATAATATTGCAATTGCGTTAATCCCCCTCAAAAGTTATAGTTTTCTGAACAGTTTCTAAACATATTAAATAACCATGATGATGCCCTAAGAACTTGTTTTTAATCTATCAAGCGTGGTTACATAAAACTGAATTAATATCAACTCACAAAATATGAGAATTTGGAATGCTGATAAACTTCGATAAGCTTCTCATGTAGAAGTGCCTCTGCCCCCTAAAAAAATTGGTGTTTGAGTAGACGTAAGTAGAAGGAGCATAGTTGAATCAATATTGTTTAAAGGTAGTAAACTATTCTTATTTCTTTTAAATTTTAAAGTAACAACAACGCTGCAAGATATCGACAGTTAATTTTTAGCAAAAGATGACGTAACTCTTGTGTACGAATGAAACGTTGACTATGCTACAGGAACTGCTTGATGATCGAGTTAGTAACCGGATTGATATCTAGTGGCTTTCTAAATTTAACGCACCAATAGGTAATGTAGATGCACTTAGACAGCGCATTGCATACAAGATTGAATAATTGAATAACATCGCGCACGCTTTAGAATCTATATTGGATGCACTCAAATATACTTAGGGTCTAAAAAAATTTCAATTAGGTGGTGGGCGTTTTCAGCATATCTTGTAGCAATGATTTTATTCTAAGTAAGTGTTTTGTTATAAGCAAATGTCATGTTTATTTACAGATCATGAATACAATAATAAACGGACTCTTAAACGTGAGTTAGTTAAAAAATAGATTACTGAAATGGGAATTTTTACAACCTCCAACTTCAACATATTTCATTAAAATATGTAAGAAATTCTATGGTATTAATTCCAAAAGCCTCTGAAAATCTGACTTGAAATAAAGTATTTTTTAAACATTTATAAAGTAGTATAAAAATAAAGAATATCATTTATTGTAGTTTCGAAGCGTATCAAAACAGTCCGTAAAATTGATTACCGACATTAGTTGAAGCATTGTAATTAATACGGATGACAACCGAAATCGGGAATACCTGAGTGGGTCGGTTGGCAGAGCATTTCATATTGCTTAAAATTCTAGAAAACGAAAACAAAACGAGATGACCTAATTGACATACTAAATTTTATCCCTCTCTTGAGCTCAGCGTCATCCGCCATATTAAAAAATGGCGTCTAAAAACGGGTTTCGCAAAACATCACATCCGATGAGTTTTAAAACACAAACAGTTGCAATAATAATTAAAGAAAAGACCAAAGGTTCTATACATTTGTTTCGTAACACCGACAGTTTCGAAGCTACCGCCGCCAGAAGTGAGGTCTTTTCTTGCAGCTACGCGCTATATTTAGTTTTCCTTGCCGTATTTCGTTTCTTACTTGTTTTCGCCACTCGTTTAACATTTTTAATAAAATTCTCAACGTTTGACATTAATTTAGAAGCATTGCGGAATGCTTTAATTGTAATTTATTGCCATATCAACTTCAGAGTTTCATGTTTCCACATCCCCAAGCCGTAGAATACTCCGCGCGTTATTTTTGTCAGTTGTATCCTAATTCCCCTGTACTTCTACTTCATCGTCATCAGTATTCTCGTCCTTTCCTGAAAAGCGATTATAAAAGTAGACAGATCTGCATGTGTTCCGAAAGTCAATCGGCTTGAGAACCCTAATCTCAGCTAGGATCGAGTTACGGCTGATCCAAAAGTGTTAACAAATCGTTGAAAGCTCCTGCTATGTACTATGTCGTACTATGCGAATATCCTATAGGTTTGGCAGCTATAGTGAATTGAAATAAATAAAAAGGTGATGCCCCGGCTGTTGCTAGAGCTAAGGATCCCTTAATGGACCTTGGACGGACGGAGAATAATCGCGAAATACGCGAGGCACAAGATATGTAACTGAATGTTGTCACAGCTCCAATCAGTTTAGACCTCTCTTCAAACACCAAAACAGGTAGAAGACAATCAAAATATTGACAGGTTTATCGACTGGCCGCGGTCACCTGCAGTTGTAAGCGGGGCTGCCAATAGATCACAGTGTAGGAGAACAAGTACAGAAGAAAACCTCCGATCACGTAGCGTGTGAGCCTGCTGCCTTTGTTTGCGACCCTTTGGTATAAACACTTTGGCTCCCCTTTCCTAAAACCAAGTAATATTTATAAATTACCATTAAACATGATTTTGTATTTCGCTGAAGTAACATGTTCAATAAAACGTAGATTATTAGGGGAGCATATTGACCACAACAGACATAAGTGGCTTAAATGCAGTGGGACAACTATATCTCATGCCCCATCTCAAAACCATATAAAATTGCCGTCCCCTTCTAAATCTCAGATATTTCCACAGTAAGCGCGTTGCCATTGCTTCTGCATTCAGAATGGAAGTTTTCCAGTGAATTCTTGATATCATTATATTTAATCTAATTCGTCCAATATCACCTCAATGTTAGTGCACGATTGTCCCTGACAGAAGGAACCAATAGTTGAACATTGTAGTTCAGCCTTTCTACAATCGCAAACTGTATTTCAGCTTTTTGTGCGTCTGCATGACATCAGTTTCAACAGGTCATTCGGAACAACATCCTTTAGTATTGTAATAAAAAAATACTGTATATTTTCAGCTTCTCCTAGCCAGAAATAGTCTTTAAATGTCTTGTTATTAGCGTAATGTCATTGAACTTGGTGGTATATTTGGAAATAGCGTTGTAGAGCTGGTGAGTCTGTAGGGGGTAGGAATACAAAATTAAACACAATCTTTGTACATGACCTTGCAAAGAATTGGTATTTATATGTGTCCAGTAGAAACTGGTCTTCGGCTGCTGCAATAGAGTCTGGACGAACATTTGCGTTCTTGAACAAATGAAATTTTCTAGATGCTTCAGAAAATCTTCGTGTTTTCACTATCAGTAATATCTTTTCCATGAGTAAGGCCACGTATATTACTATAGATCTCAGAGTTTGTCGTATAGTAATGATTGTCTAAATGCCAACCGTAGAAACTTCATGGTGCGTCTGAAGGCAAAATATTTATGTGTGACAAAGTTTTAATATTCAAAGGATTTAGATCTCAGGTTTTCCAGGTAGAGGTAGCAGAATTTTGTATGCAAACAGTGGCTACCGACATTATTTTATATGCTGCAGGTTTTACAGTTTTGTCGCCCCTAGGCAAGGTTTCCGATGCTGTCTCTTGAATAAAATATTGATTTATTTCTATCATTTTAAATAATATAGCAAAATTTTTTAGGTAAATGATATAATTTTTTTTTTGTTTTTCATCTCTAATCGACATTTTTACAATAATACTGAATTATTTATGTTCATCGCAATTTCGTTGCCCTATGCAACTGCCTAGTCTGTTTATTGGGAAATCCGGCCCTGACGCTGCTATTGCCAATACCAATTTCCCTCTCTCCCTGCCAAAATAAATTATTTTACTAAAATGACTTATGGAAATTATGCACTCAAAACGTTGCAGTTGCTATTTTTTCAAGTAATTTTTTAAGTTATTCTGTAAACTTCTGTACTACGGTCTTGAAATTGAATTTACTTGCTTATCAGCTGCCAGTCGGTATCACTTTATGTATGTATACGTATTTGCAGCACGAGCTTTCAAGGAGTTAAATAACTTTAAAATGGGTTTTTATTTGTTTTTTAAACTTTTACAGGACTACTAATGTACGGCTCGAGCAACCGAAATTCAATATTAACACCCCAAAAGTAATACTCTACTGACTTTGTTTCACAAGTACCTTCGGTAGGTACGGTCGATCACCCAAGAAGCAGGTTATTTATTATACACCATTAGAACGATCATTCAAAGTAATTTGTTAAATAACTTTGAATTGTGCTTTTTCAAGGTCATACAGCTATGTTTAGCTCGGGAAAGTATAATCGTTTGCTGAACTTGAAATAGGTTTTTACAAGGTCTTATACGGTTACTTCGTGAATGAAAAACGATCTTTATGTATAAACGCCAAGTTATTAGACCGACTATTTAGAGTACATTGGAATATGCATATAGCTATTTTAGAATCATAAAAAAAATTACGTAGCAATTCGGCATTAATTGAAATACGCTTTGGCTACATTTCGATTTTGTATTTGGTACCAATTCGACCTTATTGAAAAGATCATCGGTAATGAACCTTTGAAATGACCACATCGAATTTGTATTTTCTAGAATATGTGGTCATTGGAAAATTAGGATTAAATTATTGTGGCAAACACAACGTTATTAGAACGGCGCGCGGGCGGTTCCAAATTAAGATTGTGTCAAAATATGTGTTTTCAAAACCACTTGATTGCAAGTCATTTAAGTACAATGTATATGTTAAAAATGAGTGTGTTTTTATAGCATCTCAATGTTTTTAATGAGCAATAAATCTTATATTATGCCAGTATGAATAGGCTACTGACGTACAAAACTTTATATTTATACTTAAACAGTTTTCATGAAAAAGCTTAAATTTATAGAGCAAAGTTGTAGTATTGAAAGTTTCTTACGTTATTCATAGACATATAAAATACGAATAAGCAAAAATCTTTCCGTAGGTAATGAAGAGTTTTCACAGGGAGCTTTTGCGAACTTTGAATGGAAATTAGTAAAGCATAGAAAACTTTGAAAAATAGCAATAGTAAATTTAAAGAATCTTACTTTTAATGATTCCAGCGACAGATATTTATTTTGAAAACAAACGCAAATAAATTAGTCCAGTGTCCGGAATTTTCGTCGAGTATTTAGTCAGTATTGTAAGTATGAGACAATCAATTAATAATACATTTCTGCATAATTCCTGTAAATATATAGTTGACGCTTCTATGCACTCTAAAACGAATTATCTACGGGTTTCTAACAGCATAACGCCTATATTACGCGAGCTCGTATAGTTACTTATCATTTATTAAGTCAGCTGCAATTGATGCTTGTATATTTTCAAGAGAAATGATACAAAGTTCATAGGCGTAGAATATAAATCGTTACGGGTTTTAAAAGTACTACACGAAACAATTTTAATCTATGTACGTTCTTGATCTAATACCTTTTCTTTCTCCATTTCACAATGCTTCATTTCTTTCTCTATCTCAAGTTACGGAGTGCAGAACCTCCCTGGCCTAGCTCAATAATAAAGTAACACTGAACGAAACGATAACTTAATGGATTTGAGTATGCCCATGGTTTTTGTTTACATATTGAATTTTAACCGAATTTTTTTCTGTTTTGGGACTTTGGAAATTACATTGGAAGTTAAATAGTCAACAATTACGTCGAAAAAATGCATTCATTTAGAACTAACCGTTGAAGGGAATTTTATCTGTGTGTGAATCATTAGCGAAAAACCCATTGCGACGACCTATTTAAAATTTAATTACAACAATCAATTACCTGGGTTGGGTAATTTTTTCTGTTACGTTGCAAAAGCAATCTTTTACTTGTATTTTGGGTTGATTTTTCGTTTATAGGACTAAATAATTGAACCAAATTTAATTAATGTTGTCTACAATGAAAGTTTTTAATAATTGTGTGTACACGCTATTTCTTAAAACTAGCATTTTATAAAAGTTATTGAATATTAAATTGCTACTATTATAATTTTGTCAACACCGAGAAAAGAAGTTCTTACGATGCTGATTATTAACTTTGAAACTTCCAAGTTAAAGCTCTAAACGAAATTAAACCAAAGCGAGGTACATAGAATGTTGGATGCTGGCGCTAGATTACTCTCCCTTGCTGCAGTCTATTTTTAGTTGAAATTCGTAAATTTAAAAGCAAAACTCCTGATTATGAGGCGTAATTGGTTAATGGTCCTAATTAAAAGGTGAGTACGACAACGGATGTAGAAGAGCCCATATTAAATGATCGACTTGGACACAATTACTAATTAAAATTCTTGTTACAATTAGGTGTTTCCTTTGAATGATAATATTTATATTCCTACGAAAGGATATTTAGAAACTATAAAGTAAAAGATATAACTGTGAACTAATTAAAAATACGCAAAATATTTGATTTAAATTAGACCACATTTGTGTACCAAATTTAAAATGTCATCGGTCGTTACAAAAAGTACGTCTTTTAGACGAATACTGTTGTGAAATCTATTTCATCCGATAGAAATAATTTTGAGATATTGTTATAGAATTTTTTATTATTAATTTGGTGTCTCGAATTTACTCTTAAAGTTGTATAAACTATTTCCGGATTTTAATCAAATACTTGCACATTGCAACATGATTTCTAACAAAAATTGACATATCTCAAACACAGTTGAAGTTAGCGACTTTCAATAACAGTACCTTTTTAGCCTATTTTGTATGACCGATAAGATTTTCATGTCAAAAGTTAGAAACTATCGCCGAGCATCCCCTCTAATTACGCCACTAGTTGATGAATTTAAACTCAATCCAAAACCATTTTATGTTGGAGACATCAATTAAAGCGTGATTAAACTGTTCCATATTCGACTGGCTGTAACTCCGTACAGAAGGAATTTTGGACTAAACTAAATTATATTTGGTTTAATCAGTCTATTTCCAAGTAAGCAAGCCCGTCCTGTACGTTGTACCGTTCTTTAAGGAACACCCTGTATATCACGGTTTAATAGATACAACCATTCCGACGAGGCGAACAGTGTTGTTATGTTGATTTTGCAAACATTTTAAATATTATGTATGCATATCTACTAAATTTTTAAACATTTTCCCAGCAGCAGTGTGTTGCTGCGGATTTTCCCGCATTGCGGTCTTTAAAACCCTCTAATTACGCTACTAATGCGAATTTTGTTAATTGTTGTTTTGTTATTTAAATAATCACACACGTCGTATTTTGTAAAAGAGCTTTTACTAGTAGTATAAACAAAATTAAATGACTTAAAGGTAAATAAATCAGTGACCGAACAGAAGAAGCTGATTCCGTATAAGATTTACTCTTTATTAAATATAAAAAAACTCTGTACGGTTTTGTTGTATAGTCCGGATTACTAGTCTAGTCTTTTGTTAGTATTTAAATTATAAAGCAATCAAATATTAAGCAATTTTAGCATTATTTTTTTTACTGTACAGTTGGCGCATACCTAAACTTTTAAATGAATTATCTACAAGCTTAGAATGGTAACACATCCATATGTTTGACCTTAATAAAATGCTATGATATTTGGAGTTGTATGATTTGACTGGAGTATTGTAATTCCTGGAAGGCAGTTTTTGGGATGCTTGTTACAATTTAATTTACGATTGGAGGTTTGTGAAGACTGTAAGGTTTTGGTATTCAAACTTATAAACTCAGGGTTGCGTATTATTGCTATAATTTCTTGTTTTAAAATTCAAATAATGTGGTTATTTTAATATCATTTATATTTTCATATTTGTGAAGTTTTGTTTACTCTGAAAGAAAGAAGAACACAATCAAATTGATACGATTATTGTTTATGTTAATTTTAATTATAAAATTAGTTCAGAAATGTTTAAAAGGTTTAACATATAAGAAGTTTTAGACTTACTTGTTTTGTGCATCGTTAAATGTCATTTGTGGGGGTTATGGATGTGAATGTCAATTTAACAAATTTATAAAAGGAACACTCATTGTTTCACGAGATTTATTTGTTTAAAAAAAATGGGAGATCAAGGAGAAAGACAAAAGCAAGTGAAAATTTATTGGTTAGTACGGCTCGTCCTGAAAACAAAGACACAGGATTTTTTATTTTCTGATAGAAAAAGAGAAAGAAAACGGGTTATAAGAAATAAATAGCATTTTGAATTAATTAGAAGCTATAATAAAACGGATACAAGTGTTTCTCAACTAATTTTGGAAATATCCAAAAGACTAATAATACAGTTATCATGGTAGAAAAGGCCAAGTATTAGTAAACATAAAAGCAGTCCAGTACATATTGGTACTACAAAGGAGGAAGATTCCTACTAAAAGCGAGTGCTGTGGTTTTTGTGGAAACTGCAAACCAGAGAAGAGGGAGTTTATCATTTAACGATTGTCGAGTTAAGGATATCTTTATAAAGAAGAAACAAAGATAAGTGTTCAGTTTTAAGAAATTTCTTGATTTTTCACAATTGAAACCTCAAATTGACTTCTAAATAAAAAAACTGTTGTAACGTTGATATTCATTTGTGTATTTTTTTGTTTGAGTCTTATTTATTAATACCATTTCTTCCCAAGCTTAATAACGACCCTGAGAAATTTTATAAAAGAGTCTCATATAAAATATAATTAGTTATTGCGTAAATTGCAGGCATTTAGAGAATTGTTTTTCTGGTAAGTACATAGCCTCATATCATAGCACTACATTGTGCAGGTAGTTATTATTTATTCGGTCAACTGAAATTGAAGCTTGTGTAATACTTTAATTAAATAAAACAGCGTAGAATATATATGGTCATAAGCTTCAAAAGTACTTCACTAAAACAATTTTATGAAACTTCAAAAATATTTTTTTAAATTGAAATTCAACCACAAATTAATGAAAATAGAACGTGCAAATTCATTAATACAGCAAGTAAGTTCTACGAAAGAAACGTTTGGACTATCATCATTCATGAAGGACGGAAATCCACCGTTGAATACAACAACTTTTTCTAAATCCTCATCCGAAATATTAGTTCTCTTGTCCAATATGTTTCACGTATAACTTAATGGATTTAAGTACGCCCATGGTTTTTGTTTACTTACTGAATTTTAACGAAATGTTTTGCTCTTCTGTGACTAAAAGTCGCGTCTTTAGTTATGTGACACATTAGTACAAAACTTTAAAAGTATTTACAATTCAATGAAAATTACTCATACTATAAAATATCCTCTACTATTAAATTATCGATAACCTTGATCAAAGTACCGCATACTTCGATCAATCACACGATCCGCTGTTACTGTTTTGATCCAGATTCTTAACTATTACTAGCCCATGTTAATAGAAATTTAATACATGCATGCTGCAGATCACGATTTCCCGTTGCAATGAATAATCAAAATATTGAACATTATTGCTCACTTACTCCTACAGGATCCGGAATGTCTAATAATCATAATAAACGGCCATAATTATCGGCAATGAAATTGCACGACAAGCAAGACATATGGTTTTGCCTACTCAAACGGTAAGTAAAGGTGTGAGAGAGATAAAACCGAGAGGTCATAAATAAATCGGTACCTATTAATAGCGAGTTTATTATGTAAAGTTCGTCTAACGACCTTGCTAGGAGGTTTTACAGACCGCTCTAATTTAATTCATACTCGTGCTGCTTGTCTAGACTGACGTGCTTATTAAGAACTGTTACGCGATAATGGACAGAGTAAATGCCGCATGTTACTCACCCTCACGTACTTTGTTCGCATACAGGGTGACAGGTTATTTAATAATCCGATAAAGCAATTAAAAGCCTTTCAGAAACAAGATACGAGGAAGTGTTTCCTACGAAGGCAAAATATGTCAGACATTTTGTGCGTAAAATCCAACCGGCGCGGCGGCGGCACTCCCTCGAATTCACCTCGTACATGTAAATAAGTGTTTACTCATTTAATTTCTCTCTAAAGATTTTAAAATTAATATATGCAATACCGGTCCCTATGCTTAAAATAGATACGTACAAGTCTTTTTATTACACTTTTTCTTAACAAAAGGAAAAGTTTATTAGTTCATAATAAAACAGCCCAAAGGAAGGAAGATATTTTACAAATCGTATGTTGAATTTTCAACTTTTTGTGAATAGTAAAAAATGAAATTTATTTTGTAGTAAAACTATAGCTGAATATCAGTTTTCATATGCATAATTATTAGTGACGGCCGCCCTATTAGGCAGGGTAGGCCATAATTTTTCAAATAAAAAAATTCTAATTCAAGTTCCAATACAAAAAAAAACTGTTTACTTTTTAACGCCACGGTGTAACATTAAAAACTGGGCGCTAAATAAATAGACCGCTGCTTTTAAACACTATTTTGCATACGCGAAGGCGATGCTTAACGCCCCCAGCTACCAAACAATCAACCAATCTGTTATTCGTAATACCTCTGCATGCCCATTGGTAAAGAGTACAAAAATCAGATGCAAAGAAATAGTAAGAATATCACGCCGCAGTAACCACTGAATAGGCCCGCCTGTTTCCGACTTCCCCTAGTTTTTATTTGGATAAGGATGAGAATGGTGACAATCGTATGCAGCGTGCAAGATACGTTATACTACAGCAAGCAAGTTTCTATATATTATAGACGTGATTTGCAGCGAAGATGTAACATTTCGTGAACAACGTTTAAAAGACAAGTTCGATAGATACTCTTTGAAAAACAAATAGAAATATTTTTTAAACTTTACAAAAAGTAAGAAGTAGCACGGCAATATAATCGACTATTTGCATTGATGTCACCGTTAATAAAAAATGTAGAATCGAACTTGTATATAGACAATAAAATATTCCTGTATAGTGAGTAGGTAGAAGATCAATTCGTAAAACATTATATTATGTTCTAAATATTTATTTATATGTTTTGTTGTTTGTTGATATTTGATAAAGCCAACGAGCTAAATTTTTAAAATAAAGATTTTTTCAGTTTTTCAAATTTTTACTATTTTTGCACGGAACGCCTTTGATTATTATGTATACCAGACAATTAAAAACATGCATACGATTCGACAATCTGTACATTTAAATCAGGCGTGTGTGTTTTGGATATGAGGAAAATCTATCATGAGCTAACCACCTAACCTAAATTTTTTGTGTTTAAATGTTCAAAAAACACCTAAAACAAGATGGCCGCCTTAAGCTTTTTTTGGCATTTTTAAACTATTGTGGAAAATGAGCGAAAAACGCATCGTAGATATGGCAGGGGAAAAGACGAAGTAGGTATGACGAGAATTGCAGTTTTCTCTGTCAAAGCGTGTGGTAGTAGGGGCCCCAGGGCAACGCTGGCTTGATCGCTTGGTTAAATATAGAAATTTTTCATTGAATATTGGGCATTGACTAGATACGTTGTTATGCGTTTTTTGTCTAGTGCTCTAACTTAGTTTTTCTATTTTGGTTCTTTACTAACTACTTTATGAAACTCATTTGGATTTCATAAAGCAACTCCTTAAAGAATTCGAAATTTTATTTTGTTAGGTTGGTGACCACCCATGTGACAACAAAACCTCCACGCGCTATAAACATAACCTTCAAATTGTAAGTTTTAAAAATTAAGATTATTTAGCGTATTTTCTGCTACTTTGCGTAGCTCGGGTGGGGTGCAAGATAATTCTTCTTCCATCTTATCTTCAAATCTTAGATATTTTAAAAATTAAATCACTTTCAAACACAGTTTGTCTAAATTTTAATTTGACAGTAGTTTGAATTGTTTGAAATTGTTTTAAATGTTACCAATAGCCACATAACCAAAACAAAATACAAAAAATTTTCCTAATCAATTATATTTTTCAATTAAAATATAAAATAAGGTAAGTTTTAACTTTTTTGGGCCAAAATAGAAAAAATAGTATAAAATACACGTTTCATAAGACATTTAAGCGCACTTGTCCATTAGAAAACTCGCCGCAAGCGGCTCGTTTTCTAACTTGGACGCGTGCTCTAAAATCATGTCTTATGATACTTGTTTTTTAATGTACTATTTAGTGGCTGTCTTTAAGATTCACTCGTCAACTGCTCTCTATACAGGGTGATCCAACACTTACTATACTCCTATTCAATTCTATAACAAAACAAGCCAGAGAAAACAAATACTAAAACGTTTTTGGTAACGTTTCACTTAAAAGAAATTTAAACAATGCTATAAGCGCTGTGACGCGATTGTTATTTTATTTAAAAACGGCCTAGCCATTTTTTTGCTCATTCGGTAGAGAATTTTCTCTGTTTAACGATATATAATTTGTATACCCTTACGTAACAAAACTTCCGATAAAAACGCAAAATACTTCTTCATATGAATTTAAACAGCAGCCTACCACAATTGCAGTAATGTGCTTTAAAATACCAGTGCTGTCCACAGTGCTGTCAACAAAATATGAATAGTTATTAATACAGCTACCTTGATGAATATCGATTTCCCCAACTATTTTGGAAAGTAAAGCCGATCCTTGACGTTGTTCTTTTTTTTAGAAAAGAAATTCAACATGCATTACTGTCATTGTTTCAGACTGCTGATGCTGTTTGAATCCGTAGCTGCTAGTATAAAAAGCTTTTTGCGTTTTTCTGGAAAATTTTGTTATGTTAAGGTATACAAGTATTGACAGAATTTAAAACGAATACGATCGCGTCACAGCGCTTATAGCATTGGTTAATATTTTTTGCGAAGTATGCACCAACCTAGGTGATACGTTAAAAAAAACTATTATCAACATCTTTTTCTCTATCTTGCACCGTTTCAAAATTAAATAGGGGCGTTATAAGTGTTGGACCCTGTATATTAAATACGGATCCCTACCACCTGTCGACATTTGTGGCAACCCCGCCCCTCTAATAGAAGCCAGGTCTTTATCCCTCCATTATACAAGGTGTTTCCTAAGTACGTGTAGAAAATTTACTGGCATTTCCCTTGGCTTATTTTAAAACAAAAAGTTTCTATCAAAATGAGTCCGCAAGTCCGTTTTTGAAATACAAGGTGATGAAGTAAAAAATCGTAAACGTAAATTTTGAAAATTATGAATACCCGTTGGGACATTCATTTCTGATTTGGGGTGCGCACATGTAGCGCGAAGGACTATTTTTGTGTATTGGTGAATCTATTATCAATTCACCAGTGCGTATGAGTCGCCTTTGCACAATTGAATATGAAAATGGATACGCTTCTACATTTTCGTTCAGTTTTTACAACTTTTGTTGAATTCCTTGATTAAGCTGTGCTGTATATACCGCTTATTATTAAATAATAATAATTATATTTAACTAATGTAAGGTTTACAAATTTCAATGAAGCGGCGCTTGTAACAGGGCTGATATCTGGAAATACTCACATTTTTTTTCACCCTCGGGTACTCAATTACAATTTAAAGTTAAAGTAAAACAATATCCGATAAGACTAGCATACTCAATCACTATTAATTAAGCTCAGGAACAGATATTAAATAAAATATATATGAATCTATTTACCAGAACCTGTATTTTTTTTTATTAAAATTGGGTCTGCATACCATACCAAGCTTTAGTAAATAAACGTATTTATGTTTAAAGTTAATCTGTCGTAAAGTATTATTATATTTTAATTATTACTACATTAATTTTTATCTTCAAATTCCACAAGATTGCGTTGAATTATTTGCTATTATTGTGTTCATGTTGATTGTTGCAAAATAGGAATATAATTGAAAACATTAAAAAAAGTGCGAGTGATGGGGTACGAACCTATGACCAAAACTAACGTGATTTGAGTGGTTACACAGGGTATGTTTAGACATAGTTATGTTTTGTAGACTGACCTATAGCCTGACCCAAATTTATCCTAAAGACCAAGCATTTACACCTTCTCTTTGTTAACTACGACCAAATTTGTTACAGTCTCAGTTTGGTCTCAGCATAAGCGCCTTTTACTAACAATTTATGTCAACTGGAAAATCTTGTAAAGGTTTGGTTACACGATAGTTTTGTTGTGTCTGCATTTTATTGTAATGTTGCACCCTGTATACGTAGTATTTTCTAGAGTTAGGAAAACTCGAAATATGAACATTAAAATCGAAAAGACTAAGAAACAGAGCCAATTTAAAGGAATGTGGGTACATTTACTAAAAATGCTGCAATAAGGAAATAATGGAATTATAAGTTCAATAAATTTATTTTTTTAACTATTTAATGTCACTCGCCGAGTCGGAATTTTACTCATAAATAATAAACATTTGAGGTAATTAATTAGTAGTTACGCATATTAAGTTTAATATTTATATCATAATCACTAACTCTTTGCGTATTTGAGGAATATACAATATTGCTGAATGTTTTAAGTACAGGTTTTATATCTCGACACAGATTATTTCTTATTATATTTTTTAAGTTATCAAACAAACGCGTGGGGCGTAGCCCATGGATTATGCTAATTTTATTTGAAACTTAGCTCTAACAAAGTGTAGTTATTCTTTAGGTTAAGTAATAGCTGCAAAAAACAACTTTCTCACTCAACAATAGGCATTTTTCATTAGTGCTTATCTTGCTTGTCTTAAAGCTGTCCCTCTAATTTAATGGGCGAGACTTCAGAATCGGACAGATACAAATCTACTGCCCTGTTAAAGTATGTCATGAAATTTTAAACGCGGATAAGACAGCATCACTTCTTTAGAGAAAGAAATTTAAAGAAATTAACATCAAAATTTAAGATATTGTAAATAAAGTGATTAACCTGCAGCATTTAAACTGTAGAGATTATTTGTTTATAATCACGTTTGAAAATATTTAAAAAATAACAATTATTACCATTATGGATATACTACCATACAAGTTTAAAATAAAATTGGGAATTAATTAAATTCACTTTTATTCGGTTTTGTATGAGGTCTTATTAATTTAATCTTTCTCCACTATTTTTGTTTACAAAAAGTATGTTTTATGAGTAAACGAAACAAGAAAATATTTTAGCCGAGTATTTATTACATCTTAAAACTGGTTTTGCGGTTAAACTACGAATAAAAGTAGAAAGCACGTAAATATGGCTGACCCACGGTAGGCCCGGGCCCACCAAAAAAATATTAGCCCACTAAGAAATATTGACAACTAAAAAATGCATGATGCTCTTAGTTACTCGAATATATAAACAGGTTTATAGCTGTAATCATAGATTAATAACTTATTAATCTATGCTGTAATATATAACGTATGATGGGACGATTAATAAAATGATCATTTAATAGAGTCCAAATTCCGAAAATTTCAAGTTAGAAAATAAAAATCATCTAAAACATATATGTATTAGAAAATACGTCGATTACATCTTCCTTCCTCAACCCAAGTCTCTGGTTGATGGATTTGAATAAACACAAGTGCCCGTGTAACTCATTACTAGTAAAATCCATACCAAATTACATATCTTAATTTATGGCGGATATATTTTTAATAATAACCTGTTTTGCCTACATCATCTTTAGAGGGAAAAAGCTGCATTTCCGGACATATTCAATTGAACCATTTCCATTTGAATTGAACCAATCTTTGATCTATGGATATGCTTTTGCTGGGCATTTTATTGCGGAACATCCTGTGTGTTTTTCAAGATTCGGGGTGCTGCTGATACTTTTTCAGCCTAAAATAAATGCTGGTGATTGCGCATCGATCTTAAAAAATGTCACAAGTAAAACATAAATTAGAAAGATATGTGTCACTTAAAGTACCTTACTTCTTCGGAGAAATACTATACTTTACATTACATTAGGTGGTATCCACATGCATTAATAATCGCTTTCTATAGTTAATGGTGCGCGAGTTGTAATATTCACTATATTCCCCTGTGTACATTACATATTCACGTAGTAGTTGATGTTCATTAGCATTTTAGTCTAAACAGTCTAATTAATATACCTCATTCATACAACGGTACTTTATACACAGGTTTCTGTTTAAGTAAGCTACGTGTAAGTCATAATGGAATAACAAAGAAATTTTCTTAAATAACCAAAAAGCACTAAGGCATGTTAAAACTTGATCAATTTTAATCACATGTTAAATTGATTAACCAGTTTTAAAATAGAAAATTGAGGTGTTAAAAATTAAATTTATGCAATTAAATATTTTACTAGAGAAACCAGTGGGTTATGCCCTACGACGTTTTTGTTTCTGTTTTACAACCATAAAGAAGTTAAGTAAGTAGGTAGTGCAGCGGACCGCGAATCGAAGTCCTAGTTTTATGAATTATATTGCGATTGCTGTAATTCTGTCTATATATTAAATTTGGATTACGTCGACTTGTCTGAACTCGAGATAAATACGGCTGCAGCTGAGATTATGCAACTCAAGCGGCTAGCGAAGGTTAATATTTTTTAAAAGTTACCAAAAACTGAGCAAAGTACTTCTCTTGAACTTTCCAATACTTTAGATGCTGTTCCTTATTATCATATATTTAAAAGTATTCTAATATTGATATTTCACGCCCCAACATTGATTGCAATAGCGTCCTACCATTTTTACTACTGTACCGAGACCAGGGCTGTGTAATAGTCATAATATAAGATACACACTACATGATACTAAAGCTTACGCATAAAAATAATAGCATAAACTTTTGAAAATCTGAACTTTTTAGAAAGATTCGTTGGTACTAAAGAAAACTAAAAATGAGAGGCAAATTCCTCCGCCAAAAACTGGGTGGGAGGGGAAAAATTAACCCCACTTATTTCAGCGATACCTAAAAATTAAGTTGTGAACTTTATGCTACTATTCCTTATAATTCTCCTCCCATTTATTTTAAACAACATTTCTTATCGTCCCCGTTTATTAAATTATTGACATACATTTTCGATTTTATAAATTCATAAAAGGCATAACAGAGAAATTAGCAGACTGGGACCCAAACCAAATTGTAGCCCATCCCTCTATGTATGTCTGAGCCTACAAAATTTAAAAGAAATTATGGCCAGTTATTAAACAATATTTTTTAGAACTTTTCACATATTTTTTAACTATAAAAAAAAGTTTTACGTAAGGACATTTTGCTGCCCTAGAACTATTATAGTACCAAATTGCATTTCTATATGTCAACCCGTTTTTGAGTGACAAGGCGTTAAGATCAACATGATCAAAAATTCGTATCAGCGGCTATGTAAATGTTAGTACGTTACAGAAATAAGCATTCGCTTTACCCCCTTGTCTTCTATCAGATCGGTCATTCAAACTTAAAAAAAAAATTCGGTTTCTGACAATAAAGGCTATCACAAACATGCAACATCCGCTTCCGGTTCGGGGTTTTAAGTGCTTATTTGTCTGTAAATTTTGGAATTACCTCCACATTTCAAAACTTAGCAAAATCGGACTATCTATTCTGAGGTTTTGAGGAGTCACACACACCCACTCACAGACATACATTTTTAAAAACAATTTTTTTGGGTTCCTGGAGGTACTCAGCATTTATTTCCGTCAAAATCTTAAATTCCAGATCATATTAATATTAAAAAGTATAGGAAGGAGTCACACACACCCACTCACAGACATACATTTTTAAAATCAATTTTTTTGGTTCCTAGAGGTACGCAGCATGTATTTCCGTCAAAATCTTAAGTTCCAAATTTTTCATGATATTAATATTAAAAAGTATAGGAAAATATAAAAAAGCCGAGTTTGTTGGGTTCAGCCAGTTCTTCAGCAGCTGTTTGTTAGTTAGTTATTGTTATTAGTTCTTAGTCTGTTTTAAAACATGGGCGTAAATCGTCAATATAGGATAAACAGAATTAATTACGTTCATTTTATCTAATAGCGAGATGCCGTATTTATTTTCAAACTTAAAAATCGTTTGTAATGTAATATCGTAACACAGTTGCATTGAGGTAATATTATCTTTTACCTCCAACATTGAGGTAATATTATCTTTTACCTCCAACAAACAAATCAAGAAGTATTAATTTAAACAAGCTCAGTTTTTTAAATTTCATTAAAATTAATTGAGGCTACATTACTGTTTATTTGTTGCTACGTCGACCTCCATTGTTATTTAAAACCTCTAATCTAAACAACTACGACGCGTTTCTATCTTGTCCGTGCTACAGAAGGCAAATTTTATTACAACTTACAGTTTATCGTTAGTAAACCATAAATAACTAAATTATAGCAACATCGGTTACAGAAAGCATTAATAATTGCCGAAAACAATTAATAAACTGAGTTGAGTTGCAAAAGGCCGCCGTACTATTTTGATGATAAACATTTGTCGAGAAGCAAGAGTCCGTTGTTGTTATGGTGAGACAGTTGGGAATTTAATATATAACAATTTTCACAAATAAACGTCAAACACTTGAGAATTTACTATGACAAAGAAAAATTAATTTTTTTACTCTAGACGTCGGCAAAGCGTTAAACTTAAAACGCTATTGCAAATTATTATTTGTCGCAATAACACAAGCTATAATAACAGGCAAAAGATTAACTAAGTGTTAATTTTCCTTAAAAGTCCAGATCGCTTTGCACCTAGTGCACAGTTTGGTATGCGTTTTAAATGAAAACCTCACTTTTGCGCTTCAAGGTTTGTCGGCAATGTTTTCTCGCAAAGTTGAAATTTGGAATGCGGTTGGGCTTCAGAAACGTTGTTGGTATTCGAGGCAAAACCGCAATCTACGGTATCTGACTGACAAAACTAGATTTTCGATTCTGGATGTCAATATTCCGCTCTTAATATTGTCCCTTGAAAAACATACGCCTTAGGCATACATCACGCTAAAGTGAGGTCTACAAAAGGGTAATGTATTGCTCGAGGCGACATCCTTGCGTTACCTTGTTGTATTAATAAAACTATACTAAACAAGCAAGGATTACGCTATCATAATTTACATGAAAGATTGTAAACTCTGTACTGTACACACTTCAAGTTTTCTATTTATCTTTCAAATCTTAGAAGTGTACAGGTACCTTATACTTGAGCTCGATTCAAAGAGTAACTTAATTCTGTTTTTATCTTAGCTAAGGAATATTAAGTTTACGCCAGAAACTTTATGAAACTTTGTGAAATAAACAAAAAGTTCAGTAAGCGCCTTCTGAACTAAATTATTACACGCTTCGTTGCTCCAGAATAATCTCTATTTAGTTGAATGCAAAAACCTGGACTTTATTAATTACGAGCTACCTAAAAGTAACACGCTCTGCAACGATGTAATTAATCAATCGATTTGTTGCAACTGTAGAGTGCACCTCCTAGTTAATTCCAGTCTGTGACCGCCAGACAGTTTCGTGGGTCGAGGTAATAAGTTGATATCTTGCTCACGCACCGTTCTGCAAGTGAACTTTGATTAAACAAGGTATTGCGAAATTTTGGCATTTAATTTACAACATGGTTTGGTATGGGCGTTTCCAGCAATTGTCATGTGGGGTTAGCCACATTTTTTATATATACACAAATACATATGAACATTCAGCATACGTATAGTCCAAGGCAGAACACATACCCAACGCATGGTACCTAAATGTCAAGTGACATTCGATTACAAACAATTCTTCTGAAATCGTTAATGTTAACAAATGCAGTACTTATTATAATGGTTGAAAGTGACCGAAATAATACCGCTTTTAAATAAAGACAGCTTTAGATTACGAAACAAACGTTTAAAAATGCAAATAAAATGGGTAACAGACTTATGTAATCTAGGGTTAAACATACAGTAGCTGGTCAGCAAAGGAATTCTAACAACATTATTATGGCTTGAAATTTTCCTTTAGTACCAAGTTTCTAATGCACTACAAGAGTGACATTACAAACTCACAACATGCTGTCTTATTTAAATAAAGGTGTGAGACGATTGTTAATGTAATGCGGACAGTTGGGAGTGATTCAAAAATAGGGAATTTGTCTGTTTGTTAACTTTCTAAATGTAGTAACTTATTTTTAAAGCAAAAATGACTAAAAGTGCATAATTAATGGATAACCAATTTAACTTGTGATATTATAAAACAAAGACAAACAAGTAGTTGCCTACATTTTTGCCATTGGTCTATGTTTCTACTATTATTTTTTTTACATTAAATATTATTAGCATTGTATATTGAAATTGTCAAGTCCTGTTTGTGATACTGTTGGATCATCACACATTTCTTTTAAAACAACCATTTTTGAACAACTTCCACGTGACCGACTGTGATTAATGGTTATATTGAATTTTACCAATTTTATTGCTGTAAACATGATAAATAACCATTAGTACATTAATGTTTAAAACATGTAGCTACCGAAACAATCAAGAAACCATCAACTATATGATTTATGTTATCGCGGTATATAAGAATTTATAGATTTAAATTTCACAAACTCTGACGTAGGCACTAAAATCAGACGAATTTGTATTCGCTCAATTTTTACTTTCCTATAGCTTCGATACTGATTTCATGAAAATTTTTGAAATCAGATGTTAGCGGACATACACATTTTGGGGCTCAAGGAACCCAAAAACGTGTTTTTAACAAAGGTCTCTCTGCGGGTTGAAGGGGGGGGGGCTCTAAAGGCGAAAGTACTGTCAAACATTGTACTTCTAGTTAAGCTTTTCAAAACTTCCGCAATCGCAAACGAAAGTTAGACATGTTTTTTTGGTAGAGTTCTTTTCCAAAACTAAGTTTGTAAAATTTGAGCACCAGATCTAATAAAGATTTTAAGACAAATCGAAAACTGTTTTACCAAACTCTCTAGCTTTAAAATAGCGGCCGCTACAACTTTTTGAAGATCTCGAATTTTACGCCCATTTACTCAAAAAGCAGTTGTGTGATCGGGATCAACTACAACTTGTTTGGGAGCCCTTTATGGGTAGTATACAATGAAGGAAAATTAATTTCGAAAATCCGAAAACGATTGCAATGGCGCTGCTTCAAAACTTCACAAAAATACTTTTCAGAAACTGCCAACACGATTTTTTTAAAACTTTCTGAGCCGATAGAGCTTTAAACTACAAATTTATTTTTCACTAATCTCCCAAATTTCACTTTGACGGTCTCCAGGAATTTTTGAAAATTTAATATTGTTTCATTATTTATTCAAAAACGTAAACGCCGATCGTTATAAACTTTATCAGTTCGATATTACACTGTTTGAAGTACTTTATGAAGATCAGCAAAAATTTTCATATTTCAAAAATTAAGAATAAAAATGATACCGCTTAATATCAACAACTCGGTTTCTGGCAGTTACGTGATTCTAATTACGCCTATCAATTACCTCTAGTTAAAAAATATATTGTTCGTATTATACGTATTTTTGATAATTCTTTAAATAAACTATTTGTATTGATTTTTAGTCCGAAATCCGAAGCGGATCTAATCAGCTGTAAAGTGGGCGGTTTTGTTCTTACTATTCTTATACGGGATCCAATATCGTAGGGTTGCCTAAATAATTTGTTTTCTTAGAAATCTAACATACGGTAAAATGAAAGAAGAGCTTAAGGCAAATCGGAAACGTACTATCGAATTCTCTAGCTTCAAAATGGCGGCCGATACAACTTTGTGAAAATCTTGACTTTAACGCCTATTTACTCAAAAAGTAGTCGTCTGACCGGCATTAGCTACGACTTATTTAAGAGCCCTTTGTCGGTGATATAAAATGAAGCAAAATTAAATTCTGAAAACGATCGCAAAAGCTATTCTTCAAAAGTCCACTCGAAGTTAACGTTTTTTCGTTTGGGATTTTCATTTAAATATGATTTATTTCAATTGCCAATGTTTAATTGCGACGCGACGTCTGTTAAACTTATATTTAAGTTTTTTCTGGATTTTTTAGAATTTTCCAAGACAAAGTAATGATGTTGCGCTACACAAAGTAAGTACAATAATGTCATAAAACCGTTTAGTGTTTATTACTGTTCAGGAGAATACAAAATAATGTTTTTTAATCCAAAAGTGGGCGTTAAAAAAACTACAACTTCAAATAAAGAATTTTTACACATGCACTATTAAAAAAAATTTGAAATTCCCGTGTTAATATCAACAAAGGTTTAAATATTTCCTCATGCATGCTTCCTGTAATGGTAACATTTCATAAACAACGTTTTTCCAAGACATATAAATTTAAAAAGTTGCCCTTCTTTGTAAATAATAATTTTTTCGAAATATTTGTTAAAGAGAAATATAGATACGTAAAAATTAGACAACTTCTATTAATAGTTATTTAAGTAACAATAAGAAATGTAAGGACGTAATAAAATTCGAGGTAGGTAATTACGAGCCGAGGCGAAGCCGAGGCTTGTGGCCTGCCGATAGTGTTAATAGTCGTAACATTCCTTGTTACTTATTAAATTTTTCACGCTACAGGTAGAAATTTAATCTTATTTTTAAAAGTTCGTTTTGACTACTGTCATCGGAATTATTTTTTAAAAGCCCCATTATTCTAAGTTGCCTGTGCTTGTTACCATATCAACGAAGAGTTAAAATCAACATTTTAGTATTCTGTTTGAAATTAAATATTGGAATCTGTACCTTGTTGCTTTAAATATTATCCTAGGAATGTAAATGACACTATTAAGTTCCGTAGTCAAGGGCAAAAAGTAAACGAATGTTATTGACCATTTTCATCTTTTGTAGCTATGGATGTACCGCCTATTTACCTTGCCAGTAGCGTAAAAAATAAATTTAGTTATAGAGCCTATTTTGTCACGAATTTGTAAAAACCGCAGCCATTTTAGGTTCCATAATAATGCGCAGGATATCACCTATAAGTGCACCTAAATTCAGAATTATTTTCGAAAATGCTGTAATGCCCTGCTAAATTACATTTACGCAAATTTAAAATACTTAGCAGCAATTTAGAAGGAATATTAAAGTTTGCACCTCATCATCCACCGCAATTTTTAATAATAATTTTGTTGTGATACGTGCTAAAGCGGATTAAGAATTAACCACGCCATAATTTACTACTGCCTAGTAGGGGACCGCACTGGATGTCGTGACTTGCTCCGCCCGCGTACTGATCATCATAACTTCTTCAACTATAAACGTCAATAGAATTTATAGGTTAGTTTCGCAAGAAAAGGTGTTTAGTTCCGATAAGAGCTGTTTTTGTCGAAATTATAAAAACTACTATTATAATAAAGTATCGACTACAATATTATCTGTTTAATTGCTGTAAACATAATTAAAAGTAGGAAACCGTCGCCTTTAATCAGTTTGACAGTAAATGCCGAGAAAAATGACATTTGGAGTATTTTTTAGACAGCGCCGCATTCGTGGTCGAATCGAGCTAATTGTTCTTTTTTATTGGCGATAGAAGTGTAATCCGTCAAAATTATTGCGGAAAAAACATTTTTCTCCAAATTAATAAGTCCACTACGTAAGTAAATAATAAACAATTAAACATGGTTAATAGTTATTTATTGTACAAGATGATAAAATTGCACTTTATCTTCGAGAGCGATTTTAGCGTCGAGGCGTCAGCCGAGACGCTAATAAGCATCGAGAAGATAATGAAATTTTATCGTCGTGTGGAATACAACATTTTTTTCTATAGCAATTGAAGTATAAAGAATAAAGAAGACCAAAAAATGAAGAAAAATCAATGATAAATTTAATTTAAAAGTGTCAGGAAAAAAACAGTTTCACGAAAAAACGAGTAGGTGGCTTTAATAACTTTTTGGTTGCTATAGAGTATTTAATGTAGAAAAAAAAATAAAATACTTTATCTATCCTTGCTGTGAAAGTACTACTTTACTACCCTTGATGGTAAAGTGCTACTTTTCCCTCTAATTTTAGTTAATAATAGCACGTTTTAACAGTTGCTATAGAAAAAAAATTAAAATTAGCGCAATTGTCTTGTACATTAAATTTTTTAACGTGCGACAAAAAACTACCCCTTGAAGGTCATGGATGCCGCAATGCCATATTTTTATAGTACAGCGGTAAACCACCAGTGGGCTTATAGAGGTAGTCTCTTTAATGGCATATTGCCACGTTATCATTTTAGAAATAAATAACTAAAAATATTAAACTGTATTAAATGTCAAAGAATTTTTTATGACATCAAAAAGGTGGGTTAAACTTAGGAATGATGTTTTACATTTTTACGATTTGTAGGTTCTTATTACCATTTGGAGCCACCCTTTCAATTTGCGTCTTTTAGATGAACAATTGTTTCTTTCTATAAAACGATCCGTTGTATCAGTGAAAGTCAATGTAATTCGATATAAAAAGAACTGCTTAATTTAACAAATTAATATAGTAAGGAATAGTTTGTCTAACTTCAAAAATCATTTGGTATAGATCTGCCGTTTACTGAAATCGGTGCACTGTAGGTGTGTTACTGGCCCCTACAACTCGAAAAATGGTAAGATATAAAAACCTCCCTTTTCCATTATTTACCACTCTTAGTTTTAAAAATTTACAGGTATTAAATACATCGATTTCGTAGATAAAGTCAAAATGTGGGCAATTTTAAGACGAAGTGTTATGCTGCTTATATATACAGCGCTTCTTTTGGTGTCGACATTCCTGTTGATTCTTGTTATACCTTCGTAACTATTTAAAAGAATTACTTTTTACTGCGGAATGTATAATCATATTAGGCAATTTTACCGTTGCTAAAATCACGGATATGCAGATAAACAAATTACTTTGAATTAACATACAATTTTACCCATATTTAGAACACTCAAACGGAAACGACTTCCATATTTACTTTCATGCTTAGCGTAAAATAAAATTCTACGTTTTAACCTATTATTATAAGGTCTTTGCCTGTGGGCATGTATTATTGTATTTAGAATACGAGCAGTTTTTTCTAAGAAAAACGTCTGTTTTAGGAAAAATTAGTCTGACAAAAATTGGGTAAAAGGGAGAAAATTAACTCCTCTTGATTGTGCTCCACCTTAAAATTAAGTTATGAATCTTATTCTCCTATCACTATTATAAAGAAAAATCTAGTTTAAATAGAAATTTGTATTGTTTCCGATTATTAAATATTGAGGCATAAAGATACGGTTTTCAAAATGTCATAGAACGCGTCATTGAGAAAATAGCGGGTTGGGACAGAAATTATGTTGTACCTTATCCCTAGCTCCATTACCTTATAAAATTACTAAAAAACTCGATTAGCAAGTTTTTGAGAAATACTGGTTTGAAAACATAAAAATTTTGAAAACGTCTTCACATCACAGATTTAGTAGTTAAAAAATGTTAGTAGTTTGCAACAATGTATAGTCCGCGGGCATTTACATTTGTTCCTGATTTGACACTCGCTTTTAGGCGTTGAAAACAAAATTTTCAAAAATTCATAAAAGGCGTGACGAAATTATTAAGCCATATGTTTGGAAAAACTTCAGTTCACAATTTTTAATTTTTATGAGCTTAAAAAATCTGGTACATAGTAATATTGTGTCTACCTAGAGCTACTGCAATACCAAGTTTAATCTCGATCTGCTAACTCGCTTTTAAGTAATAAGGCGTTAAAGTCAACATGTTTAAAGAATCGTAGTAGCCGCCATTTCGAAGATATAAATTTTGGGAAAAATAGGGTTATATTTGTCCTAAGGTAGAAAAAGGTTAGAAAATTCTATTTCCTAAAAAAATTCCACAAAAAAAAAACTTTCTCTCCGGTTTTGGATTTAAACTTAATTTTTCTTAATTTGTTTGGGATACATAAGACGTGCATATGCATTATGCACCCACCAACAAAAAGACAATTTTTAAAAACCACATTTTTGAGTTCCTAGGTGCCCAAAACATGTATTTCTGTCAAAATCTCTAATTAGAACATTTTTATGAAATCAATACATTCCTATACTGAAAGTTTATCAATGTAAAATTAAGGGTTGTTTAATTTTTAGTGTTCTACGCACATGTAAAATTTTGCACTATAATTCTAAATTGTCTTATGTCTCATATTAAAAGACCTCTTTACGTTCAAATAGAATTATAAAAGTGCCATTAAGATTATTTTTAAGAATCTTTCTCCGTTTATTATAAATATCCACCTGTTTTCCTATGGCGTCTTTTGGAAGCAATCGTTATTTAATATTTATCTCAAACGGGCTATGCCCTGCGGCAGTTGTGCGGCATGCCATAAAATGTTGCCTTTAAAAGCAGATACTGCCAAAATTAGTAAATACTTTCAGTAGTACGACTCAAAAGCCTTGTTGATTTAGAAACACCAATTATAACCAAGAGTTTAGGAAATTACATTATTTTTCCTGAAGTGTAACCACATTGTTTTTAAATTAATTGTTTTTTCTCTACGGTATTTTTTACGTATTTGAAGGCGTAAATAATGTGATGTAGTAATTTATTCAAAATAAATGCATTAGCGTAGTATAACGCAATTTGTTTCTGCGAAGAATGCGCTGCATGAACAGTAATGGTACGACGTGGGAGGGTTTTAAGTTTGCACTTTATACTGGAGTGTAAGAAATTTGGCTCACAATATATGTATGTCAATGTCGACTGGTAATACTGACATAAGAAAGCGGGCGTAGTCATTTTGTGAAAGAAATTTAGCCCAGACGATAAACGAATGTATAGAGAAGTAACGAAGTTATTTATAAAAACATTGGAGGGATTAAATTGAAAGCGAACGAAAACGCAGCATTAATAATCCATAAAGGCAGCAGCTTATGCCTTTCAAACAGTGATGCGAATACAAATGGGTTTTTGTCGCGCAACTGTATTTTCTATCAACGCAATCGGACATATTGACTAATACATTGCAAAGGAGCTCATTGACAGGCACACGCATCCATCAAGGTGACACACATTCGGCGAGGGAGTCGTTTACAAGTACCGATATGCTTTTATAGTCTCTAGGAATGTCATTCGCTCTAATTTTGACACCATATTTGATAGAAGGAAGTTCCAGCTTCCGCATCATATGTTAACAATTTGCCAATATTTAAATACTTTTCTTGAGTATGCGGTGGTAAACTTCATTTAATATATATATGGTAGTGAAAATCAAATTTAAAACTTCTTTTTATTAAATAATTACAGATTAAATAAATATTGTAACTTCTGTAATTATATATTCTGCAAATCGTATATTTTTTCTCATTTCTGACGTCCAATAACATTCTGGTGTAGACAAAAGACGTCAAGTATGGCAGTAACATTCGAAATAAGTTGTCATTCATTTTCGGCACGTTGAAGTAAATTAAATTCTTTCTCATCCTTCACACTAGTTATTATCCTTTTGCCCGTCCTTTTGTGATCCGGCGTTCATAGATTTCTCAGCTCCTACGTGCATCTTATGTCAATTCATAAAGAGATGTGCTGGATACTGGATGCTATAAGTGTGTGATTGAGAAATAAATCATCCAAACACTTTTTTAAGCATACGCTGTATAAATTTCAGTTTTAGCGCATTACATTTGCATGCAGATTTATTATAAGCCGCTAAAATTAATAAATTTCAATCTTCAAATGTGTATTTCTCCTTTAAGTTATTTACACATTCAATACCGTTTGTGATACCTTGTTGTTGTAAGGGTTCGTTTTAACAAATAATTTAGAATGCTGTTTTTAGAAAATAAGAATGAATTATTAATTGGTATGAACAGTTTGGATCAGCAATTTAATTTAAACTAGCAGAACCTGTAGGACATGTACGTAATGCTACCCGCTTCGTATACAGGTCGTCTATTTTAACCGGGACATTATAAGGATCTCGGAAACCATAAGAGATACAAAGTCGGTTAACTTAGATAAAAGTTGCCTATTTAGAGAAACAATGTAATGGCAATTTTGTTTTTCTCAAAGTTGTAGATCTATTGCAGTTGTGTTAAGAAAAAGATTGCGTCTTGTTTTATTTTCGACATGTAACATAAACATGTATGTTTTGAAATAACGAAACGCAACACAATCGAAAAAATATTTTTTTTTCAATACAGCATCAACAGTATGCGGCGCCAAGTGTAAAGTGAAAATTTGCTGTGCATTTCGCGGTATTTAGGGCAATTTGTTCTAATATTTATTATATATACACACATTTAGCTAAATGCTTTTTATTTTAATAAATCATTCTAGATTTAAATAAATTCTTAAACATTTAGTTTAAATATTCCAATGTTAAATAAAGCATTAGAGATTTAAATAAATCCTAAAACATTTATTTTAAATTTTCCAATATTTTTAAACCTTTATGTATTTAGTTTAATCTGCACATAATTGTTTTAAATCTTTCAATATTTAATAAATATTCGCAGATTTAAATAAATCTTTACAGATATAAATAAATCCTTACAGATTTAAATAAATGTTTCAACATTTAATTCTAAGCTGTCACATTTAATGTTAACCTGTCATATTTATTTGATTTTGGTAAGCCCAGCCGACTTAGGACGCCAAGACCGTTTACACCGCTAGTAAGTCGCAAGACAGTATAGTGTCGTGGTTAAAATAGTATATTAAAATACACAAAGAGTCAGCGATTGTTAAATAAATGCTAAACGTTAATTTGCGTAACTACTAACGAATCACCTTAATATTTATTATTTTGGAGTAACAACCAGACCCAGTGCGTCAAATTTTTCGTATCCATATATATTGTCATTGCATGTAACTTTATATGGGATGACGTCATTTACGTATACGCACGAGTCGAGTATACGCTTCCTGCTTTGTGGTATACGCTACGTAACTACTGGGTAACTACTTCGCATCAACTGAATAAACCTTGCATTTACATCGTTAGAGTTTGTTATTATTGTCTTTTATTCGTTCTGAACGTTTCAACAAATGCAGGGCAGAACGAAACGATATAAGTGGAGTTTTGTACCGCAATGTACAGACACTAGTGCATGTACGCCAAATATACTTTTTGTGTATATGCCGCAGAATGTGGAAACAAAGAAAACATGGCATCAAAAGCTTAACGAAAAATAAACTTGCACTATTTTAAAATTTATTGAATACATTTCTGTAAAAAACAAAAAATTAACCAAGAAATAAAATAATATAATGTAATATATTCGGGTGAAAAGTTAAATCTTCCATAAAAAAAAATCAAATTTCTTATGAGAACAGAAATGGAATTTATAGACTTTTTGCAAACAGATTCCTTGGCATTAAAGAAAACCAGAGACGATCAGAAAATTCATCAGTCAAAATTGATGGGGACAAGGGAAATTAACTTTCCTAAAGATTGGTGCACCTAAAAATTAAGCGATGTCTCTTTTTCTATTACTAATGAGCAATTTAGTTTAAACGGAAATTGTTTATCGCCTTCGTTTATTAAATAAAAGAACATTAATTTTTAATTTTCAAAAATTCATAGAAGGCGTCACATTGAAATTAGTGGGCTGGCACCCGAACCAAATTGCAGTTCATTCCCAGCTTTACGAGCCCTATTTTTGAAAATTTCCAAACTTTTGTTTTTTTGTTAAAGCTTATTTCATTGATGCAATTTTGGTATACTCCGACATTCCGAAGGACATCGAAAATAGACCATCCGTTTAGGAGTTATGGAGCTCACATACCCACCACCTACCCACAGACAATTAAAAAAAAATACTTTTTTGTGTTCCTAGAAGTCAAAAACATCTATTTCCGCCAAAACCTCGATTTCGAATATTTTCATGAAATCAATGTTTTTCTATATTAAAAGTATAGGAAAGTAAAAACTAATGCTTATAAAGCAGTCTTATTTAATTTTAATTTGTAGACATTATTTGCATTGTTAACTGATTTACGTTTCTATAAGTACTCCGGAAAACTATGTATGAACTACCGGTTATTTAATCAACAACGTTACCTGTGTAAACTGAGCTAACACGTTTTGTTACCACCTCAAGTAAAGCCTCTTGGAAAATTGTTGCTACTGTTGTTGTTGCTACCAAATTCTATTGTTGCTATAACAATTTACGGTTTGCTTTTTACTATAACCTTTGATAACAGCATGTAAACTTGTCGCATAAAGTTAAAATAAATAAATATTGTTGAAGTAACAAGTATTTTACTCGTACTGAATAAATATGAACTTCAACTAAGTAACGCTGGAATTTATAAATAAAATATTTATTAGTTTATTCTTATACGTATTTCGTCATGTTTGCATGTTATTAGTAAAGGTGAAGCTGTAAATATTCCGTTTTTATGGTTTGATTAAACTGTATCCAAAGACTACAATTATTCAAAATAAACAAATAAACATTACAGATATAGGTATTTATGTCGTAATAAATCAACGTCTCATTCGTCAATTTAGTCTTTGTTTTTGTTTAAATACAAATGATATTGTGATGTAGTACTATTATTATCTTCAAGTTTCATATGACGTGCTGAAGTTTAGCCTATTTTATATTAAGTCATGCTGATGAATCAAACTCGCAATATTATGTACTACAATCGCAGTTTTTTTTGCGTTTGGTAAGCTACTGTTGCAAATATTTTATATTTTTTACACGTACAAGTACAGCACAGTATATGTTTTTATATAAATGAATTTTTTGTTTAAATATTTGCCGATTAATTGATAGTGTGAACGCAATCAATTTTGTTTTGGCGAAAACAGTTAGTGTAGTTCTTTTATATCTGCCTTTTTAAATTATTTAGAAATTCTAAACTAAATATAAAGTAACCTATGGTATTTCCAGATATTTAAAAAAATGGTCGGCGAAAAATTTAATACAATTAAAGTGACGAGGTTGAAGTTAAAATAATAACACTAAGATAGTTATTGACTATGGTATGTAATAGTAACATCTTTACTAAATCAAATCTAGGTAACATAAGTTTTAAAAAATATAGATAATGAAATTTTATAATAACATATTGTATTTGGAATACTGTGGCTACTGGGAAACAACTAATTAGTATTACTGTTGCAGGGCGTTGGATCGTCTCAGGCAGAATTACAAATGAAGTTACTCGACAATTCGGTTCGAATTGCCTAACAATTAATTTAGTATTCATAGAAGGAATAAGCTGTTATGAAACAGAAGAGTGAAGTATAAAAGCTTGTACAACGTCGGTATTGTTATCAGTCGTCTTTACAAAGCTAAACAATCAGAAGACATGGAGTTCCAGGTAGGTTTATGTGGATAACTTCTAGTGCATTGTGTGGTGTTCAAACTTAGTGCTATAAATTAATGATATATTTTATTGTGTAGTTCCTCATTGTGTTCGCCGCATTTGCTGCATTCGCCAGGGCGTTTCCTTCGTCAGTGGTTGCTCCACTTGCAGCACCCGTCGCTGTAGCTGCTAGATTAGCCGACTCGGAATTCGACCCTAATCCCCAATATTCTTTTGCGTATGATGTGCACGACGCTATAACTGGAGATTCCAAAAGCCAAACCGAAACCCGTAATGGAGGTCTTGTACAAGGACAATACACCGTAGCTGATCCTGATGGTACTCGTCGTATTGTAGATTATTCTGCAGACCCTGTTAATGGATTTAACGCTATTGTTAGCAAGGCGCCGTTGGTTAGGGCTGTAGCAGCAGCTCCTGTTGTTGCTGCACCAGCCGCACCTTTTGCGGCTCCCCATTAGCAGCACGGGTTGTTGCTCCATACGCAGCTAGAGTAGCTGCCCCGCTGGCGTATAGTGCGCCTGCTGTGGCAGCTGCTCCATTAGCAGCGCCTTTTTCAATAGCTAGGGTGGCCTATGCTTCTCCTTATGCTGTTTACTAGATATTTGCTATGTGTATATGTAACCTATTATTAAATTATCAACTATAGTCTGTATATAATGTAAATACCTAAATAAATACAATTGCAAGCAACTGAAAACTGTTCTGTAATTTAAAAAAATAATTGGTGTAAGGTCTAATCACCGCTACATGACGATTAAACACAGCAAAAAATGTGAAGCTAAAATATCATAAGTTTGTTAATATCCTACTAAAACTGATGTGATTGACTGTTAGAAAACAAACTTTTTGACGTGTTTTTTAAATACTTACAACCGTAGTATTTAGATATAGTAGCAATTCATTAATTTCTTTGCATCTATCAGCATAATCAACTCAAACATTCAGAATACATTAAACAGGTCACTAATTATCATTTTAAAGGATAACCGCAAACACAGTAATACTGTTGCTTGGTATTCACTACAAACAAACAAAAACTAGCGACAAAAAGTATCGAACACACTAATGTAGTCCATGCAATTCAGAAACGAAATATAAAAATATAAAAACAATATTCAAGAACGAAATTGAGGTTTTTGTTTAAAAATAAATTAAAGTGATTTATTCCCCGTAACTAGTTACTCTTACTACCAATAACGAGACATAGTCAGGTAGGTAACTATGGGTGGGCCCGGGCCCACCCAAAAAAGTTTGGCCCACCCTACTAGCAACTAAAAAAATAAATAATATTTTAATAATAAATCTAGCCCGCTAATTTCTTTGTGACGCCTCGTATGAATTCTTGAAAATCGAAAATTTATCCTTCTTTACTGAATACGTAGAACGCGATGACACATTTCTGTTTAAGCTAACTTGCTATGTCTTACATACAAGCGGGCTTTAATCATTCGTTGCATCCTCCGGTTTAAAAGAGAAACGCATTATAAATTTATCATAGTCGCTAGCGTCGATACAAAAATTCTTTTGGAAAATATGAAAAGTTACAATTTTGTAGTATACTTTTTTTCATAATATTAAGGATTAAAAATTAACCATTGGTTATCAATTATTGATAACCCTGTATAGTAGCTCTTCAAAACATCATGAAGTTTTTGTACTACTGCGATGTTATAAGAAATTATTTCCTGAAACATTATAAATAGAAAAAAATGTTTTACATCAGATTTAACACGGCACACAAAAATCGTGGGATAATCACAGAAAAATAATATATTGGAGATAACTTTGCACTAATGTAAATTAGATTGCGTTGGTACTATTTAAGGGTTAGGGGCGGCTCCCTTACGTTTTCTTTGGTCCAACAGTGCCTGGATACAGTTTATTGATTATAGGTATACAGGGTGTCCAAGATAAGGTGTGCATGCATGGGGATCTCGTAAACGGTAAGAGATAGAGATTCGCTTAAATGAGAAGAATTGTTGAGCATCTCAAGTACTGCTATGATTAGGCTTACCATAATTATGAAATTCTAAACCGGGACAGGAATAACAGTAATAGTAAAAAAAATTACAAAACGTAAAAAAATGTATTCATTGAACAATTCACAAACATTATTTATTGAACCACTCATATACTTCACTTGAGTGAACTTTTTTTAATGTTATATCATTACGTTTCACATTTTCGTAAAAATCAGCGCATGTCATAGTAAAGTTTAGTTTGCAGTACTGCAGCGCTCGTACTGTGGATTCTTGCATGCGTCCACGATCATCCGACCAACTGTTTTTCATCATTGAAAACACTCGTTCTACAGGGCATGAAGTTCCTGGCAGACACAAAATGTATTCAATGATTTTTGAGAGATTAGGAATTTCTATGTGTTGCTCCTTCATGTGCTTAAACATCTGGACCCATCTGTCCACATAATAAATCCTATGATTCTGGACAGCAGTTGACCATTCTTCATTTTTTGATGAAAAAAAAGTTTTTGCCTGTATCACTTCGTCAAAGAGATTATCAATGTTAATTTTATTTTCATGTTTTATTTTATCATTAATTGCTTCAGCAGATGCTTCAATTTGGTCCCATTTTATTTCGTCTTGAAGGTTGATCCAAAAAAACTTGTCAGCATGGCCGAAACTGTATTCGCACAAATCTATGTACGAAATACAACGTCCATAAAAACCGGTAACCTCTGTCATTACTTTATTGATGTTCGGAGTACTGAGTTTTTCTAACAATTGTTTTGCCTCTTGCGGTACAAAGCTGCTGTCCAACCTTTCTTGCATGTTAGTTTTAAGTTTTATTAACTGTAAAACGACATCTGTGGCACATGCTTGATTTGTTTCCATACCAAGAATGGTCTTGTTAAAAATATTTAGCTGTCCGTGAACAAACCAAAAATATATCTCAGCTTTGTCACTCCCAAAAAAATTTCGTAAAGCTAGCGGACAGTTTTCTTGGGCCAGAAAATATGCTTTCAGCCCTTCAAAGATATTTAAAATTCTTTTAATTGCTGGCAGCAGAGAAAGAAATCGGGTGCTTCCATGCTGGATTAATTTTTGTCGACCGGGACATAAAGCCAAACCGGCCGGGATGCCGGAACCTATGTCTCAAACAGGGACAGTCCCGGTCAAACCGGGACGTATGGTAACCCTAACTATGATCCACATTCAAATCCTACAATTTTTGCTTAATTTTCAGTAGAGACTAAAAAAAGTAAAATTTTCAGTTTTCGGTTTTTGTGTATAATTTGGTTATTATCAAAGATGGTGCAAAGCGGTTTTGACATTATTAAGAAACTTTTTTACACAAATTTCGAATCTGATATTGAAATTGTTATAGGCCGTTCAATTTTCAACATATTGACATTAATTTCGGTTTATTAAATATGCGTCAAAGGCGGCCATGTCATCATTAAATAGAGCTCTTTTTTTCTTTTCTCTGATATAAGGTTTGATAGGTTTATTTTCACAAATAACGGAGTTATAAGCAAAAAACTGTTTTCTTATAGTAGTCTGTGAGAATTTTTTTTCTCATGGCAGGCTGTGAAAAAATGTAAAAGAAAACACCTGAATGTTTCAGGGAATGAAACTATTAAAAGTGGATGTTCGTATAACAATCAAAAGATGTTTAACTTTTAAATATTCCTGCTGAGTAATAAAACACGAAATAAAGATAAATTTAGAACGACAATAAACTCGTGTAAAGATGCAGATATTACCAAAATAAATTAAATAGTATTCACCTCTGATTATTATACGATCATACATTTTTAATAGGTTTATTCGCTGAAACATTCAGGTGTTTTCTTCTTCATTTTTTTTATAGGCTACCACGAGCAAACAATTTCTCGCTTATAACTTTATTATTTCAGCCTACTTAAGCAAAAAGTTTTTCACAGCCTACTATAAGAAAAAGGTTTTTTGCTTATAACTCTGTTATTTGTAAAAATAAACCCATTAAACCTTATATCAGAAAAAAGAGAAAAAGAAGCTTTAATGATGACATGGCCGCCTTTGGCGCGTATTTAAAAAAACAAAGTTAATACCAATATCTTGAAAATTTAACGATTTATAAAAATTTTAATTTTAGATTCGAAATCTGTCTAAAAAAGTGTCTTAATAATGTCAAAACCGCTTTGCGCTATCTTTGATAATTACCAAATTATACACAAAATACAAAAACTTAAAATTTTAGTTTTTTCAGTCTGTACTTAAAATTAAGCAAACATTGTGGGAATTGAATGTGAATTTAAGTAGTACTTGAGATGCTGAACAATTCTTCTCATTTAACCGAATTTCTATCTCTTACCGTTTACGAGATCCCCATGCATGCACTTCTTATCTTGGACACCCTGTATACAGTTATTCAAGCTAAAACGGTCGTGGTATGTTTCCTCATCTAAAACTTCCCAAATTTAAAGTATACTGACTTTAATGCGTAGAATATAAATAAAAAATGTATAGCGATAATAAACTCACTTTTTGATGACCTTCTGCCTTTGCCTTTTCTAAATATACACATAGGCATGTAATTCTCATTTCTTGTACATAAGCTACCCAGGTACTCTACTGTGAAATTTAGTTGGTACATTGTCTTCAGAGAAAAGTTTTTGATTTAATGACCAAAGAATGCTATTATGTAGAAAATAACATTTTTAGAATGGGAAAAATATTAAAACACCCCTAGCAAATTTAAAATTGCAGTATTTTATTTCTATGCCTACCAAATAAAGCGTCTCCGCATATTTTGTCATTAGAAAAGTTGTTTTCCTTTCCAAACAAATCAGATCTAAAACCTCAACAAGTGTAAAAAGGAACTACATTTCCATACCCATTTATAAAAAACTGCACTTCGCCTGGACTTTCCTGTATTTAAAATTTATATTTTTAAAAGTATTTTTGTGTCAACGTTTTACACACAACTGTAATCTTAAGATCGCATCACTCCTACCAGTAGCGCAAGACACATAGCCACGGACACGGTCAGCTGCATACCGTACTGTAACTGCCGGTATTTTTAGGGTGTAGACGCTTTTTCTTCTTTTTGAAAAAAAAATTCTGTTGGATAAAAGAAAACCAAAGACTAAATTAAATCGTCACCTATAAATTTGGTAGAGGGAGACAAATTATCCCTCTAATTATTACTGTACCAAAAATTTAGTTTAGAATTGTGTTCTACTATCACTCATGGGCAATCTTGCTTAAACGGAATATTTTAACGCTTCCCCTTTATTAGATAAAGGGACATAAAATTTCAATTTTTTAAAATTAATAAAAAGCCGACCAAATTGTCGCTTCATGAGGTTACAAAATTTAAAGAAAAAATAGTTTAATCATCTTTCTTTGAAATTTCCAAAATAAATATTTTTCGGTGCACAGTTTCTACCCTTTATTCTCGTACTACATACAAAAGAAGGAAAACAGCGAGGCAAAATATGTGAAAATATAGATAAAACAAGTTAACGCCCATATAGACCGCTGAAAGCCAAAGCAACGGCGCAGCTACAGACATCAATGTTATGGAGTTACTGTCGCTCTTCAATGTGCGGGGGGGGGGGGGGGGGGGAAGTTCAAAAAAAAGGAAACACAACAGAGTAGGTAGCAAGACCCACATCCCAATTTGTGCCTTCATGACTAACACCAAATTTTGCAGGACAGAAAGCCAATCGAGCTGGATGAGAATACCATGTCAAAGACAGCACTAATAGAGCAAGCATTAAATCAAAAGATGGAAAATAGCGCGGCATATTATACGAAACCATAAAAAAAAACAAAGCGGTCTATGGTCGTTAATGTGTTTTCTTTCTATATTTTCATATATTATTCCGCTATTTTTCATATTTTGATTATTCATACGTGCCCTAGTAGTGTGATCCTTAGCACGGTATTCCCATGCGGATCGATTGGCTTTCTGACCTGAAAAATGTAGGTGTTAGTCATGAATGCACAAATTGGGATGCGTGTCTTGGTACCTTGTGTTTCCTTTTTTCCAACATCTCCATGAACAATAACTCCGAACAATCGATGTCTGTAGCTGCGTCGTTGTTTTTGCTTTTAGCAGTCTATTCGTTTTCTTTTCATAATAATGAACGTTTATGCCAATCAAATAATTTGCTTTTAAGCAGTAATAAAGCGTTAAGTTTAACATTTTTGCAGAATCGTATAGCGGGCGCCATTTTGGAGCTAGAAAGTTTGGATAAAAAGAGTTGAGTTTGCCCTAAGGTTATCCATGAAATTTCGCTCATAAATTCACAAAAATGCAATAAACGCTACAAAAAAAAACAAGTCTAACTTGCGCTTCCGGTTTAATTACAAAAGCTCATCCAAATTGGACCACCCGTTGTTCCAGAAGTATAAGGCTGGCCTCTCTATTTGAAAGAAATTGTATTTGTTTGTCTTTTAAACAAGAATAAAGCAAGCGATGCAAAATCAACTTAATATATTCAGTTATTTTTATTATATTTAAGTAATGTCAGTGGTTATCGCGTGTAAAATTAATTCCCTCTTTTTTATTTGCTCGAATTGCGTTGTTAAATGTTAACAATTTCAAACCTGATAACCTTAGATCCACTGTACAGTGAAACTATGAGATCACTAAACATACGCAAATTTGAATATATAGCCTATAAGTGACAATAAATTAGTCAAAGCGGAAGAAAGGTATAACTTACGTAAACTTATATTTCTAGTACAACATCTAACACGCAAGTTGATTTTGTATTCTTCTCTTCAGTATATGTAGTAAATGGTAAGGTAGTATTATTTATAAACAAATACATTAGAGAGATTAGAGTCAAACACTTAAGCACTTAATTTAGAGAGCTAACGGTTTTTGATAAACAAACTTCTGACCTCGAATAATATTGCTTTGAATTCGGTATATTTTACACATACAAAATAAGTAGATATACTATTTCATTTTCGGGAGGCTGTAGCTCTGTAACGAAAAAATATTAGACCAATTTTCATCGGAACTGTTATTATTATTTTTACGTGTAGAATCTATTTTCAATTATGTACCAAGTATGGTTACCTATTTTCTGGACACCCTGTATATAGCTTTTTATTTTAAGTTTTAAAAGTAATCAGGATCTTATAGAAAATTGTCATTGACAAGATACATTAAGTCATAGAGCCATTTCACCTAGTGACTTTAAGCAGCAGGCTTTTTACTTAATATTGAGTTAATCTCAATTAATAAAAAAAACTAAAATATAGCCAAGATAATCAACACAAATTTTGATTGGTAAAAATTAAGTAATTTTTCGTAAAATTTCTACAATGTTTAAGTCACAGATGTAGAGACGAATTCCGATAGATAAAGTATCTAAAACAAACTATTTCTGAGATAATTACTCGTATTCCTAAAATTGGTGACTCAAAGAAGGGACTTGAATTGATAATTATTTGTTTAAGTTTCCCTTTATAAAAGGAACCACAAAGTATTCAAGAATTTAAAAAAACGCAGATTTCTGTGCCATCACCATTAACAATAATAATTATTATCTAGCTTTGTTTCCTACTCAAGGGCTGTATTACGTGTTAAAGTTATTACTGTTTGAATTGGTAACTTATTGTTGTATTCTTCAGATTTTGAGAATATGTACCGACAGCTTACGTTACGATTCACGCAGCAACTGGAATGATTTAGCAGTTTAGCTCTCTTCACTCTGCAGGTATTCCTTGTAGAGACGCAAAGGTCAAACGGAAGTGATTCTGTCGCAAGGTTATCAATGCCGAAATACACCAGAACGTTTTAAAAATCAGTTTAAATTGGATATGCAAATAATACTTTTTTTGTTATGGGAAGGCATTCTGAAACAAATGAGAGATTAAACTGTAGATGGTAGAATCATAAATATCTCAAATGTGAAAAACTAGTTTATTTTTTTGATGGTCCCCACGGTTTTTAAAGGTTACATGTAGTATAGTGGACGGCGTGGTACGACGATGGTGACCTTCCATGGGCGTGGTGCTTTTGACGAAATCACTGGTGGCAGGTGCCTGGCCTATATAAGAAAATTGCCCTAGATGTGTGACACCATTCAACAAACTGTGCAGTGGTAAAATGGCATTCAAGGTTAGTGATGTTAATTGAATTAACTTCCGTGTTTAATAAGAAATCGATTTTAAGTAAATAACTAACTTTTTGTGTTTCTTCTAGTTTGTGGTATTCGCTGCCCTTGTGGCCTTCGCTAGAGCTGGACATCTAGGACTAGGATACGGTGCTCCCTTAGCCGCTTCTTACGCCGCCGCTCCTTTAGCCGCTTCTTATGCCGCTCCTTTGGCCGCTGCACCCTTAGCCGCTGCTGTAGCTGCTCCAGTTGTCGCCAAAGCCGTAGTAGAGCCATACGACCCCAACCCTCAATATTCATACGCTTATGACGTACACGATTCCTTAACCGGTGATTCCAAAAGCCAAGTAGAATCTCGCAGTGGAGATGTCGTAAAAGGTCAGTACTCCCTCATCGATCCTGATGGTACCAGGCGTACTGTTGATTACGCTGCCGATCCCATCAACGGATTTAACGCTGTCGTAAGCAAGACTCCACTTGCCATTGCTGCTCCTGCCATCGCTGCCGCCCCTGTAGCTACCACCTATGCAGCTGCTGCTCCCGCCATTGCCGCCGCTCCCGCCATTGCTGCCGCTCCCGCTGTTGCTGCCACATATGCAGCTCCAGCTGCCGCATATGCATCCTACGCTGCCCCAGCTGCCGTAACAAGAGTTGCTGCTGCAGCTCCACTTGCTTATGCTGCCCCTGCCGCAACTAGTGTAAGCTACTCATCTGGAGTTGTACACTCTGCTGGTCTTGCCGCTCCTGCCGTAGCTAGAGTTGCTGCTCCTGCCGTAACTAGTGTTGCTGCTCCCCTTGGTCTTGGTTACGGTGCTGGCCTTGCTTACGGATCTGGCCTTGGTTACGGATCTGGAGTTAGCTACTCATCAGGAGTTGTACACTCTGCTGGTCTTGCCGCTCCTGCCGTAGCTAGAGTTGCTGCTCCTGCCGTAGCTAGTGTTGCTGCTCCCCTTGGTCTTGGTTACGGTGCTGGTCTTGGTTACGGTGCTGGTCTTGCTTACGGATCTGGCCTTGGTTACGGATCTGGAGTTAGCTACTCATCAGGAGTTGTACACTCTGCTGGTATTGCCGCTCCTGCCGTAGCTAGAGTTGCTGCTCCCCTTGGTCTTGGTTACGGTGCTGGCCTTGCTTACGGATCTGGCCTTGGTTACGGATCTGGACTTAGCTACTCATCAGGAGTTGTACACTCCGCTGGTCTCGCTGCTCCCGCTGTAGCTTACGGCGGATTAGCTAAAGTACATGCTCCTCTTGGATATGCCGCCCAAGCTCCCATATGGTAAATACCACTATTAATTTATGTCATTAGCTGTATAGTAAACAACTGTGTAATGTAATTATTTTTGTTAATAAATTACGATTTGTTGAATCGATCGCAAGCCTATAATTTCAAATGCGTTGCCTAAATTGTGGATTTGGTAATGAATTGAACTCATACGTGCAAACAATAAATTATTTAAATTTGTCATCGAACAACCTTCATTTTATATTAAACGGCAGATAACACGCAGTCCAGTATTTTCCTTCAAAACTTGTGGCATTTGTTAAATTAAATTCAATTAGTATGGGTGCGCTGTACTTCCTGAATAGTGAGAAGGCTAACGAGAAAGAAAAAATTTGAGACTACGCCTTAAAATTCGAAACACTACATAAATTAATTTAATGCCATCGATCAACCTAAAACTGAAATAGTTAGCAAAAACTAAAATTATTTACAACAACTGTGTTTATTAAACGAAAGACGAGTTTGAAATGGTGTATTTTTTAAACAGTAGTTAAAGATAAAAACAATACGTAGATGTGAAAATATCCGCAAAGTGTCACAATGCGAAAGTATCGGCAGTGTGGACCTGTACCTATGTCTTTATATGAAAGATAGTAGGGTGTAAGATGGCGCTACCCGGAAAATCCGGTATTGCGTATCCGACATCGTCAAGGCCTCGTAACTTCTGTCGTAATAATAGCAGCAGCAGCTTATATCGGTCACTTTATTGAGCAATAATTAGTTTAGGAAGTGCTACAACTACATAACTGGTAACAAATGGACCAAAGTTCTGCTTCTTTCGCCATGACAGTGTTAGGTATTCACCACGTCTACTTACTTAACCTTATTTATGTATGTACGTAGGTGACGAAATCGGGGGCATAGGTATAGTACACCTTTGTACACCACAGTATGAGGCGTCGGAATATAAATTCTGACGTTGTTATTACTTCGAGGTAATTTTGTGCTCAGCATCTTATCCTTTTGACGTCGAAACTACTTTAAAAGTATACCGATTACCGTATATACCTTTGAAATATTCTAATTAATATCCATAAAGGGTACAAATTTCGTAGAAGAATTCTTACGGAATAGAATATGTTCTGTAAAATTTAAATATAAGATGATACGGAATATTTGTTAGTTTGTAAACTTAGAAATTTTCAGGTAAGATAAAACGTAAATAATAACTTTGTTGTGCCGAAGGTTGTTCGAAACAGTAATGGTGAGTTGAACAAACTGTTTTAGAACTGTAAAAGCCTTTTTTGTGCGATTTTAATAAACTATTAAAATTATTTATTGTAAATAAAACAATTGTTAACTTCAACAGTTTTTTCATTTTAGCCTTATAAGTATTTCAACGTGTTTACGCGTCATTATCAAAGGCTGTGATAATAATCTTGCCTTTGATAATGACGTGTAAACACGTTAAAAAACGTATAAGGCTAAAATAAAAAGCTGTTGAAGTTAAGAATTGTTTTATTTACAATAAATCAATACAAGTCGACGAATTTTTCGACGACAAATGTTAGTTTGGTGAATTCGAAGCCTTAAACATTGTATTACAAACGACAAGCATGAAGAATAGCAACAAAATGATAATATATTAATATATTTCATTATACGTATTTCGACATTTTAACATGTCATTTTCAGAGGCAAGATTGAAAGTAAACGGTTGGTGTTGCTATAGGAAAAATACATCTTCATAACTTGGTCTTGGTTTTCTATATCTTCTTTAAGTAAAATTAGTTATAATAGAGATTTTTCGATTATTAAACAAATTGCATACAATAATGGTTATATTACTTAAAATATTGATACCCTAATTAAAGAGACAAATTATAAATTAGCTATTCAGAAAATTAATACAACTACTTCATCAGATAAAATGAAATACCCGTCAATTCCATATTTTGGCAATAAATCAGAAAAATTGCCAAAATTATAAACAAAACAAAAAAACGTAAAATAACTTATATAACAACAAAAACATTTTAAACACTTTGTTTAATGCTAAAGAAAAAACAGACAATTTACTAAAATCAGACATTATAAATTAAATTGTTCCCACTGTAATTCAATTTATATAAGACAAACAATTAGAAATTTTGATATTAGGTACAAGAAAAACGTTCGTTGTTACAAATATATACACCCACATGAATCTAATTATGCGAAACACTTATTAGGACACAATCATTCAACGACATCTAATAACACTATAAAACGTTTACACTTTTGTGATGATAAACGTAAATTGGATATACTAGAAGCATTTGAAAGTCACTTACATTTAAAATCTGTACCTTTAATGAATGCGCAAATCGATCTCTAAAATTCACCGTTATGGGACGTTTTGGAATGAGACATCAAGTCATCTGAACGCAGATATAGAAAACTAAGATCAAGCTATGAAGATTTATTATTTTATGTCAACATGTCGAAATACGTTCAAGACTAAAATTAAAAATCTGTTAAAGTTAAGAATTGTTTTATTTACAAAAAATTTAAATGAATTTCAACGAAGTAAAGCTCAAACTGATGAATAAATATTAAAATTATTATTTTTTTGGTAACTTGGACAACTGTTCTAAGTGCATAACGAATACCTTATAAACTCAGAAATAGGTTCTTGAAAGTACACCATAGTTGTTTTTTAATTTCCTTATTAACGCTAATGCTGTTAAAGAAACCCAAAAGTTGTTTTTTGTTGTTAAACTTTGTTATAAATTGTTTTCCTTTAAGAACGCGATGTAAGTAAAACCTTTCACACAAAAATTTAAATAAATATTATCTTTATAAAAGTTATTTCAATTAAAAAGTTTTTCTGCAAACTCAACAGAAGCGGAGTCCGCAAAAGAAAAAAACCTTCTTTAACAAAAGTCGAACAGAATTATAGGTACGTAAAAATAACTTGAGATAAAGTTTCCTTTACCGAAGAAAATCCTTGAAGTTTGTAACAAACAAATTGCTTTTGTAACTAAAAACATTATAAATAGTTCTAAATTAAAAATTTAAAAATACATAGGCAATGGAATATAGCATTTGGCACTAACATGAACGATTTAATTAGACTTTATTATTATTTATTTAGATGCAAGTTTGAAGGCCTAAAGACCTTCTAAATTCTTGCATTCATAAGATTAGGAACGCTGCCGATTTTTTGCTCAATTAAACTTCTTCTAAGCTTATTCTATTTTCAATGAAAGTTTGCGTTTAAATAAAACATGAGAACGAAGAAAACAATTATCAAAGAGGAAAACGCAAAGGAATTTCAATGTTAAATATTATAGCTGAAAGTTACGGTGCGTCAAGCGATTAATTTAAATAAATTAGTAATATAAGTCAATGCCATGAAGTCGCGTATCGCAGGTGTTGACTTTCCACGGCCGGGTTAGGAAAGTACATATGCGCATCATGAAAGTAGAAGTGCTTTCTTTAAAAGCAAGTACGACTACACGCCACTACATTTATGTATGTTACAAGTAATCAGGGAGCTCACACGAGCATACATTTTCTAACAACAAACGATGAAGGGGTGCTTAGATTACGAAGTGATGTCGCTTTTCTGTTAGAAGCTAGAAATTCGCACGTTTAAGTAATGCTTCTATCGCAAAACCCTACCGTTCTCTAAGTTTTGGGGGATTTTCTTTTTCAAAGATCTTGAAAGTTAACAGAGCCTGAAACGAGCACTGTACTCTTGAATAAAATGAATTTTAGGATGATCGAACACTTTGCAAGGTTTCTCATAAGGCGTTAGCGAATAAAAACTTTTAAAGGGTTTATGTTGTTGAGTTCTGGGATAAAAGTGATTCAACTTGTCTATCTTACAGCGCATTACTTCTTAGTTTCGCATACTAAAAATTTGAACTGTATTAGAATCGAAAATTTATATTTAGACTAACTAAAATATAGGTCTATGTTTCAGTAGGCAAAAAACCGGTGAAAACTGGCGCTTTGTTTAATAAACCAGAGGTGATTAATAATTTGTGTTTTCACTAAAATGTTTTTCAGTGGTTGTCGAACAACAATTTTCAGATACAATAGCATTTACGAAGTTGATCTTCCCTTTACAATTTTGCTGACGATTTTATTTTCTAGTCTCTGCAAGTATTTGTTTACGCCAAGATACCCTTTCCACCAAAAAATCGATTGTTCTGCCTTTATTAACGTCAGAGTCTAGGAGTATTTTCTGCTCTTGAATACATATAAATTTTCTTTCGGTATTAATGGGGTATCTATGTCCCAAGAGTTGATCAATAAATTCATCTGGTCTGTTTTCGTACCGTTTTAGTGTTACTATTGTTATAGTAGTAGTCGATCATATACGTTGAAATTTGTAAAATTTGCTGCCACTGGATGTTTGTAACCTTCAAAATTTAAGTAAAAGCAGGCGTATGTATTGTACATTGTTATATATTAGCATAGATTAATAGAGTTATTAATCTATGATATTAGGCCTACTTGTAATTGCAATTATCTAGTTTCTTGTAGAATTAAGTCGTAATAAAAAGAATACACCGTTTTGTTTGGGTCGCATATATCCCAGCAGTATTGTTGTAAGGAACTCAATGGTTCTTTTTACAGTATGAAGAGAAAAGCTCTTACGAAGAGAAAGCTGTCGAATTTAACGGAAAATTTGTCAAACATAGAGGATAGTATAGTAGATAATCCATATGCAACTAGTGATGACTCAATTGACAGAGATTTGGAAAATAATAAATCGTAATAAAGTACAAACTCTTCCTATTTATCATCATTGGAATTTATTTCACCGACGCAATAATACCACTGGGACAGATATGTCCCAGGCTTCAAAACCAAAATTCTATTATGTTTTATACACTTTGCATAGCAGAACTAACAACCTTTTGCATATTCGAACTAGTTTTAAAAAGTGGTACCAAAATCCCGCAGAAAGCTATGTCTAGATGTGATAAAAAAGAGCGGAGTACTTCGCCTGCACTTTGCTACAGTTTAGAAACTTTTAGTTTTCCTATAAGATTTGAAAGAATTTATGTACAACATTGTAACCCAAACAGCAGTGATAGTAGTAAACTGCCAGCACGTTTACTCCGCAAAGAACAGACACAACACACAGTGGCGCGATGTTGGAATGAGTGACATGCGATAGATATGCTATATTTCAGAAGCGATGTAACACTATGAGAGGCGTGTAATGTGTAATGTCATTGCACGTTAGAGATTCCTATTCTGTTGAATTTCCATGTGTGATGGGCTCACTCCCTGGCCTGCCTTAGCAGCAGAAATAGACCGACGTTAAATAATAGAAAGAAAACATCCAAGTTGTAGCTGCACTACACAAGGATGGCAACGAACAAGATATACTTTAACGTGCAGTTAAAACAATTCAAACCATAACCACGGCCACGGTCTCCTCCTCGTTAGTCCGGGTTCGCTAAAAATACAGTTGTGATAAAAAAAATGTGTTTTTTTGAATTAATAAAAGTCATCGACTAAAGACAAAATTTCCTAGCCAAAAATTAGATTGGAAGAGCGGATGGGTAATAAATTTCCCTAGATGTTGATGCCCTTAAAAATCAAGTTGTGAATCTTATGCTACTATCACTCATGAGCAGTTTGGCTTACACAAAAATGTTGTTTTGTCTACAGATTATTAAATATAGGGAAATAAATTTTTAAATTTTAAAAATTTGTAGAAGACGTCACAGACAATAACGAAATCCAAAAATAATAGTTAACTACTCCCATGTTTTAATGTACTGATTAAGTGTGCGCTGCCTATACTAAAATAATACCCATTTCGATACAGATTTTCATTGTGAAATGACCCAAACTGACCAGCAAAGCATTGTTTTTGGTAACCATGGTTATAAGAGTTGTTGACATTTCTCAGTTAACATCGCAAAACACTTTTTTTAATTAACTAGTCGTAGAAAAAAAAAATGTAAGCAACTCTTATATAATGGCTGTTAATACACTCGTTTAAATTACGACGTAATCTCACGTATATTAATAGCTATCATTATAGATTCGTTGTATAATATTCTATTACTTCACAGTTTAGTAAATAAATTAATTTACATGATATCATTGTATTTCCCTAGCTATTATAACAACAAATTTCATCGCTATCTGCCCATTTTTTTTAGTAATAAAGCGTTAAAATGAAAATTTTCAAAATATTCTAGTTGCCACTATTTTAAACTAACCACTCGTTCGGGAATTAACGCACACTCCCACCCACCCACAGGAATTTTGTAAAAAACAACTTTTTCAGTTCTTGGTAAAACATGTATTTCCATATAAAATCTAGAAATCGAAAATTATCGTGAAAATTCTGAAAGTATAGGAAAATAGAGAACTTATCGTAGTATCAGTATCAATATCATATTTAAAAACGTAAACCAATTGTTCGTTTAAAAAATTTTATCCTTTCTATAACAGAATATAGTTGAAATTTTAAAATTTATAAATATGATGTTATTTCCTTTAAAAAGCTATTAGCTACTCTATTTATTTGTAATACATTACAAGGTGCTTACAAAGTCACTTTACCACATTACATTGATATAACTTTTCAACAATTAACAATAATACCTAAAATAATAAAATATTTTTTCAACAAACGCAAATTTTTAATATCATTTTGGTATACTACAAGCATTCAATCAAACATTTAAAAATCTACCAAGCTTTTGTAATGTGATAGAGCGGGCTTTGTGGCCTTCTAATATACCCCTACAATCAGTAGTACAATAAGGTAGGGTGATCCTTGTGGCCAATTATCATTGAAAATTCTATGAATAATTAACTTCCTTATCCGATTGGAGCTACTCTACTGTAAGAGGACAAACAAAACTGCCTTTTTGTTGTAGCAAAATTTTAATTAAAATCCCAATTTTTAACTATAATCTATTTTTCAAAGTATGTTCCTAACATTAATAATTAAAATACTATAGGGTATAGCAATATGAAGTTGTAAAGCGACTTCTTAATCATCTTGTATAGCAAAAGCTTAGTAAAGCTCATGTTCTAGCGTTTGTGAAGTATGAAGCTCGGTTTCGTCAAAGTTAATTGCCTGCAATGTAATTAAAGCAAAACATACAGCGTATGTCTTATTTATTTAATACAGAATACCAAGTTTGAATAATAGTGCTGCGTTGCAACAAAAATTCATGTACAATCTATAATTTAGTAGTACTTTTACGTCATTTTCATCAAGGAATTAGTTATGTTTTTTTTCTCTTGGACAAACTATAAATGAATAAATGAATAACTAAATTCGCATAAAAGATCACTTCCGTTCAATGTTAATTTAAACTAGTGGAAAGATTATCTTAATAAAAATGCTTTTGATTTATTTCTTATGACAAGCTAAAAATGTAAAGTTGCTATCACTTTTATCAGTATGCAAATGTCCCGCCTGGCAAGTATAAAATGTGAAATATAGCATTAGAAAACAGAAAAAACAGGCTTTTTAAATTATTGAATAAATTTCAAATTTAAACTAGTAATAAAAGCAGGTTATATCAGTGTCAAGAACACTATCCGTTAATATGCCGAGAATTAAGAGCATTGTTAAATATCACCGGCTCCGGTAAGGTTCCAACCCATTAACTGTTCCTTTCTAGGCGGCCCGTTTCTAAAACCAGTCAAGTTGGAAGAGAACTGAACGGAACAAACTTAAAAGGCACAAAAGTTATACACTTAAAAGTTTGTTTGTTTTCTTAATAACTGCTCTCTTCTAGTTGTTGAAGTGAGACAACATAATTTGTTAAAAACTAGTTTTTCAATTTCAGTAAATGATAGTTGATAGAAAATTAAGGAATTAGTAAGCGTTCTATTACGAATAAAGTGGTTTATACAAACTAAGGAGTTGGTAGTGACTTACGTATATATAACAGCATCCGTCACATTACATAATAAAAGCTGCATCTTACAAAGTGTTAAATAATAGAATTTCGAATTTCGTGTGTCTTGTTTGTATAGCAGGTGTCAAGTAACCGGATCGAAAATTATGCATCCTAAATATCACGAAGGGCAAATAATATTATTTCAAAACCACTTTAAATAATTGCTCCGACATATTCCATTTTGCAGTTTTTCAATTGTACCCCATTCACAAATTGCATGTTTCACAAAACCTTACTTTCCCAAAATCGCATTTTCCCCAAAACGTTAGTCAGTAGTGCAATTAACACAAATGTTCAGTTTTAACTCAACAAAAAGGTTTTAGTAAAATATAATTATGACCACCTCCTGCATTTTGGCAAAAATTTGAAAGATGCTTGTTTAGTAAATGCATTTTTAAAAGAGCGCTTTTCGGAAAGTGGGCAGTTTAGATGTGAAACATAACCCGTGAGCTACGCCGCCCTGGAACACCAGAGAAGAATCAGAAAAAGTGGCACAAAAAACAGCCCCGGAAAGAATTTTCAAGAACGATAAGCCGTTATCTTCAGGAAAAACATTCCCTGAAACGATTTCTCGTATCATAACCTCAAGAAACATTTGTTTACAAAACAGCGCAAAAAATTATTCCTCATTTCCAGAGAGATTCCCAAACTGTTTTTGGAAATATTAAGCACGCACTAGAGAAATCTTGTTATATACATATATTTCCTAAATGAAATTTTCCCTTATTTATATAAAGCGATAAGCGAAGAAAAAACTGCTGTTTTATCAAGGAAAGCTCTCTGTTAATTATGCAGTAAAGGTTTTAGTAAAATATAATTATGACCACCTCCTGCATTTTGGCAAAAATTTGAAAAATGCTTGTTTAGTAAATGCATTTTTAAAAGAGCGCTTTTCGGAAAGTGGGCAGTTTAGATGTGAAACATAACCCGTGAGCTACGCCGCCCTGGAACACCAGAGAAGAATCAGAAAAAGTGGCACAAAAAACAGCCCCGGAAAGAATTTTCAACAACGATAAGCCGTTATCTTCAGGAAAAACATTCCCTGAAACGATTTCTCGTATCATAACCTCAAGAAACATTTGTTTACAAAACAGCGCAAAAAATTATTCCTCATTTCCAGAGAGATTCCCAAACTGTTTTTGGAAATATTAAGCACGCACTAGAGAAATCTTGTTATATACATATATTTCCTAAATGAAATTCTCCCTTATTTATATAAAGCGATAAGCGAAGAAAAAACTGCTGTTTTATCAAGGAAAGCTCTCTGTTAATTATGCAGTAATTTACTAAACAAAATTTACGTCCTATTGTTTAGGGAATATTTTTATTTGCGGTTGTTTTGTTTTATTCGAGAAATAATTTTCCCGGGTTTGTTTGTTACTACGGAGGACCTTGAGAGTGTTTAGCATTATTCTGTGTTACGTCCTATTAGTGTCTAATGCAATAAATCTACAATAATAGGGTTGTTGTTCTGTTATTAGTAAAATATGATTATTCGTATTTTTAACACGAGCTCTTCACAAGATGTTAAAATCAAGATCTGCTTGAGACGTTTAAATTAACAACCGCGAACTGTATGCTTCCATCTTCTGTGTTTGTGTTTAAAATAACGGTAGCAGGTTATGTTACAACAATACAAAGAAGTAATAGATACCATAGGATTTTGTTTCTGTGTAATATAAATTCGGTCCACCGTACAAAGGAAAATGGTCTTTATAGAATTCCCCCGTAAATGTGTGGATTCGAGTGACGAAGGTCTCCCATCACTAAACGGTGAGACAAAAGGAAAGGTTCCGGATTTAATATGTAGATTATGATTATTATTTGTCATCAAACAACAAACAAAATTTGGTACTTCTGCTCTTTCTATCCTTCGTGTGTGTATATTCTAAAATTTCACTTTTAAAATCGTTATAGAATCATTTTCATTGGAATTATTAACAAATATACAAATCCACAAGAACGATTAAATTGGAAAGTAATATTTGTGGAATATCGAAGAATCCTGAAAATGACTGTTTCTAGATTCTGAAGAGTTTTATTGTACCTATACCTATGATAAAGAAATATTTGAGAAATTCAGAAATGGTATTACATTGACCCCTTTGCGTTAGCCCCCGCTCCTGTATTTCCTATTCTCTGATTCAAACTATTACATTACCTTTACAATTTAAAAATATTAAAAATTTGCAATTGTAATTTTAAAAAATTAGGAAACAGTTTTTAACATTTTGACCATTTTGATATTTTAAAGATCAAAAGTATCGAAAATTTTTAAACTATTAAAAATTAAAATTTATTTTTGACAATTATTCAATTAAATTGTTCAGATGAACGACAAAAAGAAACCTTTCACAATGTTTTCATGTCATTTAACACCTTCATACCGAGTTTGCAGCCAAAATTATGGTTGTAAGTTTCTTTTAGTGGGTCTATAATAAAGTACAGTACCCCACCCATACCTTCCCAAGTTTTCTTTGGAGTTCATACCAGTGTAATTATTAATCTTGTGAACCTTATTTGGGTTTTCTGTTTTACTGCGTTTGAGTTGTAAACTGTGTACAGAGTTACACACAGATAGACAGACAGGCACCGCTTCTGCGCCCTCTGTGCCCTCTTTATAAAACGTGTTTATTAGTCAAAATGTACCTTTCCTTTATTTTATTCATATATCGGCCAGAAAGCCCAAATCCTTGGATGAAAGTTGGCATAAATCCGAAAACCTGGAAGGGGGATACATAACCTACTCCGCATAGCGAGGAAGTTAATTATTTGAATCAAACCTGCAGTTGCTGCTGGTCGTTGTTATTGCCACGGAATTATAACTGTTATATATACCTACAACAAATTTTGTTCTTTGTTCTTTACTAAGAAATTGTGAACAGCAGTTGCTATTAATTAGTTTATTCAAGAAATACCGAAACAATTAGGCAGTAATCGAAAAGTAATTGGAATCCTTTATGGGCTATCCAACGCAATTAGTTGCCTAACCCTGTATACCCTTTGAAAAGTTACAAAGGATGTAAATTGCAGGCATCTACGAAATCAGATAGTTCAAAGAGCTGAAATTAGATACAGGATTAGTATTCAATTTCAATGAATAAGAGCATTATGCGATTAATTACACATTAAATATGCATAGCAATATTCAGAATGAAGAATGTTTTTATTTATTTTACAAATATGTATTATTCCTCTAGTACTGCAGGAATATTAAAAGTTTTATATTTGATGCAAATGTCGTATAAGACGGCAAAATGAAACTTTTAAGGAAAATTGTTATCCTATAACTTTTACTGTCAACTACTTACATTTAATAAAATGGTAACTGAATCTAATGATAAACTGTCTACAGCCACTGGTTTTGCTTTTAAGAGAAATTATTATTTCCTGCAGGTTTTATAAAAGGGTACATAACATATTGCATGTTTTATTATTTGACCAATTCACAAAAGCAAAAATTTGAAATAGTTCGAATTTCAAGACTAAAATTCCCTTGATAAATGATATGAGAGTATATTACCCTTTGAAATAATTCAGCAAGATAAAATTCGTGTCATTGTCCTGGAGCAATTTGAAAGCATAATACACTTGAGAATGTACAAAGATTTGCAATATTATAAGTACGACTGGTTATAGACTTATGAATTAATAAACCGAGGGTGTGCCCTGTAAAAGGCTATTGTTGCGCCATGTGTAAGGAATAAACTTAAGCGTACAAAATATGTGTATGTTTTATTATTTTGTCTATATAAAATATCCTTAATAATAAATATATGGTAGCAGTAGTAGTCATAATCCCTCAACCATAAAAGTAATTTATGTACCTTATTAAGAGAAAACTAGATAAGCATCGTAATGGTAACTGTACAATTCGGGTTTGGCTGTTTCAACGACCTAATCTTACCTATCACATTAAAAATTGCTAATAGGAAAGATCATCGTATGCAATAACATAAAACTTATTAATCTTTAATCGTGAATCGAAAGATTTTTATCGATGTTATCCCGAAAAATGCCCTAATTTCAATTTGTAACTAGATATGGCACAAATTTACATAAACAACGTAAGAGATTATAAATTAGTCTGCAAAAAAAAGATATCACATTATTTTTGGTAGGGTTGACTATTTTATCCTAAAATGAGGTTTTAAGATAAGCTCAGTTTCTTAATTCAAAAAGAAATTAATCAAAATAAAATTAAATAATCAATTAAAAATAGAAATGAAAAATGCTACTCATATTTGAAATAACAAATATAAAAACAGTTTTAACACATGGTCAACTTTAAAAAATAGAGTTTGAATTATTTTTCAGGATTGTCATACATCCTTGAAAAGAGAATATAAAATGCTTATTAAAAATGTAAAAATTTGACCATTGCTTCTCGAAAATATTGGGTTATAAAACGTTCTGGTTACTCCAGTAAATTCCTTCTTATGTGTTACACTATCACTGTAAAAATGAGGTGTTAAAGATAATAAACAAAGACTTTATGTGCAAAAGAAGAAAAAGTTAAATTTTAGTTTTCTGCCTGTATCTAGCAAGCTATGAAGTTCTTAAAACTTTTTAAAATGGCAATACACTGGTCTCCGAAACAGGCAACTTCTTCCTCATTTAAAGAACCTTCTATTTCTTGCCGTTTGCGAGAACCCAATGGTGAGCAAAGTTAATGTTTACACCAGTATACTACTTCGTGATTAAATCATACAAAAATACCATGTCACAATAAAATAAAAATTAAAAGCGTACATGCCGTTTCCACGTTACGGTTTAAACAAATTTAAAGAAAACCAGGTATCGGTTTGTTCCTGTTCTCTGGTGTCGATAGTATTGTTATTTTAGTCTCAAATTTAATTCAACATTTTGTTTTAAAAAATTATGTAGACATTGGCTGAAGAACCGAAATTATTTTAAAATTGGTTTTGGTATGTTGCTATTTATAATGTTTGAGCTGGTGTGGCAGGGGTGAAAAACAAAATTTGACTGGATTAAAGCAAAAGTGTCAACACAACAGAACAGATACAACAAAAACCAACTGATAGTCAATTTTCTTTTAAATGCACACTATTTCTTATATTGTTATAGTATGGAAACGAAAAGTCCGATTTTAATTTTCATAGTAATTCATCTTCTTCTTCTAGTGCAATACCCTATTCAGGTAGTTGGCGACCTCTTTCCTATGTTTGTGTTTGGTGAGCGGCGATAGATATTTTGCACAGACAGGCATATAGAGGACCTACAGTTTAACGTGGGCTTCGAACCACAGGAAGTGCATGCACTTCTTCTCCAGAGAGGTTTTCCTGGAGCAAAATCCACCTCGTTAGTTTCCCGTTGCCTCCCGAGGGGGAACGACCGGGCTTACCGCGCTTAACACTGAGCTCATAGTACTTTTAAAGCGCATTAATTTGATGTATCACAAAGGATACGTTGCCATTTAATATGTTTACGTTAGGGTGGCTGGAGTAAAGGGGTGAGTAGGCATTCGACAATTTTAAAGCTATACTGTATCTCGCGAATTGTTTTAAAAAAGGCACCCGGTACATGAGAAAGGTAATATGGAAATATATGTTGATAACAACATTTGAAGGCCTATGAATGTAGTCAGTGAAACTTAAAAAAAGAGATGTATGTGTATACTTATATTTGTCGGCAAGTACTCCTGATGAACTTTCTATTCACAACAAAATTTAGTTTTTTTCCTAACTTGCAACTACAATGCTAATTATCATAGTACTTTGCAATAGAGGTTGCATTCGTCAAAGTACTAATTATCTGCTAAACACATCTTATATTACTATTACCGAACATAGGCCATTTGTCTTAGCAAAAATATAGTATGCTCTATCTGCAGCGGTAACAGTTGGCCAAAATAAAACCAAAGGCTACCTCTCATAGATTCTACCGTTTGAAAAGGATGTTTTATTTTATACAAACGCATTTGTTTTCATATAGCTACATTATTCCTTGATAGAAGCAGGAATTAAGTGGAGTAGCTTTAAATTCATTGCTATGAAGAGAAAACGCATTCAGGAGATTATATTGAGCAGTCACTGCTTCAATTCAACAGCATTTTCATCGCTTAGGGAACGATATGTTCCAGTGACTGTAACCGATTAAAAATACACTTTGATGTTTGTTTTCAACTTGCTGATTGTTATATTCCATTTCATTAGTTTGTTTTTAACAATCACTATTTAGTATTTGTGTAATATTAGCTGTTAAAAATGCATATTATTACATGGAAAGTTGAAACTGCTAATTAATATCTACTAGCGGAACCCGTGGCTTATCCCCCACGGGTTATTTTTTGTTAATTTTATTTTTAAATAATAAATATGCTGTATGAAGATGTAAGACATGTACTTAATTTCTCCAGCAGTATTGTACATAGTTAAATACATCAAATAATCATTAGAATAAACGAACCCACTTTTCCTTTATATTGCCCGTGTTTATTAGAATTTACAATTTTTTATTTTTACGTTTGGAACTCTTCTAACTGTAGAATATGCTAAGTCTAATTTTTCATGTGAGAATCCCGGCTGTGGTTTTAAAATTTTATTTTAGTTTATTAAACGCCGGTCCTTGATACCTATTAATGGTGATAGCGTTTTCTAGATCCGGTTAGGTTAGTCTTATATGAAACTGTTTTCTTTTAATTGTAAATGGTAATAATTGTAGGTAATATAATCACATTTTTAGATATGTGCCCTGTTAATATCTAAGCTGGAATAAAATTTGTAAACTTTATAACATACGATAAAAAAATAGCGCCAAGTAGGTTTTGCTTGCCATTTTATTGCCAATCCTACCTAGTATAGCATATGTCATAAACAACCGAGAGCTCAGCTTCTATCCTCGGAGATAGTTCTGAACAGTATAAGCACAAATTTGCATATCTGTGTTAAAAACTGTAGCGGTTTGCTGTCCAAACCAATATGCGCCTTATGTAATGCCGCGTAAATATGTGGGTTATAGTATCCCACGATTAACCCCAAGAAATCTGCCGTCTATTTATTAAACATTTTCTCCTTGCTTAGACATAATCTCTGTAGAAAGTTGGTGGAGATATTTTTATTCAAATGGTAACGTTTCTATTATCAGTTTACGTCAGATATTGATAGATACCTTATATTATTCCGTAGAATGTATGTAAAATAATGTAAAAAGGTGTACGAAATAATAATGCCATGTTTCATAATATCATTTTTTTACTACTGCTTTCTGTCTTATCATGTCTATTTTATTTAAGTAAATAAAAAAAATATTAAAGCAATAGATTATATTACAATCTAAAATAATGTTGTGCATAGGATTAGTGAAAGCATTTAAGAATGCACAAGCAGTCCTCCGTGGCCTACGGCGCACTCTTTGTTTGGTTAGATTTGGTTCATTTTAATGGCTGTAGCCTGTTGTTCATTAAAAAGTAAGTGACCTGTGTAGGAGAAAATGATTTACGGTAATGCGAAACTATCTCCTAAACAATTTATGTATTAATTTTTATTGTAAAGTTATTAAGCCAGACACGATCGAAATCCTAATATCAAGTATAGAGTAACCTTTATAGTATATGGTTTTGTGGTGTATTTAGCTTAACTTGAAGTAAAAATGAGACAAAATATTACTTACAAAAACATTTGCGTACTGCATACCTTACAGCAAATAATTAAAAGCTGATGTTTAGACAAACTTAAGAATTAATGTTCGAAGTAGTCAGCTTTTCAAGTGCACTCGTCGGTTAGGCAGGTTGCATGTGTACAATATTTGCTCCACGAGAGCTGTGTTCGTTATCGGAACAGAATACGTTGGCATTCAGGTAATACAAACAAAACGTGCTTACTCAAAAAGGCATCTCTGCCTACTCCTGCTTACCCAAGTTTCTTATTTTCATAAAAAAGTGAACTGGCCGAATGTATACAGGAATATAGCACGTATATACAAATCTTACTTCTCGTGTGAGGGGCATTGCATACGTGTTAAACATTTGACAATTATTATGCAATAGATTTTTCAATACCGTTTAAAAGCCCAAAGTAGGCATTATTCAGCATGTTGGGTTCACGAAAAGTCAATACTGACAATAACTATGTTTTGTCAAAAGAAAAACGGACTCGATTCTAAAACTATATTAAAGTTAAACATCATAGCACAATATAAATAGAAGTAATTTGTCAAATAATTAAAATTAATTAAATTTACATGAATATTGTTAACTGTTAGTTAATAGAATGCATTATTTTAAAGTGGACAGCATGGATTCCTCATAGTTAGCAAACAAAATGCATTAATTCCAACTACATTAGGTAGTATGTGTTAAAGTCGAGCATTACACTCACTAACAGTATGGGATGCGGCAAAGTTCGAAGGAAGTTTTGTGGTATCTTATTCCATATAATTAGTTTACAAATGTTCAAGCTTTGGCATTATTCACGATCTTACCATAGTTCAGTATAAGCGGCACAATAAAGATAGAGGTATTAAATACGTAGTAGCTGTGGCTTTTAGAAGTATTAAATCTAAAAATTGTAATAAATAAATAATTAAAAACATATTCTTGCTTAAAATATAATTTTTGTTTACTAATTTACATTTATAGATCAACACTGATTATATCTTCCAAATTTACTAAAATTTTTAGGTAGATATTGGTTTTGCTAGTAGAAAACTGAAGAATTTAAATGTATTTCGAAGGTTTATAATCTACATATGTGGGTGCATCTTAGTAATGAACATGGGTTATTAAAAAATTAATAAATGTAATTTTAATAAATTCGTGTAATCGCAGACTTATAAATGATGTTCCATATATGGTCAGATTGAATTACAACAGAATTATACAGTTTTCAGATTAGCGTAGCCGTTCTGCCGCGACCTCCTCAAGGGCGTGCCGGGCGAAATGTGTTCTAGTTACACCATGAAGCTGCATATAAAAGCACCCGTGGCCGAATGATTTCATTATTCGAATAACTTCAACAAAGTTAACAACAGCATGGCTCTTAAGGTAAGTTCTTTATACATCCAAAACGTTAAGCAAAGGAAATCTTAATAGAGAGTTTTAATTTTCAGTTGTTCGTATTCGCGGTGTTGGTGGCTGTAGCGAAGGCTGGTGTAATCGGCTCACCCTATGCTGCTCCACTTGCTTATGCTGCCCCAAGGCTTGCTGCTCCTCTTGGATATTCTGCTCCACTTGGTTATTCTGGTTCACTTGGTTATGCCGCTCCAGCTGTTGCTAGAGTAGCAGCACCAGTTGCTTATGCTGCCCCTGTAGCTAAAGCCGTTGTTGCTGAAGAATATGATCCAAACCCTCAATATTCTTTCGCCTACGACATCCAAGACGGTCTCACTGGTGACAGCAAGAACCAACACGAAACCCGCAACGGAGATGTTGTCCAGGGCAGCTACTCTCTCACTGATCCCGATGGTACCAGACGTACTGTTGAATACGTCGCCGACCCCGTCAACGGATTCAACGCTGTCGTTCACAAAGAACCCCTTGTAGCTAAAGTTGCCGCTCCCGTCGCCTATGCTCCCGCTATTGCCAAAGTACATGCTCCATTAGCTTATGCTAAATACCATTAAATTGTATAATATTATTATTTATTTCTATAATTAATTTGTATATAAAAATAAAATGAATGACTGCATTGAATGCTTCTGTTTAATTTTATTCTGCATTTCATTTTCGTTGTTATGCAAAAACCGAGTCCTGCAATGTGTTACACAACCAACCAGATTCTCCTAAACTTGGGTGGAGACAACTTTAGTGTGTCATGGTCACGGTTATTCACTTATAATTCTTGTTATGGGTGGCCCCGGTAACGTGTGTGAAAGCGAGAGTGAAATGGTTTCTAGGTTTCCATAACGGCAATTGTCTTACATCGACCCAGTTGTAATCGAAAGCCATGTGCTAAAGCAGTGGGTGTTATTAAATCGTTTCAATAAAATTTTAAGATTATCACTATCTGCTCAATAAGTTAAACTGAAATAGTTTTTTTTATGTTTTAGGTTATCCAAGGTCTCGTTTTAGTTGATTTAAAGGTAAAATAAGTTAGAAACTTATAGACTTTGTGCTATAAGAAAGGGCACATTATTGGATTCAGGCGAGCTATTCTAAAGAGGAAAACGTTGTTCTCTAAAAATGTGTGACGATACGTTTTACACTGCCTTAAAAAAAGCACGTCCAAATCATTTCTTTTGATATGTGTTCAACCTTTAAACGTGTGTATTGTGCTGCATTTGCGAATTACTCTGTATAAAATTTTAATTTTAAATCAAGTATTCAATTACACAACTCGAACATTTTAAAATTAGAAAAAACGTTTTTTTGTCCCAACATGTACTGCGCAGATTTTGTTGCTACAAAGCAAAAATGTTAACAAACGACATTTCTAAACACTACAATGGTATTTCATTGTGACAAAGAAAGATAAAGAATATGTTTGTTAATTGAAATCAATATTCTAAACTAGACTAGGACACAACGATGTGCAACTTTGATACGCGATAAGCATCTTTTATGACAGCTGTTACACTATAACGCAATTCTCCTAGTATTAACAATTTTGTTGTGTTGAATTTATATGAACCATGAAACTACATTAGAATTAAGTTCAGTTAAACAGCTAAAAACGACATAGTGGTGGAATCGTTAGGTATGTGACGTTACTGTAACGTTGCTGCATTTCCTGTCCATTAAATAGTCAAAATGTTACTAACAATATAGATACTACAGCAACTTAAAACTGATAATAATATCATACAGTTTTATATAACGTAATTCAGAATTACGCTGCGAAATTTTACTCATTGGTAAAACAGAAAAGGACCGCAATTTAGGTGGTAGTGCGAGCCTCCAACTGAAACCCATTGATATTTGTTTATTGATAATATATCTGGAACCGGCGGTACAATTTTCTTTTAGTTTGGCACAGAAGCACAAAAACTTTATTTAAATATTATAATTGAAATATTTTTAGGGTGGTACCTAAAGGGTAATAGCACTCCCCTTGTTGAGTTTGCTTAATAATTTATTATCGTTAATTGTTTGTAATTGCAAATACCAAATTTGAAAGTAAGATTTAATTTTACACCAAAAACGTATACCTACCTCATTGTTTCTTTGGCGGAGGATGCACCGGATGTTTTCGAGTAAAATGCTTTGAAATATTGATCTGAGAAAAACAGTCAAAAATAAAAAAATGTCGTCAAAATAAACTAACTGATAGGAATAATTGTTAAAGAACAGTTTGAGAGTAGTACGTGGTGTTTCCCGAGTTTTAAGCTGTTTTACTAAAGAAATTACAATAAATTAACGCATCTTTTAAGTACCTCCTTAAAAAATACAAACGACGATATTTAAATTTATATTTTGAGCCTCTGTGCAAATTGACATAGAGCAAAATAGACAGGTCGCTTCTATTATAGTAAAAAATTAGGTAAAACTTTTGCACAATAATTAGTATACCGGGTACATACTTCTTAAATCAATAGTTTAAAATTTTATGTAGGTACTAATTACTATATTCTTGCGAAATCTTCTAGTTTTGAAGTTCAAAAATGTGTTACAAAAATAATTATATAAAAATGTATCCACTTTAAAAATTCACAGAACATCACCGAGCACTAGCAAATCGCCGCCGGTCACACTTGAAATAAATGGTGTAGGTTGAAGTAATACTATTACAATAGAGTGGAAACAAATTACACAATTTTTAGACATTTTTGATGACACCACCACCAAGAAATTTGCCTTTAGTTAATATACTCTATTTATTAAAATAAAAAACCACGTTTTATATTGTTATTAATATTTAGTCATAAGTGTGTAACTAGTGTCAAAAAATATAACGGATGAGCTATGTTTTGTGATTTTTTGGTAATAAATTATATCAATCATTTTTATACAGCAAAACAAGCGATTCACATACAAAATACATTACAGCACGTCTTAGTTTTATCTAAAAAAAATTGCAAATCTAAATGTCAATTTAAATTGTAGTTTTCAGAATATATCTACGATGTGTGATGTATATTTGTACAACGCTAGGTATATACAATTTTGCAATGCTACCAACAAACGTCAGTTTCGACAATTCAGAGCAGTAATGAACAGAGTACATTAAAATCCACATAGTAGCATTAAACTATTTCATAAATGCTTTATATTGTAATTTTCTAAATAAATAAATAATTAAAATAGGTCACTAGTTTTATACATAAATAAGAAAGAAAATTTACGAATATAACACGGAGGTATACAGAATAATGAGTTAACTACAGCCTTTCAACTTTCTCATACTTCAAATACAAGAAGCCATACCTTTAGATGACAATATTTTATCCAAGATAATCCCTTAAAAGCTCGTGTTTCACAAATCTTGGGCGAGTTTGGTGGTCAGTTTCTAATTTGGCGGTATACTAAAAGCATTTAACCACCAACATGCAACAATTCACTCTGTAATATTCCCATGAGAACATATTCGAATAGATTTCTACCAGTTTGTCTTTTGTACCTTAGATTTTAAATAATAGTTTTTATATATATTTTTATTTATCAAACTAGTGCATGTTCGATAGGGCTTTAACTGCTGTGCTCATTAGCCCCCATTTATACATGCAAAGACGGACACAAACATTGTTGCCGAGGCCGGGATTTGAACCCAACACGTTCTACAGAGCAGCACCGAAAACAGCTGGCTTAACCGCTGCTCTACCGCGCGCCCAGTTTTGATATAATTACGCTTAAACGCACCTAGCACGTTACAAAAACGATATGCGTTGTCAAAGACGGTGTTAGATAAACTATTATTGAAAACATATTTATTTAATACGAAACTGTAACTTCCCTAGCCTTACAATTTAATTTTTTTTTTAATTTCCAAAATATTTAACATTGCATGAGCAGTTGTTTTAAAATTTATAAACGCCCTTTTCCGATACTGAAGCATAACAGTTTGAAAATGTTTAATATTACTAAAGGAACCCGTGAGCTACGCTCTACGACTTTTTTTATTAACATCTTTTATTTAAACTAGCCCCGTGCAATTGTAAATAAATTTCAAAGCATAGGTACTGCTGCAATTATAGGAGGCTTTTGTTTAAATTCAGAGCCTGCTAATATGACGAAATTTAAGAGTTTTTCTCGAAAATTTTGTTATCTAAACATATACAAGTTTTATACCGTTTAAAACAAAAAAATTATCTATCAAATGAGCGCAGAAAATTGCTAAGTTGCCATTTAAAAAAATGACGAAGGCGTTACAGCATTGGTTAAAAATTTTTTTCAGGTATGCAAAATGGTAGCTAAAAATCTTTTATTAACATTTTTTTCTCTCTGTGGATTTGTTTCAGAATTAAATAGAGGCGTAATAAGTCTTAGACCACCCTGTATAATTATCTATGTGAGAATCTCGGTTGTTAAATAAATTCCTAGTCTTTCTAAACGTTGATAAAAAAATAGCGTCAAGTGGACAAGTGGCCCGCTAAACACGATTTTTTTTATCATATGTTTCTCGTGTAGTTGCAATTCGGAGAAGGTAATGTTTGGATTATCTGGTGCCACTGACGTGGCATCTGGAAGAGCCCGGATCTTCGACGCGCGGAAGAACGCTTGACCGAAACAGTCGGTGGAGAGAGTATTTAGCGTTCTTCTGTGTTACGCACTATAGTATAATAAAGTAAATCTTTGTCAATAAATGTTTTTGTATTACGTGCTAATTATTGCTTTTATTAGATTAATTTGATTGTTTTTAAAACCCGCCGGGCACGGCTTTATACATTTAACAACCATTCTTTGCAAGCTATTGAAAGCAAGTACTCCAACCTTTTACATAAACAGCTAGAAACTCGGCCTGCTTGCTTCCTTCTGAAAGTTTGTGTTCGAAATGACATCTAGCAGCAAATTATATTCCAACAATAGAAACAAACAGTATAAGCCCGAACATGCTTATTTCTACTGAAAACTGTAGCGGTCTGCTGTACAAACGCATATGAGCCTTATATAATATAAACGCGTAAACATTTGGCTTCTAGTAGCCGAGAGCCCCTTATCACTAAAAGGTGAGGCAGATAGAGGAAATCCGTAGTAAGTATACAGATAGCTTTTAATGGACAATTTGTTTTACAAACATAGGGCAACTTCAAAAATTGAGTAATTCAATATTGTGAACAGCTCAAAAATCGTTGTTTAACAACATAGGCCTGGTACCTTGAAGGAAAGGTTTAAAAAACAACTTTCTGAATGTATAAAATACTAGTACGACGTAAAGTACGACGCAAGACTTCAAACTTGAGACCAATAGACAGAGATTTGTAAGCATTGCAATTAAACAACCATAATTTTATCTTAGCATGTAGATTGGTTTTTTAAATGATATTACACTGGGTATTTAATAATTAAATTTAAAAACAAAAATACTAAATTTCTTGAGTTAAAATTTCTTTTATCACGCCATAGTTTGAAAAATTTACATTGACGTTTAATGCGGACAAAGGTTACAATTACACACTTGTTGCACACTTTTAAACTCCATGTTAAAATGTGAAATGTTTATCGTTAAATATGAAATAAAATAATAATTAAACGGCAAAAATATGGCTTGTGACGGGAGCGGCATAAGCTATAATATGGGATAATTTTTTTATGGAATTTGCAGCATTCAGCATATTTTCGATTTCACTTTATGTGAGATAATTTATATATAAACATTACTGTTTATGCATGTTGTAATTATACACACTGTTTAATTTTTCACTTTAATATTTTTATTTACAAATATAAATATTTACAAATTTAAATTAACAAACTCATACAATCTAATAATGGTATTTAGCAATGGGAGCAGCATAACCTAAGGGTGCATGTACTTTAGCGATAGGTGCGGCATACGCTACAGGGGCAGCATGAACCTTGGCTACGAGAGGTTCCTTGCTGACTACGGCGTTAAATCCATTGATGGGATCAGCAGTGTATTGAACAACACGTCTGGTACCATCGGGTTCTACCAAGGAATAGCTACCCTGAACAACATCTCCATCGCGGGTTTCTTGTTGGTTTTTGCTGTCGCCGGTAAGACCGTCTTGGATATCGTAGGCGAAAGAGTATTGAGGATGGGGATCGTATTCATCTACAGGTCTAGGGGCAGCATATGCAACTGGAGCGGCTACTCTAGCATAAGCAGGAGCGGCATATGCACCAGCATAACCCAATGGGGCACCGATTACACCGGCCTTGGCGACTGCCACCAACGCAGCGAGAACTACCACCTAAAAATATTAAATAACATTCGTTGTTCAAATACGTTTCTAATTATATCTAAATAATTAATTTTACCTTAAAAACCATTGTGATTTGTTGGTACGTTTACTGATGCAGTTAACTTGATAATGAAATATTTCGATCACAGTTGCTTTTATATCTAGTTGTACTGGTATAATTAGAGCACATTTCGCTGGCACGCCTCCACTTTAGGTGGTGCAAGAGTAGGATTTTTTTAAAAGTCGCTTTATATTGATTGCATACCAGAAACAGGTAGACAAGTTCATGTATAAAATTGTTTTCGTATTTCATAAAGTTTATACACAGGTTTTTATTCAATCAAATTACAAAAACGATCATCAGTGTTAATTTGGCTAGATTCTAAAACGTTCTATAATGTTATTAAACTGCATCATAAAGACTTTAATTTAAAATTTGTCGCTGACTTTACAGTATATTGATAATAATATAACTTAATTACGGTAACACTTTTTAAAGGCAAAGTTTCATTTCCAATAAAATGTATCTACATTATTAAGAAAAAACTAGAAACAATATGTAATTTCTCTATTTTGAATGCAAATGGAGTAATTACCTTATAATCTACAGTATATAACTGCCAGCATAATAGGATAAGTTTTAGAATTATATTAAGTTAATAGTTGAATAGATCAAAAACCAAATAATATACAAAAATTACTTATTATCGTATCTTAGTTACTTTTAGAAGCAGTGTTGTTGTCGCTCACTGACATACTTAAATATGTAAATATCTCAGAAAGTTACCGTTTTACACTCCTTGTGATGTTTGATTGCGTGATTATTTCAATCAGGCGTATATTTTTTCGATACAAATACTGTTTCCGAAAAAAAAAACATGATTTACCACAATTGTTTATTAAACGACCAGCTGCACTGTGTTTATGCTGTCTTGTGATTACGACTATTTTATTGCGCCAAATATAATATCTGACTGCTAATAAATTGATGTTGATGTTTTAGCAACATCAGCCACTCTGCTTCCAAAACAATTTTACGAACTTTTAGCTACAAAAAGAGTTAATAAGTCATGCAATTTATGTCAACGTTTGGTGGCAGTAAGAACTGTATGAACAGTCATAATTATTTAAAGTAAAATAAATGATGCGTTATATAAAAAATTAGAGTATGAATAAAATATTCTATAACTTCAACAATATTTATTCATTTTAACCTTATGCGTGTTTCGACATGTTTACATGCCATTATCTCAGGTTATACGAAATACGTATAATGGTGAAATAAATAAATATTATTGGGACAATAAAGTAATTTATTACATAATAAATAACTTTCGCGTCGGCTTATCGCAACAAAGAGCGGTCCACGCGTTCACGCGTCGCTTTGGCGGTGCACATGCATGTACAGTTGTAATAATTGGCATGCGTCAGCGTCTTCTTGACTATTCCAGAAACTACACAAAGGTATAAAAAACTTGTTATTTTAAGTATTCAATATTATATTCATAATGATATTAATTAATTTTGAGATCCATCTAATAGAACCCCTCTCCTTATTTCTGATTCCTGGCTACGGGCCTGAAAGTGCAACTATGTTGATACAAAAGCCTGTAAGAAAAGAGAATTTTGTATTTTTAAATAATGTCTATTTTTCCGTTTAATATTTTAATAAGAGTAATAATTTTATTTTATTAATTAAAGTTTTACAGTTACTTTGCTTCAACTATCACTAGTAATATGCGTCTCTATCATCTTAATTCTCTTGTTAATGAATGTTAAGGATGGATATTTGAGCACGTAGTAATGCACTTCTTATCACGTACTCTACTTATCCAATAAACTGCATTTTTAGGCAAATTCGTATAAATCCTTGGATTAAGATTTGAACTTTACAGTAGTCACAGATATGGTTGTGTAAAATCGGAACAATTTAACCTCAAGTAATGTAGAGCGTGTGCAGATGTGATCTTAGATTATCTATACTAACGTAGATACCTCTTTCTCTATGCTTACGGCATAACACATTTGTGCCAAGATACCTGATAAAAAAGAACATATTTATATGCCTTAACACCATCACCAAACATGCGCACGCTGCGCACAGCTGAGCGCATGCTCCATAGTGTAAAAATGTCTGAGCGCATGCTCTACGATGTAAACACAATTCTATCCACACTCTAGTCGGCTCATCGTCGAAAATCAACAATAGAAGTTATTTCAATTCTGGTAAAAGAATTGACATACACCATTACGTAGTTTCTTAATAACGCGTTTGCAAGAAACTTGTAAAAATTATAAATGAAAAAACATAACAATAATTGTAGGAAATATAATTTTGAGAGCAAAAAGCTAAATAATGTTAAGAATGTTCTTCGTCAAAACCAGTTTAAAAATAGAACACATTTTATTATATGGTAGGAGTTATTTTAAAAATTTACAGATGATAAACGTTAACAATGTATTAATAGCGACATCTTAACGCTATATTTTATTACAAAAAAGTATCTCTCATGGGTTAATAAATACAAATAGGATAAATTTCAAGTAAAATTCAAATTTTGTTTTCACTGTGCTATATGAACCGTAAAACTATAAGTAACCGCACCAATACAATTAACCTAGATATTGAATTTTTTAAACGAACATTTATCGCGAATATAAGTTTTTGAAAACCCCCCAGAACCGGAAACGGAAATTAGTAATGTTGCAAACGACATTTCACAAACTTTGGAAAACATTCTGATATATTAATAAATAAAAATCAGGGAAGTCTTAAATGTTTTTTCTAAAACAGTTTAGTGACAAAATGGCCCTTGAAGGACACACTGTTATGGCATACGAATATCTTAGAAACCATAAATAACTGTAAACACGGCACATCTTCGAAATGGTGGAAAAAATATTTTTAAAAATCGACAACGCCGTTATTTTTATACTTGTTGTAAACCGGTAGAACTACGAAAGGGTTATCATTTGGTTTCTTCGCACAGCCCTGTAATGGCTTTATACTCAAAAAGGTTGACACAGAGTCCATGTTTGAGTTAAAGCAAAAACAGCGCATTTCTTTCCGCAAAAATAAATATAATCACTTTTTAGACTCTATTTCGCGAGAAGAGATAATTTTTATATGTACGATAAGTTACGTACCTCAACGAAATAGTGCATGTAAGCAGAAGTCTTATATTGTAATATTTGTTGGAGGTATAACTTAATAATAGAAAATGCTTTTGACAACAAAGTAACAAAATAGTTTTGAAGTATGAGAAAGTCCAGTGCTTCGTCCATTTTTACGGAAGGTGGTATTTTTAAACCAACGAGAATCACAACTAATTACCCGTCTAATAACATGCGGTACGAGTACCTATGTTTCGAATGCGGCATTTTTATTTTTTAGAAGTTGTATTTCAAATAAATGTTTTAGTTTTCAAACAATGCCCGTAGACAAAATATTAAGCTTGAACTCGGAGACATTTATTTGTTGAACAGAACAGTGACTTTTAGTAATTCTTTCGCTGCCTAGGTGGGGGAGTGCTGTCGAAATTCGATCCAGTTACAGCCATATAACTGGATATAAAAGGAGGCATGATCGAAGTATTTCATTATTCAAATTAACCACACAGCAAATCGAGCACGAAAAAACAATGATTTTCAAGGTAATTATTAATTTATCTATTTTAGTAACAAATAATTGTAACAAGTATTACCTAATGGTTTATTAATTTTTAGACACTTGTTCTCGCTGCATTGGTGGCCGTTGCCAAGGCTGGTGTAATTGGTGCCCCATTAGGTTATGCTGGTGCATATGCCGCTCCTGCTTATGCTAGAGTAGCCGCTCCAGTTGCATATGCTGCCCCTAGGCCTGTAGATGAATACGATCCCCATCCTCAATACTCTTTCGCCTACGATATCCAAGACGGTCTTACTGGCGACAGCAAAAACCAACAAGAAACCCGCGATGGAGATGTTGTTCAGGGTAGCTATTCCTTAGTAGAACCCGATGGTACCAGACGTGTTGTTCAATACACTGCTGATCCCATCAATGGATTCAATGCCGTAGTCAGCAAGGAACCTCTCGTTGCCAAAGTTGCTGCTGCTCCTCTAGCTTATGCCGCTCCCATTGCTAAAGTACATGCACCTTTAGCATATGGCGCCCCCTTAGCCAAATACCATTATTAAATTAAGTGTTACTGTTATTTAGCTGTTAAATAATTTAGATTTAAAAATAAAAATCTATAATTACAGTCATTTAGTTTGAATTTTCTACAGTAATGTTGTCAACCAGTTCTAGCCCAGTACTTTACTAACCATTATTACCATTATTTTATTGTAATAGTAGCAACAAAAACTTAAAAGTAGAAAATGAATATTCCATGAATATTCAAACAGATTTGGTGTTTGTAATGACAAAAATGAGCTTGTCAGGATTTACAATTAAGATTAATCAAGGGCTTTTGTGCTTACTAGATTTAAACGGGCATCAGTTTTAAATTAGGTTTTATCACAGTAGCAATGAAAAATCAAAAAATGAACAAAACACGTCGCTGATACTTCCTCATACTGTTCACGTTTTAAATATTATCGCGCCAATAGGTGACATTTACATATACACTCGATGCAAGAGATGTGAAACGAGACCCGCTCGTCCGCCATATCTAACCCCAAGGCGTTGGCACGGCACTTAGGATTATCTATCCACGGAAGGCGCTAGCTAGATATTGTGCGCTCTGTGTTAAAAAAATATATTTATTAACTAAAGCTAAATTAATTATTGATAGGTGTAGATAAAATCACATAACTTTCGGAAAACGCATTGTTGATATAAAAGTATCGTTTTGTTTTTTTTAATTTTGTAAAATGGGTTAAAATTTTTGTTTATCATAATAAACTACTTTAAATAGTCTATTAAACTGTTTAAAGTTTAAAACGTTAGGCGTTTGCGTTTTTGAAAAAAAAATTTCAATTTTAAATTTTAAAAAAATTCGTTGAGCTTCAGAGTTAAATCTAGGAAATTAATGAAAAATAAATTTTAAGTTAACTAAAGTTAAAATGCTGACAGTTTTAGAGGAATAATCTCTTTTTTTTACAAAATTTTGGAAACCTGTCATTTTCATAATTTTTATATTTCCAAACATATTTTTGCGTCACATGAGTATACTTATTAGAAGCTATTAAATAATATGTAAATTTTTATCGATTGCATATTTTGTTTTTGAGTAATCGGGTATTAAAGTTTAAAAATTGGGAAAGAAGCATTTGATTAGCTTTTGGATGCACTACAATTTTGTTTTCAACATTTCAAGTTATTAGAAAAAAACATGTCTAATTCTCGTTTCCGGTTCCGGTAAAACCTTACAAAGAACTACCTTACACTAAAAAATTTGCATACACTAAATTTAATAAAAATCGGAGAGGAGGTTCCGGAGATATAAGAGAACGAACCTACGTCATGTACCAGACTATGATCAAATTTTAAATTCTAGAAAAAAATTCAAATTAAAATATTTAAAGACACAAATTGGTAACAGATTGTTACCTTTACTAACATTGACTTTAAACCTAATATATTATTAGAACGTACCACAGATTTCTATAAACATAATATTGAGCAAACAAATAATTGTAGTCTGTCAGCCATTTTATAGGATGTCAACATTTAAAATATAATATGTATCGAATTACGTATTTAACACCAAATATACTATTCTGTTGTGGTATACTTAACAAATTTGTTTTTAAAACTTAATAAGTACGATAAACGAAGCTCGAAGTCTTCTCACGAAAATTTTTGGAGTTATTAAAGCCTGCAAAATTAATAAAAAAAATATTACAGAAAACGTTTTAACGTTTTAAGCCTTTGGCTTTGTATTGGGCGCAATAAATCTCAAGCTTGAGTTAGGAAGTCTGCTTTTGGAGTAACCGTACCCTGGCGATGAGAGGCATTTGCGGTGCAGAAACGTGTTGTAAGAGCTATGGGCGGAATCCGCGTTTAGAAAGTTGTAAAAATACTATTAAGAAATACAGAATTCTTACTCTTGCATGTTGGTACATTAATAAAGCATCTGTTTATATTTTTATCTATATTTTATAATTTCTGAATATAGTATATATTTTAAATGAGAGAAGACAAGTAATTGCGTTCAAAAATCTAACACTACATTTTAATTGTAAAATGTTTGAATTATGTTGAAGAATAAAATAAGTATGTTTAGTTATATTTAAATTTTAAAATGTAAATATAATTTAGCTTAGATATAATTGTATTTTCATTTGTTACACCATTTTTTTAATATGTATTTGGTAAGCGCAATAAAAAAGTTAATATTTACTGAGAATTTGAATTTTTAAAGTGCATATGTTACATATTTTTTGTGCATAAATGCATGCATATTTTTGAATTTTAAAGCGCATAACTATTCTTGCTCGAGTAATGACTATCGCACAGAATAATTTCTGAAACTTTTTAATTGTTTTCGATTACGGCGAATAGTATCGGAAATGTTCGTCGCGTGCGTGTAATCACATGAAGAATAGTTAATAGAACTTTTGAAAAATTTTATTCTGAACATAAAAAGAACTTGAATAGGTCATACCAGAGCAGTCTGGTCATACGCACTATACGATTGAGGAAAAGTAGTCACGATGAGCAATATTAGAATTTTAAATGTACTATCGCGAGCAATTGTAAATTAACGCCTAAATTAAGGCCCTGTAAGCTAGATTTTACAAATATTTGTTTTTCTGGCGTCACTTTAATTGTAACACATGTATATCTAAGACAACACACGTAAATTTTTAAAAAATTCTGTTACAACATTAAAATATAGCCAAAACTACTGGTAAGAACGTTGATTGATATCAGATTTATACATATACAGAACATTATTACTATTTTTTTATGAAAACACTTCTGTTGCTTACTGCTTTTAACAGAATTTCCTCGGTAACGACTGTTATAGTAATCAATACTAAACTTTGAATTATGCCATTAAACAAGTTTCAACTTTTTATACATACGTATATATATATATATATACCTTGAACTTGTGCATATTTATTTGCAAGCAGAATTTCGCCACCTAGGTGGAGGAGTGACGGCTCTGGAAAGTGATAGCGAAATGTGATCCAGTTGCAGCAACATAAATGAATATAAAAGCACGCGTGGTTGACAATATTTCATTCTTCAAATTAATTGTAGCAGCTTACATATCAAGACAAAAATGACGATGACTGTTAAGGTAAATCTATTAAAATATGACGACAAACTTGATCTGAACGACAAATAATTAACAGTTTATTTATTTTCAGTTGGTTGTACTCGCTGCATTGGTGGCCGTCGCCAAGGCTGGTGTAATTGGTTCCCCTTTGGGTTATGCCGGTGCAATAGGTTACGCAGCACCCGCAGTTGCTCGAGTAGCTGCTCCAGTTGCATATGCTGCCCCCGTTGCCAGGGCTGTAGTAGATGAATACGATCCTCATCCCCAATATTCCTTTGCCTACGACATTCAAGATGGACTCACCGGTGACAGCAAAAACCAACAAGAAACCCGCGATGGAGATGTTGTTCAGGGTAGCTACTCCTTGGTAGAACCCGATGGTACCAGACGTATCGTCCAATACACTGCTGACCCCATCAATGGATTTAACGCCGTAGTCAGCAAGGAACCTCTCGTTGCCGCACCTGTTGCTGTCGCGTCTCCCATTGCTAAAGTACATGCACCTTTAGCATACGCTGCCCCTTTAGCCAAATACCATTATTAAATTAGTTGTTATTGTTACTTACTTATAAAATAATTTATATTTAAAAATTAAAATGCTCACTTTCATGTAATTTTGTTTGAATATTCTACATGCATGTTGACACCTACTTCTATCCCACCTCCTCACTATTATAAATTTACTAAACACTCTAAAAATCATTCTTTTAGGGTTACATATTACATAAGAATATGCTGTTTATTTTTATGTAATATAAAGCTATGCATCGACAAATAATTTACCTACTTCTAATAGTAGCTGTGTAACTTTTACCAGTCGAAAATGAATGTGTCCCTCATACAGATTCAGTGTTGTAGTAGCAAAAATTCGTTGGCTCTTTGTGGTTTCTCAATTTAAACGGGTATCAGTTTTAAATTAGGTGATTATGACAGTGGTAACTTGACAAAATAATTTACACTAAATATTAAATTTAAATATAGAACTTCCGCTAGCTTTAATTTTAAATTTTTTTATGAATAGTCACATACACGTCCCTCTTTGCTTAAATGTAACATATAATAAAATTTTAAATATAACTAAAAAACCACAAATTAAATTATTTAAAGAAACAAATTAGCAGCAGATGGCTCTTGAATAACGTTAACTTTAGACATAATGTATTACTAGACAACTCCACAAATTTCTAGAAAGCTTTATACGTATTTCACTACAACTTCTGATCAAACAAATAAGTGAAGTCGGCCGGCCATTTTCTAAAAGACCAAATTTTCAAATTCAGATGCTTTGTATCGTTTTACATATTTAACACACAATTTACCATTATTTTGCAGTAGTCACATTGCTAACAAAAATGCTTTTAAAACTTAATAAGTTAGATTATTAAAGTTTGAAGTTTTCCTATAAAAATTGGATGCTGATTAATATCTATCTAAACAATGGATAAAATATACATGTCTCGGAAAAACGCCATCATCAAGTCATATTAAATGATCTTATTTAATCCTGAGAACAAAAATATTATTATTTAATATAAATATAAAAACACCCTAAAGGTCGTTTTAAGGACGTAAACTACAAACATTATTATTAATCATAAAAAGCAAAGGTAAAACCCATAACAACCCAAAATAGGAACAAATCGAATAAATAATGCAAATTTAAGCGCAAATTTTAATTATTTGACACTATCTGATGAAACATTTTATTTTTATTATAGTTTTATAAAAACTGTACATAGTTATCTAGCGTTATTTCTAAATTAAATTAATCTGAAGAATTGTTACAGTTTCCATTAAAAATGAGTTGCCCTAATCTGAAAATGTTGATACGTCTATTATTTAGAACAAAGTTTTTGCGTACAAATATTGTTAATTGTTACAGAAAGAGAATGTTCTAATCTATTTAGAAAAGCAGGTGTAATTTTCGTAATGTGTGCGAATTGTACCTGCGGCGTAATCCTCACATTACCTTTTACAATGATATAGTTTTACAAATATATTTTTACTGGAATACTCTGAATATATAAACTGAGTCAAATGGGTTTCAACAAAATTAGGAATAATTTTTCAATAAGCAGTTTAAAATCTTTAGAGGAAGGGTATACCCCACCGTCCTCCGCCGCCGTCATATATATTATATTCTAGATAGCCGCTGGGCATGCGCCGGATAATCTATAAGCAAGCGAATGCGGGATATATTCGAATTTTACGTAAAAAAAATTCCTGTTCACAACAATAACCTCGCGTAAACTGCCCAGACCGACAACCTTCTAGCAAAAACTATAAAAAATAAAGAAAATTTTGGTAATTTACAATAAATTAAATATAACAAAGCGAAAATAATATAATTATGCATTATCATAATCTCTAGCAGTTGGCGCAACGTACCAGTGACATTAGAGCGGCGACAGCTAAGTAGGTGGCGCATTTTTCATATCTTATTGAGGAATTTTTATTTTAAATAATTTTAGTAACATCATCTTTTTATAAATTTTTGTTAATTTGAGCTCGGTTCGAACAAAATTTTTGTATCGTGTTTATCGTAATATTTAATTATATCCACATTCTAACTTGTTATGGTATTAGAGTTCACAAACATATAGGTATCTGTTTTAAGAATAAATAATAAAAAACATCAGCACGTGATACAATTAACTGAAAAACTTTGAATTAATATTTAAATTTTAGTGATGTGGGCATTAGACGCAAAATTAAATTTATTTATCAATTCCAGCTTTACTTCGTTAAAGTCGATATTTAATGAGTATCTGTATATAACCTTTGACAATGGCATGTAAACATGCCGAAATACGTATAAGGTTTAAATAAATAGATATTGTTAAAGTGCTTAAGTATTACATACAGATACTCAGCAAAATTAAATGCCGTTTTTTCACGAGTAGTTTAATAATAATAGTAAAAATAATAATATTTTCTTTTCAACAGGTAATCCAATTACAAAAAAATCCAAAAAATGCAAAAATAAACTGAATCTTGACTAAGCAATTAGCATAGCCACACAAATAAAATAACCATATCTGTTCACTATAAAAATAATGATAAAAAAAGCTTTCCAAAAAAAAACACTACCGCAAATATTACTAGCACATTTCCTACCAATAGCAGTACGAAACTGAGTACGAAGCTAGTGGTTCCTATTTTTTTTATAAACTTAGGTTCGATTATTCACAAGTGCTAATTAATATGACAATTCTACAAACGATAGTATAAATGCCTTTCAATGATTAATACAAAACAATAATTATCATTAATGTCAATTACCGCAATCATATTGGAAATATTCGTTTTTTGCTGGTGTGTATTATAATCATTTAAAAATTTTTAATACAACTTTTACAGAAACCAATTCTGAAGATAACAAGAATTCGACTAGATCCACATCAAAGTAGATGATAAAGCTTGAGAAAAAAGTAGCCACGATGACATATATGAGAATTTTAAATTTTAAATTTTAAACTATCGTAAGCAATTGAAAGTTAACACCTAAAATGTAGCTCTGTAAACCGGATTTTTAAAATATTTGTTTCTATGGCGTTTCAAATTGTGTCATATATCTAATACAGCACATGCAAACTTTGTTGAAAATTATGTTTTACAAACTGTCTGGTCTAGTAATGATGCCTGTATACATATTAAGAAGTGGTACGTTGAGATTTACTTGCAGAACATTAGAACTACTACTTGTATAAAATTGAATGTATGCACAGTTCTAACGGAAGCTCGTTTAGAAAAATTGTCCTTCACAATGGCATGTTTTTTTAATGAAACTGCTTCCATCAGCCTTTTAGAACAATTTTAGTGATCTCGACTATTGTGATGTAATATACTCAATATAATCTTTGAAATTATGTTGTTAAACAAGTTTAAATTCGATATAAATACATACCTTGAACTTGTCCATATTTAATTGCAAACGTATTTCGCCACCCAAGTGGGGGTGTGACAATTCTGGAATGTGTTAAGCGAAATGTGATCCAGTTAGAGCAGCACAAATGAATATAAAAGCACCCGTCGTCGATAACATTTCATTATTCGAATTCACTGTATCAGCTAGCATACCAAGACAACAAAATACAATGACTCTTAAGGTAAATATAGTTAAACACAACGGAAAATATATTTAAACAACAAATATCTAACAACTTAATTATTTTCAGTTGGTTGTACTAGCTGCACTGATTGCCGTCGCCAGGGCTGGTGTAATTGGTGCCCCGTTGGGATATGCTGGTGCAGTTGGTTATGCTGCCCCCGCAGTTGCTCCACTTGCATATGCCGCCCCTGCTTATGCTAGAGCAGCTGCTCCAGTTGCATATGCTGCTCCCGTCGCTAGGGCTGTAGATGAATACGATCCTCATCCCCAATATTCGTTTGCCTACGATATTCAAGATGGACTCACTGGTGACAGCAAAAACCAGCAAGAAACCCGTGATGGAGATGTTGTTCAGGGTAGTTATTCCTTGGTAGAACCCGATGGTACCAGACGTATCGTCCAATATACTGCCGATCCCCTCAATGGATTTAACGCTGTAGTCCACAAGGAACCTCTCGTTACTAAAGTAGCCGCTATTGCCGCACCTGTTGCGAAAATTCACGCACCTTTACGCTATGCTGCCCCCTTGGCCAAATACCATTATTAAATTAGATGCTGTTGTTATTAGTTGTTAAATATTTTATATAAACAATAAAGAAAATTATATTTTAAAAAGCCGTATTAAAATATAACTATTATATATTGCTTTGAGACGATACTTAATTTGCTGGTATTTAATTTTAACTGATTTGTTATTATAACAAATATAAATTTGCTATAAAAAAACTACTGCAGGTCATGCCAAAACAATGCGCTTTAAGAAATGTTTATAGCGGTCAGTTTAAGTGTTTTAATTTTTTTATATATGTTGACGTTATATCATCACTCATACATAAGTGCTAAATGTTACATAAGATGTAAGAACATTTAGCTCTACGTATAATACTAACTACTTCAGTTTTTAAAATCTCTAAACGATTATCTTACTCGACTACGCTCAGTTTTGCTAATCACAAAAACAATATAAGATGTGCCAGAGCTTAGTATTAATATACTGCTATTGTAGAGGCTGATAAAGAAGACAAAATTTTAAGACAATATACAGGGCTGCTAAAGAGCTTATAAACTTATCCATATTTCCGTTATTATTAGCTTTAGAAAAAACAGTTTTAAATAAAAGTTACTCTTAATAATGCAGTATATTTGATGAAAAGTAGGCTACTACATCTGAGCAGTACAAAACAACTTGATTTTTTTATGTAACACCCTGTGTATTTAAATCATTTTGAAAACCTTATTTCTTCTCTATCTGTATGCGTAACATAATTTTGAGAAAAACGCAAATAAAAATAGTCAATGTGCATAAAAATCAAATACAGTGAACGCAAAAAAGTAATGAAACATGAGAGAACAGTAAAAAACGGAACTTAATAACTAATATAAATATTCAAAGCAAGATGACTTCCTGACATTAACGTCATCTATTTTAAACTCCTAAAACATTTCTTTAAGCAGCTGTTAGGAAAGCGCTTGTATTTTATAACAAATAAAATTCTGAAAATCCTCCAAACGTGTTCATCGATTAATCTAGTTTCTACTTTTCACATGGTTCCGCAGAGAATGAGTCCATAGGGGATAAATCTGGTAATCTGGGAGGCCATTTAATTGCACCTTTTCTCCCAATCCATCTTTCAGAAAAACTAAAAAGTAACTTTTAGAAAATCTTTTATACGGCCCGCGTATAATGTAGAGGTGAGGCATTTTGTATAAACTGAATTATCTGGTTTGGAACTAGCTGTTGGGATAGCTGTATCCATACATATATTAAAGCTCAAAAGGTTTTTTCTCCGGTTTCTCCAGCGGCTACCGCTTCACCAATTTGGACCATTTTTTTTTCAATGAAAGGTCTCTATCCTCAGATGGAACATGAAATATTTTTATATTTTTATTCTACGTCGATTTTTTAATAATAACTATTTTAATTTATAATATATATGAGAGTCTGCTAAACGCGCTTTACTTGAGGCGACATCTACACCAACGTCGCGTCTCCCTTATGGAACTAATGCATCACGTGACTTAGCATTTAGCCGGTTCTGTCAACGCTCAGTCTGTCAGTACATTGTGCGCTGGGGTAACACTAGTTTATAATAATAGCTCGTTGATGAAAATTTAAGTATTTTTGACCAGTGAATGTCTAATAACATGGTTTGCAGCAATTACAGCTTATACATAGATTTTTTTGTGGAACAGTATGAATATCTTCATAGAATAAGAATTATTTTGAGCACAATATTGGCAATTGCGCCAGTTTACATTCGCGTTGAAGTAAAATGTTGCTTTATTGGAACAGACTAATGTTTACAAAATTTTGGTTGATTCCGATTGTTTCATCACTAAGATTGGATCGAATAAAGTCTGTCATAGCACCTCAGGCTCCAGTGATCCGACCGTAGCCTATAAAAACATTTTTTTTAGACGTTGATAACTTTATTGGCCGGCTGGACAGCGGTAGATGGGAATACGCACCTTTTATAGTTGCCGCTTCTAGTAGCGAGGGCCTTGCGGCAGTAAATGGTTAGACAGGTAGAAGGGATTCGGATTTAATATAGACATCCATAACCTGTTGCGTGGTAAGTATTTTACAGCGGCTGTCGCCGACTAAAAGGAAATAAATGTGCCTAAAACACCTCCTGTGTAATCAGCAAATGCACAAGGTATTGTTGGTTTAAGTTTTTACCACTTACCGATTTCTATTTTTGGACGTAACACATACAGAGTGTGGCAAATGTATGGAACACTGGCTGTAACGTTATAATTAATTTTATCAAAAATCCTTTAAAAATAAAATAGAATATAATGACAAGTTTAAAACATTTGTTTGAGCAGACATTTATAAAATATGATGTCATGAATATTAATTGAAATGAAATTTATGTAAAATTAAGCGTTGTTGTGTAAAGCAACTTTTTCTATCTATTCAGTTATGTCAAATTTCAGCGTTTCTGTTTTACCCAAAAACATTTTAAAAGTTAAACGAAAATTCTGCCAGCAATTAAATTTAATGACTTTTAACATAGCAGGCTTTTCAAACAAATACTGCATTTTTATATTAAAACGTCAGACAAATTCATATTATTGTAGAGCTTGAAAAATACTTTATAAAACGACACCTAATTTGACATATATTTACAATAAAAAAAATATCGATGACGCCATAACTGAAAATAGCTACCAAATTTTTTTTAGTATTATACCTATTCCTTTTTATGAAAATTAGTAGACCACTCGCAGGACTGTTTGATAAAATTAATAATCAAGATGTTACTGCCAGTATTACGCACTTACTACATTGTCGTTAACATCCTTATTTGAAAGTTGTAAGAACGAAGTTTTTTTGCAACAATTTATCTATGAAACTTATTACTACTATTGTCTATCTTTGAACATACGCGGTTCTAACAGGAGACGTTATTAGTAGAACAACAATCCTTTACAATGCAATTACATCAAAACCATGCATTTTTGTGAATTAGTAGTTGTTGTATTGCCCACTAGACAAATTTTTAAGTTGAGAACTGTTCTGAAGTATGTAATTAATACTACATTTCTAAAATGATATTATTAAACACGTTTCAGTTTTAATTAATTATGCAAGTGTTTATACCTTGAACCTGACGATATTTATTTCGCAATCGATGCAAATGCACTCTAAAACTGTGTTTCGCCACAAAATGGGGGAGTGCTAGAGAAATGTGATCTAGTTAGAGCAACATAGTTGAATATAAAAGCACGCTTGGTGCAAAATATTTTAATTCGAATATTAACTGCATCAGCTAACCTACCAAGACAAGTTCGACAATGACTCTTAAGGTAAATCTAGTAATATAGATACAAAAAAATATCCAAACACAAATAGCTAATAGCTTATTTATTTTCAGTTGGTTGTCCTCGCCGCGCTAGTGGCCGTCGCCAAAGCTGGTGTAATCGGTGCCCCGTTGGGTTATGGTGCTCCATTAGGTTATGCCGGTGCAGTAGGTTACGCACCCCCCGCACTTGCTCGAGTTGCAGCTCCACTTGCATATGCCGCTCCAGCTGTTGCTAGAGTTGCCGCCCCAGTTGCCTATGCTGCTCCCGTTGCTAGGGCTGTAGATGAATACGATCCCCATCCTCAATATTCCTTCGCTTACGACATTCAAGATGGACTCACCGGTGACAGCAAAAACCAACAAGAAACCCGTGATGGAGATGTTGTTCAGGGTAGCTACTCCTTGGTAGATCCCGATGGTACCAGACGTATTGTCCAATATACTGCTGATCCCGTCAATGGATTTAACGCTGTAGTCCACAAGCAACCTCTCGTTACTAAAGTAGCCGCTATTGCCGCACCTGTTGCGAAAGTACACGCACCTTTAGGCTATGCTGCCCCCTTAGCCAAATACCATTATTAAATTAAATGCTGTTGTTATTAGTTGTTAAATATTTTATATAAACAATAAAGAAAATTATATTTCAAAAAGCCGTATTAAAATATAGCTGTTACATATTGCTTCGAGACGATACTATACAATATAATATGCTGGTATTCAATTTGAAGATTTTAACTAATTTATAACTACAACAAACATGAATTTCCTATACAAAAAAAATTATAGCCGATCAAACAAAACATTGAGTGCTAAAAGTTACATATTTATGCTGTAAGAACATTTAGCTTAACGTATAATACTAGTTCATTCGGTTTTTGAAAAACTCTAAACGATTATCTCACTCGACTAGGCTCAGTTTTCCTAATCGCAAAAAGAGCGTTAGATGTGCCAACATTACAGCTTGGTATTAATATCCTACTATTTTAGAGGCTGTTAAATAATACAAAGTTTTGAAAAAATATACAAAATTGATAAAAGTATGGAAACTCATCCATATCTCAGTTATTATTAACTTCAGAAAAAATAAATTTCTATAAAAGTCACTTTACTCCAAGTGTTCTAGATAATGCATTACATTAAATGAAAAACACCCTACTGCGATTGGAGCAGTATGAAACGACTTAATTTTTTTAATTCACACCCTGTGTAATTAAATCATTTTTAAGTTCTGGAATTTTTTTTTAATATGAACTATACCAGGAAGTTTTGGAATTATTTTGCCTATTTCTAGGTGTTATGACTGCAATTTAGGTTACTACGCCTAATAATTGTTGAGCAGCTTTAAGTTTTCCTTATAAGTGCAAACACTTTTTTTGGTTGAAAAGTAGATTTTGTTTGATAGCACATTTGTGACATATTTGCGACCCTTTTTGCCTTAAATATAACTTTTGTTTCTAAAATGTAATTTATTTTTTATCTTTTTGTTCTCTCAGTTTTATTAATTATAGTGTTTAAAAGCCCCTAGCTATAAATATTGAAAAAAATTATACAAAAATTGTGTTATACTTTACACTCGCCTGATGAATACCTATATACAAATAATTATTAGAGAATAAAAAAAGAGAAAAGGACCTTCAAATTGTGTCCTTCTGAAGTGACGCTACTGTGTGAAATATGAAGGCGTCAGCGATAAATTATCTGTAGTGTTATTATTTCCGACTAGCGAGAGTTCAAGAATGCCAAAATCGAACCTAACATGCAATGTAAACTGTTAAATAAAAAATTATACTAACATATGTGAACAATTAAATTTAAACGAATCTTATTGCACGGCATGTATCTATTTATTTAATGCGAGTATAGAGTTTGTTAATATGCTCATATGCTAGATTATGTATGTACAAGTAGTCTGGTACGATATAAAAGTCGGAGTGTTTAGTACCGCAGGCATGCTATGCGATACGGTCACATCCAAGATTGGGTTGCAAATGAAATATATCACAGAGCTTCGGGCTCCAATCCACCAACCGTAAGCTAGAAGTATTGGCTGGTTCAACAACATTACATGATAATACGCCACTTATATAATTAACGCGTATAGCTGCAGCTAATATATAGCGGGGAACCGTTGGTAGTGACTGGTGAGACAGTTACAAAGGATCCGGAATTATATATAGATAGATACCCCTAACGCGTTGTTGCACTTTATAACGACAAGTCGCTGACTAACGAAAATAAGTGTGTCTAGAACAAGTCCTGGGTAATCATCAAATCAACAACGTATTGTGAATATAAGTTTCGACCACTGACGATTTCTGCTTTTGGGCGTAACATCCACAAGATGCGCCAAAATTATGGAATACTGGCCGTGAAGTTAATATTAATTTTAACGAAAAAACTTGTCAGAAGTATATAAATTTTCTTAAAAAGACATATAATGATTACATTTATTTGTAAAATTAGATATCGTAGAATAAAGCATATTACTGATACTACCATCTATTCAGTGACTTTCAAGCATTTCCGTTTTATCCTAAATTTAAAAACCCCAAAACGTGAACAAAAATGCTGCCAGCATAAATTTAATTTGATGACTTTAACGTAGCAGGCTTTGAAAACATATACTACTGTTTGATGGAATTAATAATCAAGAAACTTTTAACGCATCCTTACACCACCTTCTTTGAAAGTTGAGAGGACGAAGTTCTAAGCAAGAATTTGTCTATTCAACTTATTACTAATATTGTCCAGCTTTGAGCGTACGCGGTTTTAGCAGCAGATGTTATTAGTACAACATTCATCCTTACCAATGAAATTATATCAAAACCATTAATTTTTATGAAATAATTATTGTTGTATTGCCCACTACACAAATTTCTAAGTTGAAAAGTGTTCCGTGTATGTAGTACCTAATTGATGGTATGTAATTAATATTAAGTTTTAAAATGGCATCATTAAACTAGTTTCAGTTTTAATTAACTATGCAAGCGTTAATACCTTGAACTTGGCGATACTTATTTCGCATTCGATGCGAATGCACTCTAAGACGGTATTTCGCCACGTAATGGAGGAGTGCTAGAGAAATGTGATCTAGTTAGAGCAACACAGCTGAATATAAAAGCACGCACGGTCCAAAGTATTTCATTATTCGATTTAACTGCATCAGCTAACATACAACAACAAGTTCAACAATGACTTTTAAGGTAAATCTAGTAATATAGATACAAAAAAAATATCTAAAGAAAAATAGCTAACAGTTTCTTTTATTTTCAGTTGGTTGTCTTCGCCGCGCTGGTGGCTGTCGCCAAGGCTGGTGTAATCGGTGCCCCATTGGGTTATGGTGCTCCCTTGGGTTATGCCGGTGCAGTAGGTTATGCTGCCCCCGCAGTTGCTCGAGTTGCATATGCCGCTCCAGCTGTTGCTAGGGTAGCCGCTCCAGTTGCCTATGCCGCCCCCGTTGCTAGGGCTGTAGATGAGTACGATCCCCATCCCCAATATTCGTTTGCCTACGATATTCAAGATGGACTCACTGGTGACAGCAAAAACCAGCAAGAAACCCGTGATGGAGATGTTGTTCAGGGTAGCTACTCCTTGGTAGAACCCGATGGTACCAGACGTATCGTCCAATATACTGCTGATCCCGTCAATGGATTTAACGCTGTAGTGCACAAGGAACCTCTCGTTACTAAAGTAGCCGCTATTGCCGCACCTGTTGCAAAAGTACACGCACCTTTAGGCTATGCTGCCCCCTTAGCCAAATACCATTATTAAATTAGATGCTGTTGTTACTAGTTGTTAAATAATTTATATAAATAATAAAGGAAATTATATTTCAAGAGGCCAAATTAATTTCTAATTAATACATATTGCTTCGGCGCAACACGGTACAAATTAATTGTGCTGGTATTCAATTTGAAGACGTTAACTAATTTATTATTAAAAAAAATCTTATGGAAACAAGCTATTGCCGGTCAGTCTTAAAATTTTTTATAAATTAAACGATCCTTTTCAACGTTTTATTTTTTTTTTAATTATAATGTTAATTGATCATTATTTTAATGTTAAAGGTTACATATCTGGTAAGAATCCACTTTATGTAAAATTCTAATCACTACAGTTTTTAAATGTTCATACCGATTATCACTTTATAATCACAAAAACAGCGATGTGCCAGCATTAGAACTCAGGATTAATATGCTGCTTTTGTAGAAAGTGAAAAATAAGGAACAATTCTGAAAAATTATATAATAGTTTCTTTATATAAAAAAATAAAAGTAAGCAATATACTTTAGAAATATAAGAGAAGTAAACTAAAACCATTTTTAAGGAAAGCTTGAATCGTATGGTTATTTATTTTGAAAACGGGTAAGGAAATTTGAACGATCAAAATACTGCCCCATTTCGTAACGACTTTTTCGATACACAAATTTTCTTTCTTTACTCGTTTAGAGTATATAAGAGACGCATTAACGTTGCACGTGTAGCGTTTTTGTAGCAGTAACGTTTATTCTGAGCTCCCCAAAGCGTTTTTCATATTTTCAGTTGTTTACCCGACTATATTAAATAATCCAGAACGCCATAATTTGTTTCACAGACGCCTAAAAAGATTTTCCTATTTATAAACCCTCTATTATAACAAATATTTAAACGAATGTTAATTAGATCATTTAATCTTGCGGATGTCAACTAGGTGTCTATTTAATTAACATTCAATTGCGCTTTGAGTCCATGATAAATATCAACCATTAAAGAATTAGAGAATGTTTGTATGAAAACATTTATCTATAAATTTAAAGAGCTTGACAGAGGTTGTTCAAAAGTTTGAGTGTTGATAGGTAAAAATTAGGAGGCATCTTGACACTTTTGCGGCGCGCAACATTAAGACGACGAGTCCGTCCTCTAGCAAATGCCGATGCCTATAAGAAAACAAGTGTATTTAGATAAGTGTGTCAACCTTCAACCTTTAATAATTTTATTATCGAAGCACGTTGTTTGCCAAATTAACAACATAATGCACTTTTCAGTTAATCGCATTCATATGATGTACATCATGTCCGCAAAAAAATGGTACGATGTTTTTATTAAATACGGTAATTCAAAACATTTTACCTACATGTGTTTGTTTTTTGTTATCAAGCGATGTTTGTTTGTTTTAAACTAAACCGTCAAGTAGTTTAATGCACAGCAACAATCGCAGTGAGTTGAGTGGTTTATAAGAAATGCATCCGTTACTAAAACGCAAAGAAACTTTCATACAACCTACAACTTGGATTTGCCGTCTGAACATTGCATAAGAAGGTGGTACCGAAAATTAACCATACGGGAATTTCCTAACAGCAATTTTCCTAAATGATGAATAGCGATTAGTAGTGATGGACCTATTCAATGGCCACCACGATCGCCAGATATTTCTTTTTTTGACGATTTATTAAAGATCAAGTCTAAAAGACACAAATTTTAAATATGCAAGATGTTTAGATCAGTTTGCCAAGAAGTCGGTCATTTTTTAGAGCTGTTACTTGCCGCGAAGGGCGATCATATTGATGTAATGTAGTATGTAGATAAAACTTTTTATATAAAATAGCTTGCTACAATTAAAATACTTTGAACATTTAATTTTATTTCTTCAAACATCAAGTAATTTGTGAAAAATCATTTCAATACTCCAATTTGCAAGGAAATGTTAAGTGAGCGCTTTTTATCAAATAAGACGAAAAAAGAAAAACCACATGGATTATTAAACTTAAAATATGTTTCTCTAATTTCCTTAACTAAATGTTCATATTGTGCCCCGACACAGTGAGTGGCAAGACGATCTAAATAGCTTTGGAGGGAGTTCGTCAACCAAAAGCTTCATTTCCTAGTTAATTTCCACTTTCAGAAGTTATCAAATCACTTGTAGCAGATTTTCTACTATTTAATTAAAAACCTCAAAAAAATGTACAATTGCTTTAAATCAGAAAACAGAGGTACTGTACTATTCAATTTTACTCTTCTTCTTAACCTTAATTTTTCACTAAAATACATCATATTGAGGAAATTCTAAGCTCAGTAAGTGAGTAAGTCAATAAAACATTATTTTAAAGACATTACTTGTACATTGTTCCTAATTTTTTTCGTTACGAATACCCTTGTATGGTGATATGAGTTGGTCTAGGGTAAGTATGGTGGGGGGAAACCATAAAGTAGCGTAGATGTGAGTCTATGATATTTTTGTCAGAAAGTTTAATTATAAAAAAATTTTGTTGCGCAAGGCTAGGACATTTTTCTATGGTTGATAAGACATATTTTTATTCAACAAAACCTAAACACTATCAAGTGCTATTTAATACAAAGCTGGAAACCGCAACGATAACATTGATGCATAATTTTTAATTTTAGGAGTGCATTAGAGGGCAGATTTTAATGACTTTAATAAAGAGAAAGCGCCTTATTACATATTTTTAATGTTTAGTAGTAAAGGTGCACTTGGGGGTGGTTTAAGGATGTTGCTTAAATAAAGAGGATGATTTTTGCCAGTTTAACAAATTTTCAATTTTTAAGGGTTAGGAGTAGAGAGTGGTTTAAAAAGGTTGCCTTAATAAATGAAGCGACGTGTAACAATAACGTTACACTCATTTAATTTTTACAGGTTAAGGTGCTGGATTGCATCATGTGCTTTAATAAACAGGATTTTTTGAATTTTATTTTTAATTTTTTAGGGCTTTAGGAGTGCACTTGTAAATGTTGCTCTAAAAATGAATTAAATTTTAAGAATCGTCCTATTTATCTGTAAATCATCCCAAAGTATATCCCAACCACCAAAAAATAGGTGTTGGAGGTGGTTTAGCGGTGTTACTTTAATATAAGAGAAGATTTTCGTCATCTTTAGAAAAAACAATTTCTTAGCGGTTGAGATGCACTGGGCGGTGGTTTAGCGTGTACGTTACAAAAGAGAATAATATTTTCATTAAATAATTTTTTTGGTGGTTAGGCGTAGATTTAGGGATGGTTTAGAGCTACATTTAGTATGCAAAATACAGTTTCTTTTAGATGTAAGTTCATATTAAGATAGAGCATCCCCTTTATGTTTTTGATTAATTTTGTTTTATATCTGGTATTTAGAATGACAATAAACGTGTGTATACCAAAACAAAATAAATAGTGCTCAACTCTGATTGGCATACGATCATAAATGTTTAATATTTATATTCCCTAAAACAGCCAGCTGTTTTTTTGTTTTTTCACCGCCGACCACGAGCAAACAATTTCTCGCTTATAACTTTATTATTTGGGGCGATAAACTGACCAAAATTGAATGGAAACAAATGCAGTTTTTTGTTTTATGTTTTATTTTGTTTTGCTAATTTTCAACCTACTACAAGAAAACAGTTTTTTTTACAGCCTACTATAAGAAAGGAGTTTTTGTTTATAACTTTGTTATTTGTGAAAATAGACCTACCAAACCTTATATCAGAGAAAAGAAAAAAAAGAGGTCTATCCAATGATGACATGACCTGACCGCTTTTGATGCATATTTAAAAGAGCAAAGTTAATGTCAATATCGAAAATTTAAAAACCAACAAAAGAGGTTTAAAATGTGTGTAAAAAAGTGTCTTATGAATATCAAAACCGTTTTGCGCTATCTTTGATAATAACCAAATTATACAAAAAAAACGAAGACTAAAAATTTAAGTTTTTTCAACCTGTACTGAAAATGAAGCAAACACTGTAGGATTTAAATGTGGATCATAGTAGTACTTAAGATTCTGAACAATTTTCTCAGTTAACCGAATCTCTATCTCTTACCGTTTACGAGATCCCCATGCATGGACATAATTTATAAAATTCTTGCAAATATTTAAATTTATTGAATAATTGTTAAAAAAATTTTAAATTTTTAGGTATCAAAAACTAACTATAAAAAGATTTTCTAAGATTTTCAAAATTTCAAAATTTTTAAAATTCAAAAATTTTTCACATTTTCAAATATTTTCAACATTCCTACTTCTTTAAATTTTCAAAATTTTCTTAATTTCATAAAACTTGAGAATATTTCTTTTTTTTGAATTTTCAGTAATGTGTAAATAACATTAACATTATTTAAAAACTTTCAAAATCAGTATTTTTTTAAATTTTCAAAAGTTTTTGTAATTTTTAAGATTTCAATACTTCAATTTTTTTTTAATTATCAAACTTCACAATTTTTAAAATTTTTCATTATTTTCAATATTTTTAAAATTTTCTATTTAAAAAAAAATTAATTTTCAGTCCTTTTCAATACGTCTAAATATTTCTAAAAATTTTCATAATCTCCGAAAATCTTCTACATTTCAAAATATTTAAAATTTTTAAAAATTTTCATAATTTTTTCAGTTTTATATTTTATAAAAGAATTCGTAGTAATCTAAATTTTTTTAAATTTTTCAAAAAAAGCAAAGTTTTAAATTTTTAACAACATCCGCTGTAGAATATATTCGGACCTTTATAATACCCCAGACTCCAATGGTGAGGGTCGTATACGAATAACCCTGCATAACACACTAATAATGCTCTACCAACTTAAATTTAAATATCTGTGAGGGAAGATGAATAAATGCTATGTTTTTATCGTATTTATTTTCCTTTATTATTAAATTAACAACCACGTGCTTTTGATCAACTAATGTTTGATTGCATTTTTACGAAATATTATGATTTACAATAAATTTCAATTAAGGTGTGTTTAAGAAAGTCCAAATTGTTATATACCTTAAACTTGTTATTTTGAACGAGACGAGTGCACTTTTAATAATTTCGCAGTATTTCGCCACCAAGTGGGAGAATGCTGGCGAAATGTGATCCAGTTAAAGCTGTGCAACAACATATAAAAGCACGCGTACCCGCGATTGTTTCATTATCAAATTAATTCTATCAGTTAACTTATCAAAGAATTACAATGACTCTTAAGGTAAATTCTTACGTCTTAATCTAATTATTATTTCTATTTTATTTATACGATCGAACTGTATTTGACAATAAATTTTATATATTTTCAGTTAGTTATCTTCGCTGCACTGGTGGCCGTCGCCAAGGCTGGTGTAATTGGTGCCCCATTAGGTTATGCTGGTGCAGTAGGTTATGCTGCCCCCGCAGTTGCTCGAGTTGCAGCTCCACTTGCGTATGCCGCTCCTGCTTATGCTAGAGTAGCCGCTCCAGTTGCATATGCTGCCCCTAGGCCTGTAGATGAATACGATCCCCATCCTCAATACTCTTTCGCCTACGATATCCAAGACTGGCGACAGCAAAAACCAACAAGAAACTCGCGATGGAGATGTTGTTCAGGGTAGCTATTCCTTAGTAGAACCCGATGGTACCAGACGTATTGTTCAATACACTGCTGATCCCATCAATGGATTTAACGCCGTAGTCAGCAAGGAACCTCTCGTTGCCAAGGTTCATGCTGCTCCTGTAGCTTACGCCGCTCCCATCGCTAAAGTACATGCACCCTTAGGTTATGCAGCACCCATAGCTAAATATCACTATTAATTTAAATATGTTTTTGTTGTTAAATAATTATTGTATTGTATTGAAATAAAAAGTTGCTTTTCAAAATGCATTATTAATGTGTTAGTCATACGCATTATTTTGGAAACTAAAACTTATAGTTTTCGGTGGGAACTACACATGTGTTAAATAACGGAAATAGGAGTTAAAGTGGCATACAATAAAAACATAGTACAAAAAATTAACGTACAACAAATTGCATAACGATGAACGTCATTATTTAGCTTTTTCTGCATTATTACTAATATGCAAGTGGTAACTTGTAAGTGCCTAAATATTTTAATTATGCTTGGAAAGTTATCAATTTTTTCCTAAGTAAATACAATTAACGTGTGCACTGCTTCCTGTCCTCTTACTATGGCAAATCTTGTCTCGGAAAATAGAAGATAATTTGCCCCACTAAAACAAAGCGTACTCTCTCAAAATTGCACTTCTCAAAAACTATATTTTAGAAAGTGCGCTAATGCTTCTAAATAAGACTTTGGTTCTAAACCCTCAAATTCCTGCGTTTTTGACGCAGTTCCTTAATTTCCAACGTGCTAAATTTCTTATATTGTTGCTTATCGTATATTAAAAAAAGAAATGTGTGTCGAGCACGCAAGTTCTAAGTGAAACTTCTTCACGTGTTCTCACTGAAGGCGTTTTCCCTGTAAATCTTAAGCCGCTTATTAGCTCTTTACTGCAAGGCGGCACCTGCACTAGCAAAAATTGCATTTGTGTTGAAGAAGGTGTAAAATGTTGCAGGGAATGTAGTTATTGTAAAATTTTAATTTCTTTCCCAGGAGCTTGTCCCTTTGTAGACCTCAGCTTAACATCATTTTACCATTATTATGTAGGATTTTTGGTATTTTTACAGCTGAATGTTTATTGTAATAATAAATAATTGCTGGTCATTACGTATCTTAAACAAAAATCCGCAGCACGTAAATGATTTCATGTTACGGTAAGGTTTCATAGAACATTATATGTATGTACAATTTTTACTCTTCCAACACCCAGCAAACTGTATTAGTACATATCCTTTCAGCACTCATGCTTTAAGTTTTCGCAATATGGACAAGCCTAACTGTAAGGGCTCAAGCGAGGTTAGTTTTGCAACGCTACTATACATTGTATGAGACGAAATGTTTCTTAGAATGTAACGAAGTTCTGTTTGTAACAAAAAACAAAATTGATAAGGTGAAACAAATATCGGTGTGTAAAATTAAGAGAATTAGTTTAAGACTTCGTAAAAGAGTATAACATTTTTTTTAACCTACATGTATTTATTTATACCTTATAAATTGTATACCAAAATAAAAGACTATTAATGAACAACATGTTTTTTAATTATCAACCTGGAGCTTTGAAAGTGCTACCGACAAAGTACCCTTTGTTCCTTCTTCGGCCTGCGTAAACTCGTGCAACCCACTTCGTGACCATTTACATACTGACACACCCATGCTAAAAGCTAGAAGCTTGCCGGGAAAAATGGCCGCGTTTGTGCATCCGTTACATTACTTCCGTTATGGTGCCTGTACCCATAATCGTATGTTGCATCCGCCGCCGGGAATGAAAGTACACCCACCGCTGGCTAGGAAGTTTCACTTCAAAAGCGTTTTTGTATTAACGTTTTATGACCAAAATTTGAGTCATAGACTAAACTTCACTTTTCACTTCTGGTAGAACATATTTACAAACTAAACCGGAAGCGCTCCTGAATTACTGTATTTAGAACCCTAGGTATTTTAAAGCGAACAAAATCGGCGTTTTGGTATTTTGGGAAAAAAGTTCTTAAGATTTAGGAAAACCAGACAACGAAGGCGAAATTTCTCAGTCAATAATTAGGAGGGGGTAAATTAACCCCGCTTAATATTAGTGCACCTAAAAATTTAGTTGTGAATTTTATTCTTTTAGCATTCATGAGCCATATAGCTTTAACAAAAATATTTTGACGTTCCTCATTTATTAAATAAAATTTTGAATAGGCGCCACAGAGAAATGAGCGAACAGAGACAATAACCAAATTGTAGGTCATTTCTATAGCACCATGAGCTTGTAAAAAGTTAAAATTATTTGAGCACTATTGTTTTGAAAATTTCTAAACTCTTCAAAATATTTTTGATTTCAAAGTTTTGACATATATAAAAATGATAGCATAGCAAAATTGTGTCTCAATAGAGCTACTTTATTACTAATTTTATCCCGATCTTCCAACTCGTTTTTGAGTAATAAGGCATTGAATTCAAAATTTTCAAAATATCGTTGCGGTTGCCATTTTGAAACAATAAAGTTTGAAAAAAAACAATTCGCCCTAAAGTCTTCTATCAGATTCCGTTTTTTTATTTAAAAAATTCCGTTTGAGAAATAGTGTTACTAAATAACGTGTGTTACTTCCGCTTTCGGTTTAGGATTTATTTAAAAGCTTATTTTCCGAAGTTCATAAAACAATTCTTAACTTCAACATATTTTTTATTTTAGCCTTATATGTATTTCGACATGTTGACATGTCATTTTCAGAGGCAAGATTAAAAGTAAACAGTTGGTGTTGCTCTAGAAAAATAAATTTTCATAACTTGATCTTGGTTTTCTATATTTGTGTCCAGATGACTTGAGTTCTCATTCCAAAACGTTTAATAACGGCGAATTTAAGAGATCAATTTGATCATTCATTAAAGGTACAGATTTTAAATGTTTGTCAGTTTTAAATGCTTCTAGTATATCTAACTTACGTTTATCATCACAAAATTGTAAACATTTTATAGTGTTATTAGATGTCATTGAATGATTGTGTTCTAATAAGTGTTTATCGTAATTGGATTTATGTGGCTTTTTATATTTGTAACAACATACGTGTTCCTTGTACATAATATCAAAATTTCTAATTGTTTTTCTTATATAAACTGAATTACAGAGCGAACAATTTAGTTTGTAAACGCCTGATTTTAGTAAATTATCTGATTTTCCTCTAGCATTAAACAAAGTGTTTAAAATGTTTTTTGTTGTTTTAAAAGTAGTTTTACATTCATTTGTTTTGTTTATAATTTTGGAATTTTTTTCTGATTTAGCACCAATATATAGTTTTGATGCATATTAAGTACTTGGATAAATTTTCTGAATAGCTAATTTACAATCTTTTTCTTTAATTAGTGTATCAATAAGTTGAGTATTATAACCATTATTGTATGCAATTTGTTTATTAATCGAAATTTTTCTATTATAACTAATTTTACCTAAAGGAACCGTTAAAGAGCTATGTATCATGAACCTGTATGCTGCCTATCCGTACGGAAGTTATGAGGTTATGAGCACACAGCCATCCATCGACAAACAGACTAATATTAAAAACCACTTGTTTGAGGTCTTCAATGCCCAAAACGTGTATTTCTTTCAAAATCGGAATCGGAATTTTTCATCGTTCATAACATAAAGTGTTCTCGATGATCAATTATAATTTATATAAACTTTGTAGGTTACTTTTAGCAACCGTTTTAACAACTGGCATTTTTCTTGAATAACATTGAAAAATGTACTTTTAATTTGATGTAAAAGTTAAATTAAGCACGGCGTTAATTCCGATGACTTTACAGTGAAGCAGTTTCCCCATACCCTACGTAGCGATGACTTAGACCTTGAAAATGCAAATTCAGTTATTTCAAGGCCGCTGCATATCAACTTCTCATTGGTATATCTTAATTGTTTTCTGTATTATCTAAAAGAAACATAATGTCCCTATGTTACTTGTTTTGAAGGTGAACCAAATAAGCATTTTTTAAAGCAGTGATCTGATTAATAATAATTAATGCCAGCCAAGTAAATATAAAAGCAATCTACAGGGGTACTCGAACCTCATAGAAACACATTTCAGTTCATGTGAGCATATAGCCATTTACTGAGCGATTCACATAAGAATAGAGCCAGCTATTAACCAACATGGACCATGTTTTAGATGTATTCAGAAAATTATAATTAAAATTGACATTGACATTTGTAATTATTTTATTGCTGTAGCTAAAACGTGAAACATGCTGGTCAAGGTTTGCTCTTATGTATTTTTGTGTGTAGAGTGTAGTGTAGAGAAGGGGGAGCCCTCGCTGCCCTTCGATGGAATGACATTGAAGTAACTAAAAAATCATATGAGTTACTTTGGTTTTAATGCTCAAAAATGGTCTTCTCAAATCATAAAAACAACAACCTCCAACAAATAATGATATTAAAGATTATATGCTAGTTTCGTTTTCTGTGTTAAACCGCTTTATATAAAAACATACCGATAGATCAACAGATAAGAATAACCGAAATCCACTTTTTTGCAATGAAACAAAAATATAAATTTTTATAGTGCCCCTTAACATTTATTTTTGTGCTTACTTATTCCGTTATTATCTATTATTTTGTATAGAAAAATGGTAACTACATAACATCACAATACTTTGTACATCACAAGTAAGTATTCCTTTGCGATGAAACTGGTACAAAACAAGGTAGTCGTGAGCGCTGCGATAAAATTAATATTAAATTTTAAACTGTTATTAAACAGGTTAAAAGTCTGATATACCTTGAACTTGTTTGTATTTATTTCGCGAGTGCACTTTTAATAATTGGGTGGTGTTTCGCCACTGAAGTGGGGGAGTGGTCGCGAAATGTGGTCTAGTTAGAGCTGTAGAACTGGATATAAAAGCGCGCATTGTCGAGAATATTTCATTAAACGAATTAAGTGTATCAACTAACATATTCAACCAGAAAAGACAATGGCTCTTAAGGTAAATTAAGTTACATATTTACGACCGAAAAGTATCTAAACAATTTTGACTTAATACTTTTACTTATTTTCAGTTTGTTGTGCTCGCTGCGTTGGTGGCAGTCGCCAAGGCTGGTGTGATTGGTGCACCATTGGGTTATGCTGGTGCCTCATTGGGTTATGCTGGTGCCCCATTGGGCTATGGTGGTGCAGTTGGTTATGCTGCCCCCGCAGTTGCTCGAGTTGCAGCTCCACTTGCGTATGCCGCTCCAGCTGTTGCTAGAGTAGCCGCCCCACTTTCCTATGCCGCCCCCGCTGTTGCTAGAGTAGCCGCTCCAGTTGCATATGCTGCCCCTGTTGCTAGGGCTGTAGATGAATACGATCCCCATCCTCAATATTCCTTCGCCTACGACATTCAAGATGGTCTCACTGGTGACAGCAAAAACCAACAAGAAACCCGCGATGGAGATGTTGTTCAGGGTAGCTATTCCTTGGTAGAACCCGATGGTACCAGACGTGTTGTTCAATACACTGCTGATCCCATCAATGGATTTAACGCCGTAGTCAGCAAGGAACCTCTCGTAGCCAAGGTTCATGCTGCCCCTGTAGCTTATGCCGGTCCCATCGCTAAAGTACATGCACCCTTAGGTTATGCCGCTCCCATTGCTAAATACCATTATTAAATTGTATGTTTCTGTTAATTTATATTTGTAAATAAAGATTTAAAATGAAATATTAATATGTGTTCAATTACATCGTGCATAAACAAAAATATTTATAGAGTAATAAATTTATTTCATCATCACGTGAAAATGTGATAAAAAAAAAAATATGTTGAAATCTTTGTTCAGAAAGTTATGCCTATTCTGTAAAAAAAGTTTTATACTCTTAAAAATGTCCAATATTTTATTCGGCTATTCAGATATTCGGCGTCGTTGGAGCATCCTGCGCAATAAAATAATCAAAATTAGGTATAGCCCTTGAAGCTTAAACGTATGGTTTTAATTGACTCTTATAAAACGAAATAACCTTTATTCGAAATGTTTCGACTTTGACAGAAATACTCATCAGCAGCACATAGGGAAACGCGACCTACTTCGTTGAAAAGTGATGTGCATAAAGATCGATAATTCAATTATGTTTTGCATTCTAGTGATATAATACAGCAGTCTATTACTTAACTCCAGCAGACATTGGTTACAACTTAGTAAATTTGAAGATACTGAGTTTATAAAAAGTATGTTTATAGTTTTAGAAAACATAACGCATTCATTCCCTGCTTCTAGTTTATGTATCTGTAATACACCTAGCATTTTCACAACGTATATGGATTTATTACATGAGATTTTCAATTATGGATAAAAATGTTAAAAACAGATATTTATTTGTAGTACGTTATACCTTATTTAGTGACTATTTGTTTGGTATTTTAGTTAAACACGCACTTGAGTTTTGGATCACCAGATTGAAAATCTTTACTACGGCATGCACTAAGTAAATAGCTAGGAATAAACAAAAATTGTTATTAAAATGAACAACTTTACTCATTTCACAAAATTGCAACTTTATCTATATTATACTAGGCGAAGGCATACAATATTTGTATTTTGCAACCTAAACTATTCATATTCTTTAAACCGTCTTTTTGATATTTACATTCGTCCAAACAAGGTACAAAAACTTCCAAAAGTCTTAACCAGCTATCTCAAATTTATTTAATAATACAGCAATAATAGTAGAATAAAAAAAATGTATACTTTAAAGAGACGACTTATCGCAGAAATCGATAATGTCTGGTCAATCCGTTTTGGTTTAAACAGTATTAATAATTAATTACAAAAACTAATTTATTTTAAAGGAGAAAATCAGCGAACTGAGTTTACACAAAGCTCGTGTTTATACTCCACATATTGGTGTTGTTAATTAATATTTTATATTAAATAAAGCAAATAAAAAATCATGTAAGTTTAGTAACCTTTGTAATCATACTTTGTTAATTAACGGTAATTAAAATTTAAATACAGTGTGTCCCGTTTTACTTAAAACCACCCCTATAAATAATTTATTTTTTGTTCAATTAAAACTCAAATTTTCCTTACCTTATCTACAAAAATGTGATAAGATGAAAAACCCCAAATTTTTTTGGGAATTTATATTACGAAACTAAGTACATTTGTTTAAAATTAGTTGTTAGCTGTGTAATTATCAAAAACCCCAAAACTGTTTGCGACTTTCTAACCATCTAAACAATCTTGCCGCTGCCTTCCTATTGATGATAAATTATACGTTGCTTTAAACTTTATGTGCAGAATTAGATAATTATTTATGTATAAACTGTCGCGAAAAAAGAATGTTTAATGATAAATCAAGCAAAGTTATAGTTTCTATCGATAAACCTAGAAAAAGGGTAGACTAATTATGTAAGCAGACTCCACTCCTAAATAACGTACTTGAAACGTAGCCATCTTACGAGTCTTTTATAGCATTTTTTGTGCAATACGTTTTTAAAAATTGTCTTCTTAAGAGTTTGGTATTAGAAATTAGCAGAGACACAAACTTAACCCGATTAGTCAAATTGTCAAACGCAAACTACGCAGTTAACCATTATTATAGAATATTTGTTTGCTTTATTACTTCAAAAATATTTATTTATTATAACCTTATACATATTTCGACATGTTTACATGCCATTATTAAAATTTATATTACTAAAATGTACACAGTTAATGTTGTTATAGGAACAACAAAACTTGGTAACTTGATCATGGTAATCTATCTCTACAGATGGTTTGATTTCTAATTTCAAAATGTCCAATAGAAGTAAATTTAAGAGATAAATTTGTTCTCATTGCAATTCGGTTTATATAAGACAGACAATTAGAAATTTTGATAGAGGTACAAAGAACACGTACGTTGTTACAAATATAAACGCTCACATAAATCTAGATTATCTAAGCTAGACACCTATAGAACACAATCATTTAATGACATGTAATAACACTATGTTTACGCGTTTGTGATCATAAACGTAAATTAGATGTACTGGAAGCATTTAAAATTCAAAAGCATTTAAAAAACTGTACCGTTAATGAACGAGCAAATTGATCTCCTAAATTCACCTTCATTTGACATTTTGGAATAAGAAATTAAGTCATCTGCAGACATAGATTACCAAGATCAACTCAGCAAGTGTTTGTGTTTTTTCTATAGCAACACCAACTGTTTACTTTTTAATATTACCTTTGATAATGGCATGTAACATGTCGAAATACGTATAAGGTTAAAACAAATAAATAATATTAAAATAATAAAGTATTTTATTCATAGTAAATAACTTGTTAATTTTAACAACTGATTGGTGGACAGTAATGGTATCTGTTAAATTCACATGCAGCTTTTCTTACCGGATAGCACATTACCTCCAACAAGCTTAACATTACAAGGGGAAGATTCTGAGAGAAGGTTGGAGTTTTGTTTTTAGACTCTGGGAGACAACAAACAATTTTTTTTAATTTAATTCTTTTAAACAATTCTAATGGGACAAGGCGACATTTACTACAAATGAAGTGGTCGTGGCCCAAAATTCTAGGTTTTAGTTAATTAAAAACGCACATTGCGTTGTAACCTGCAAAAAGCAATACTGGTGTAAGATGATAACTAAAATAATAATTAAGCCGTATTTCTCTGAACGAAATTTGAATGGTGGTCGTTCTTTTTGAAATCTTCATATATTGAATTGTAGCATGCAATAAATGATCTACCGCTGCACGAGACACGAGACTTTTATTTTCAGTTAGACGGTTTTCCTGTATACAACGCGGCACTTGTGAGAAAGTGACGCGGAACAGTTTCTTTACTGAATGACCACCGAAATCCCCGGATCTCACACCGATAAACTTTTTTTGTTATTGTATACTACTAAATATTAGGTGTACAAATTTTGACGTTACCTAAGACAAGAACTGTACAACGGAATACGTCAAGAAATTACAATAAATGAGCTAAGACAATCGCAGAAGATTTAACAGCTGCAATAAAGCTTGATAAGGGTGGCACCAATATTAACGCATTCTCATACCTTATAATAATGCATTGACAATTTTCTTTTATGTATTGCTACTGTTTGGCTTGTCAGTGTTGGACTAATTGATACTTGTGAATTAAAATAATTTTTAAGGAACAAATCTAAATTATAATTATTATTTTAAATAAAATTATTTAAACATAATACTCGGAAATCGGTACTACCTGGCTCTAGCCGGATTTTTATAAATTCGAAGCCAAAGACGACATGTTCTACCCGTCAAGAGCCCTTATTGTGCTGAACCGGGATAAAAAGAGTTGTGTCTGCAACACCAAGATCTCTTTTGTTTAAGGCGGCCGTTAACAAGATTATGCAATCAGTTTTTAATAAAAGTCTCTTATAGGATTTTTCGAATGTTGACAAAAAAAAGTTTGCAGTAGGTTGGGCTTTTACAAGTTATAACATTAAGTATTCTTCTTGACGCACCTTTTTATTCTACATTCTATTAAAACTAATTCGTATGAGGGTGGTTACAAAAAAAATAGCAAGCCTTTAAATTAAAATATTTTTTTTTTAATTTTAAACAATTGGTTTGTTGGCGTTACATTGCAGTCTCGATAATTATCAGTAGTTCTAGATAGAATAACTGTAAATTTCTATATTAAATAAAGTATTTAAAACTGATACTCGGTAATCGGTACTACGGAGCGGGCTGTAGCTGGATTTTTATAAATTTGGAGCAAAGGACGGATCCGATAGTTAAGTTGAGTATTTGGTGTTAGACTCGTGAAGAGTACTTAGTGTGCTGCGCCGGTATAAAAGCAGTTAGTCACCAGCGTCTCTTTAGGGTTTTTAAAGACAAATCCATACAAGATTATGCAATTAATTATCTGTCGAAAAAGTCGAATTTTGACAAAAACAATAAATTTTACAAGTTATACCAATTAGTATTCTCCTCCGTTCTATTGAAACTATTTCGTACGAGAATGGTCCAAAAAAAATAGCACACACGGTATACATACACACATCCATAGTATGCATTATCTTGTTGGAAACCTTATTTTCATTTCTACCATAATACTTTTAATCTCGCGTACAGTCACTTGTTAAATGACACCTAAACAGTCTTGAATACATTTGAAACCTCTCGCATTTAGTGTTTTGGGAAAGATTTATTAACACAAAATAAAAGATTATCTACTAATTAATATTTGTGGCATTGAGAACTATTTCTACAATTCCATTTGGCCAATTTCAGCACTGATTTTACTAAAAAGGAAATACTATTAATATGAAACTATATTAGCATACTATTTTAGCATTCTTTTAAATTGTAATAGAGATTATGAAAAATGTCTGTGACATGGACTGTCGATTATTATCTCTTAATTTTTATTGACTAACTCAAATCCTTTATAAATATAATTACGGCAACAGGTAAATTTGATATACATAGGTTATACAAACATTATTTTAATGTTTTTGTTGTATAATACAACCCGCATTTAACAATAAAGGTATATATACACAATCCTTCGTGATCAACGAAAACAAACAATATTGTTTTATTAATCGGATTAATGGATCAATTCTACTATAAGTACAGTTATTTTCTATTTTCACGACATTTTTAGAAAATTATGTTGTTAATGGACATTTTCAATACGCTGTAAAATAAATTCAGGAATGTTCAATAATTATATTGACATTATACTAATAATCATGTTTTATGTCCTCTAACAGCGACCTAGAAAACGATGAACTTATTAAAATTTGTAAAGGCGTTACATGCAGTGTTCACGACGAGAGTTTATTATGTGACCTTCAACTTTAATAATTAAAAAAAACTTTACTGGGTAGTATTTTCTAAATTTATTATTTTAATGAAGCAGTTAAATAATTAATTTCCTTAATTGCCAATATTTATTATTTTAATATTAAATATCAAAAACGACCAGTTAAGTAAATATCTAGTAAGAAACACAGAACGAAATTACCTTGAACTTGTCTGCAATATCTCGCATGCAGATACATTGACTTTTAAAAACGAGACTGTCTTTCGTAACCTAGAGGAAGGTGTGTCCGCGAAATGTGTTCTAGATATAAACGATAAGTGGGTATAAAAGCACTCGTGGTCGAAATACTTCTTTATCCAAATAACTCCATCAGTAAGTTACCAACAAACCCACATGGCTCTTAAGGTACAAATTTAAATTCTTAAATAGGTTGGTCACAGCAATTTACGAAAACACTATTTTTATTTGCAGTTGATCGTTTTGGCCGCAGTGGTGGCCGTCGCCAAAGCTGGTGTAATTGGTGCTCCTTTGGGATACGCCGGATATTCTGGTGCTGTAGGCTATGCTGCCCCCGCAATTGCTAGAGTCGCCGCCCCCGTTGCCTACGCCGCCCCTGCCGTTGCAAGAGTAGCCGCTCCACTTGCCTATGCCGCTCCCGCTGTAGCTAGAGTAGCCGCCCCCCTTGCATACGCCGCCCCTGCTGTCGCCAAAACCGTAGTTGCTGAAGAATACGATCCCCATCCTCAATACTCTTTCGCCTACGACATCCAAGACGGTCTTACTGGCGACAGCAAGAACCAACAAGAAACCCGTGATGGAGATGTTGTTCAGGGTAGCTACTCCTTGGTAGATCCTGATGGTACCAGACGTATTGTCCAATATACTGCTGATCCCATCAATGGATTTAACGCCGTAGTCAGCAAGGAACCTCTCGTTGCCAAGGTTCATGCTGCTCCTGTAGCTTACGCCGCTCCCATCGCTAAAGTACATGCACCCTTAGGTTATGCTGCTCCCATTGCTAAATACCATTAAATAACAATTTATTTGTTACTATTTATTTGTTCAATATATACTCATAAAAAGCAAACAAAACTAGCAAACGTCGTTTTATTTTAGCAATTAAAATTTAAGCGAAAGTCAAGTTATTTCATAATCAACCAGATTCTTGAGACTTCATGGTGACACTAAAGTAGGTTACGGTCACGGACAGCAATCTATATCGATCACGTTATTTTAAATCTGGTGGTTTCTGTGTGTGTAAAAAAGTATAACCAAAATAGCTTTACAAAGTTTAATTTGATTAAAATTGTGTGTTTACTGTAATTACAGTCAAATTTGAAATTAACATACTTTGTTCGTGTATAACAAACAACGTGGTTAAAGCGATTGTGACATTTCAGTAAATTACAATTATTTTTATTACACTAATTTTAGCTGCTGCGATTTAATTAATAAACAGACACAATATAAATACAAAACTATACATTGAACGCATCCGGGATTACATTAAAGCCAGTAGCTGAATGCCATATAAGAATATCATGTCTTTTTAAGGCGAAGAACAAAGAAGCTTTCCATAATCTAATACAAGATTGTTTTTCTAAGGTTTCAAATCTAAAAACGTAGCACCACAAAGAACCTTTACGAAATTTCAGCACTTCACGAGGCGGTTATATTTCAAAGAAGGGGAAGCAAAAAAATCGGAAACAGTTAAATAAACTTAGCTCTTTATGACTAGGGATAAAATTTACGCCATTCTATAAAAAGTTAAAGCTGATCCAATCCCCACGTGAACAGTATTGCTTTGAGAAAATTGTAATTCCTTGTAAATTTTTTTCGTCGGTTGTAACGAAGTTCATGTAAGTAGGATAAGCGATTTTTTCTTTTTTGTACTTATAACATTGAAATATACCGTGATGACAATAATAACCGAAATTTTCTGAAATTTTGACGAAAATACATGTTACAGACCTGCAGGAACCCAAAATGCTGGTTATCAAATTGTCGACTTTTAGGCCTTTTTTTTAAGACCCGAAACCGGAAACGGAGATATTTTTTACCACTCTTTAAAAACGGAATTATAGGAAGAGAGTCTAATATAGAGGGCGTTAAAGCAGATTACAATATTTTTTTAAGTGATACTTCTTTAGCGTGAGCGAATAGAACAAAAATTCTAGAACGTAAATGCGGAAATGGAAGCTATTATCGCGCTTGTGTTGCTTCCGCCGCGCAGGTAGCAGCCAGTATGTGTCAAATTCCAATGAATATAGGTCTATGTTGACGCGTTTACGTTATAAGAAATATTTGTTCAGTAAATGTAATTTAATCTTAAAATAAGCGTAAATGCTATTACAACTTATAAATCTATCTATCAATTAAAACGCAGACTCTCTACATTGTCTAATGTGGCGGACCAAATACACGTTACAATAATATTGCAATGTAACTGTAAATGCCTTGTATTACTGGCCTTTCAAGGATGGAAGCAATCAATTTACACTCCACCGTTAAAGCGCGCGTGTTGTTGGTTTTTCATTGTTGTGGTATTCAAGGATTTAAAGAACTGCTAATTACAATTCTACTAAAATTATAAAATTCAAGATAGCAAATTTAATTCGGCGTAATTATTTTATAAAAATTGATATACAAAGAGTTTGGAGCTACTTAATACAAATCCAGGGTTCAAATTATAAAATTCAAGAGTTTTGGGGCTGCTAATTACGTATTCAGAATATAAATTATAAGATTCAAGATGGCAGATTCAATATAGAGGAAAAATTTTATAAAAGTTTAACGAATTGTATAAAATTCGTATACGTAGGGTTTCGAGGCTGCTAATTACGTATCCAGGGTTTAAATTAGAATAAATTTAAGATAACGGTTTCAATGTAGCGGCAATATTTTATAAAGCTATCTAAATTGCATAAAAATTGTATTTCGTGGGGGTTTTTGGCTGCTATTTACGAATCCAAAATTTAATATTATAAAATACAAGATGGCGAATTCAATATAGCAGACATATTTTATTAAGTTATCCGAATCGCATACAAATTGGCATTGGTGATGTTTTAGGGCTGCTAATTACGTATCTAGGATTTGACTTATGAAAACAAGATGGCGGATTCAATATGGTGGAATTATTTCAGAAAGTTAAATACGATTTTTGTAAGAATTGGTATTCGAAGAGTTTTAGGGCTGCTAATTACTTATTCAGAACTTAAATTATAAAATTCAAGTAGGCTGATTAAGTATGGCGGCACTATTTGATAAAGTTATACGAATTACATAAAAATTGGTATTCGTGGGGTTTTGGGGCTGCTAATCGAACGTACAAAATAATGTTAGACATTTAAAAAATATGTTATTTAAAAATTGCGCCCATACGAATTCTGTTAAAACGTGTAGGCTCAAAAACCACGGAGTAAGTTACAATTTGGTTAGTGTTCCAATCTCTAATTTTTCTGTGACGACTTCTATGAATTTTTGAAAATTTTTATGTATCGCCGATATACTCAAAAATGTATTGTTAAATCCGCATAAACTTTAGTTTTAATAACAGTTCTACACACTGTTACTATCTATGAGCATTTATGGTACTACGACAATTAGAAAGAGAAAAATGTTTTAAAATTTTAGATAAAAAATTATTGCTCAAAATCTGTCCATATGATTTTTTTATACTTCTTTAAACTTAAAGAGCTACAAATGAGCTATAATTTAGTTGTATTTTTATGGTTTTGCATATTATTTAGAGAGAGAACCCTGCTCTTCGCCCCAACTTTTTGGCTGACAAATGTAGTTTTTGGTCTCTATAGTGTTTGTTGATACCAAATCATCCTTTAGAAGCAGAAATCAAAAAGTCAACTTTATTTCTCAGAAAAATGTCACTCAATTTATATTAGTATTATAAGAAGCGCTCCAGGTACAAGTACAACACTAACCGGATAGCTGCAAACCCACAAAACCCTGAAATTTTTACGCAGGTAGTTTATGACTTGCAATTAGGGGTTAACAGGGGTTTTTATATATAAATACCCTAAAATTTAAAACAGTTTTGATTTTTGGGGTTAGATTAATAAAAACGATATATAAGTATGGAAAAGTGTAGGTAAAGTGCTTCGCCTATTTTTAACACATGTTGTTTACTCGTTAGTTGTAACTGCTTTAGGTTGCATTTAAAAGCTGCAAAACTTCGTTAATAAATTTTTAAATTAATATTGTAGTTCTTTGATCTAAAAACCCTTTAAACTACTGAATTAATTAAAAATTAAACATATATGGACATCCAAGATACCTGAAATATTTTTATGCATTTATTTCATTTAATAATTAACTATACGCTAAAAGCAATGTTATTATCATATCATCCGCATTCTAGCACAAAACGGCTCATTTCCCTTGAAAATTGTTCAAATGAAACACACACATCGTTTGTTTTTATAATGATTTTTGTGCTACTAGTTCACAGCAAAGTAGATATGAAACTAAAAGCTGTAGGGGTAAAAATGTAAAATTTATTTCACTACAATGGATACGAACGCAATTAGTTGGTCATTAGTTTAGAAAAGACATTTGCATAAAATCAGTGCTTTATTTATAATGAAACTAGTTTGCGGAGCTTAATAATCCGTAAACAGAACTCGATTATATGAAATAGAAAATTAGGCATGACCCGAAAATCCACGTTGGTATTTACAGATGGGAGCTTTTGCTAAGAAAATTCTTCCAAAGAATATTAAAAGCGTAACCTAACATTCCCTTATTATAATAAAGATGTTATATTTTCCAAGTGAAATTATAAAATTAAACTGGGTATGACATTGCAACCAATAAAATTCCACCCTAAGAAACTTCGTAGAAAACTGGGAGAAAGTTTAATAAACGAAAGGGAATCTTTAATATTGTAATCTGCAACAGCTGCTATTTGTAATTTGTTTGGATATAACTTACAGCACTATAAGGTTGCTGTAACTCCGAATACTAGCAATAAACCAAATGGCTGACTGGATTTTTCTGTTAAGAAGCTAATGAAGAAATGTGATAGCAATTTAATCTCGCATTCTACTCTCCATTTAATTTGGCGCGCTGTCCTTTAGAAAATCATTTACTTCTTACGGTCCTTGGTGCGTAGTTCTAGAAGTGTGTAAAAGTACGATACTGTATAGAATAATAAAATTATACTTGTTGATAAAAATACTAGGGAGTATGCAATACCAATTTTGTTGACTGTAATGTTGGTGCCATTATAAAACACCTTTTTAAAAAAAACCTGTTCATTTAAAGAATGACATTTAGATTTAATTTTATTTTTACTTTATTTTGAGAGCTACTTTAAGTAATTGAAACGATATGAGGTGAATTACCTAGGGATATTTTCAAAATTTTCTAATTTTTTGTTTTGTTGAATGTAAATATTTGATAATATTTTGGTTTATTTTTATATTATTGACCTATGTTTAAGTAATTTTTTTGAGTTAAGTAAATAATGCTAATTTTGTTATCATACGCAGCATTTTATGAAATCTACATATAAGCAGCCCATGAAAAACTTCGGAGAATTTTAAAAGAATGGGTAGAGAAAGCCTAAGAATCACATAAAAAGTAACTTTTCTGCGGTAATAAAGTTTCAAGAACAAGAAGTGATCCCATCGTGTACGCATGGTTGCGCGCTAACAGCTCGCACCTATAATATAAACGATTCTATAACTGAAAAATCACGAAAATGAGTACATTAAGCTAATGGGTAGCAATATTGTACTTTTCCTGCATATACAGGGTGGACCAATTTAGACGCGGTTGCAGGGTTTGTCTCGATAACGACTAACGATAAGAAAATAATAAAGTACCCTAAGCGGATACAGATGTTAAATGCTTGTTTTTCTGATAGGATATTAAAAACAACAAAATTAGATGGAAAACTCTAAGACAGATACAATGCTTTTTTAAGCGTATCTCGCTACAACACAATGGCCGCTACTATTTTTTGAAAATTATAAGTTTTACGCGTGTTTACTCAAAAATAAGGATCCTAGAAGTACACAATGTTATTATATGAAAGTCTTTTAAATTGGTAGAAAAACTAAACATTAACTGATAGCTAGAACTTGTAAACTGCAGAATTCAAATAAAAGGAGGAATCAGATTGTCAGAAACATTACTTATATAGTTGCGGAAATACTTTTATAATTTCATTATAACAGTACGTCCCGCTAGGGCTGTTACTGTTGGGTACGTCCAAAGTAATAATAGACCATAACTCAATTTTATTGTACGTATTATGACATCACTATCAATTAGCCAATTGTCAGTGAATAAATAACAAGTAATAAACAAATAAAAAAATAACATTACAAAAATATAAAATTGTCATTACAATAATTGAGATATGACTACTAGAACCCGTTTTTTTGGTAACTTCTTTTTAAAATGTAATAAATAAGATGTCAAGTTGCAAGACATGTACCACATCTATCCCGCAGTATTATATATTCTCAGACAAGCCACAATGTTTTTATTCGAATTATCATTCTCCTGGTTTTAAAAGGTTTTGAAAACGCCATGCAGTACCACAAATTTCTCTAAGCATTCATGCATCAATGGTATTTACTATTTAGTTTTCCAAAAGAGCAAATAGCAAATTGTTTGTGAGGTAAGATTGGAATAATGTTATTTAATTAATTTTAAATGTTTAATAAAATTTACATACTATATAATTCTTTCGCCTTTTCCCAGTTTCAGTTCGACAACCATCAATTTAAATCAAAACGAAAAGATGGATAGAAAAAATTAAAACCACCTGCAGCTCCCACAATATTTTAACTAAAGTTAACTACCCCAAAAGAGAAAAGAAATGGATGCAGTAAAATTGAAAACAATTTAGGAATTCCATTTTCTATTTTTTTATTTGCCTATTCTAGAAATAATTTTCCAATTTTCGATTGAAAGTTTTAAAGAGCACTATTATTATGTGTCTTAATATACATAAACTTATATTTTGTAAGAATAGCTATTCTGAGAATAATTAGGAGGATTTGATAAAAAATACTACTTAAAAGCCGCCATTTTCGAGACCAATGCGGCTCAGTAAGGTGTTGAGACAACCTTAGTTTTTTCTAGACTAATTAATCTAATATAGACTAACCTTGCTCCGCCCTAAAGAAATATAAGAAAGCGGAAGAAAATAATTTTCACTCTTGTTAGTGCATGTGAAAGAAGTTAAATAAAATTATAGCGTCAAAATAGAGTTACTAGGAAAAACAAAACAAAAAAAAATTAATATTCATCCTAATAGTTTTTAAAACATGTTAAATTTAACAAGGCGGTTACGTTATTCAAATTAAATAGTTATTCGTCGAACAAAGGAGTCTAATCAAATTCTAGTATGTAGTTTTTGTTGTCTTTATTCTACATCTACATTAAATTACACCAGTCCATTTCATTAGTAATTTGTAGGAGTTTTAGGATGGTGGCATGTGGCAATTTCACTGTTGACTTGATTGCTTATTGAGCCTGACATTTGTAATATTTTACAAAGTCTCAAGTATATAAGAAGTACTTGCACAGGGAATGTCCGTACAGTTCTGTAAACAAAATTAACATTACTTAACAACTTACACTTTTGGTAAGCCTTTTTATCCAAAAATTCACAAGGCGTTTGTTGACTTATCAAGACTTGCTTGTTTGCATACATAACCTCATTTTGAGTATTGACAGTGACACTTACAGGAAATTTTATTTACCACGAGTACCAATCCTGAACTGACTTGAACATCCAAATCTAAAACTCCCTAAGTCACTGCGGGCCAAAGGTCACGTGGGTATCAGTAATTAACGAAGGCCTTGTATATATCTAAAGCTATCGTTGCTGCACCAGTTGCAAATATTGCTACTCCTTTGGTTCACAACAGTATTGTTTACTCAATATTGTCCTATATTTAAAACAAGTTATTACATTCCTATATATACTCGTATTACCATAGCAACAAATCATACTAATTTAAAATGAATTTCCTATCATGTTTTGTTGAAATAAAGTAGAAAAGCCTGCAGTAAAACGAAATAATCGTTTTAAGCTCATCAATACATTGATAGTTTTGGTATACTGTTTAGAAAGTTCTTTTTAAGAGCGTGGAAGGAGAATTGTTTACTCTTGCGTCGATTAAAAAGCAAGGACTTACGATATCATAGTTTCCAGCGCCTTTTTAGTCTAGAAAAAGCGACGCCTGCATCGTTTCAGCATCGACCTAGGCATAATGAAATCGACCTCTACAGTATATTGAAATTTCAATTTATTGAAGAAGTTATGCGGTCGGTGATTGAATGATAACTGCTTATTAAATATCCACTTGCTTCCTCTCCTCATTTAGCATAGTTTACAGTTTATTTCAAACAAGTAATTTGTAATCGTAAAGGTTCACAATAATTTTGTTGCTTTAGCATTTTATACACGCAATTACATATTTAATACATTTTCCAAATGTTGTTTAATGCTCTCTTTGTAATTATATGACTAAAATTATAGCAATTTAATGTTCCTTTAGGAACGTTACTACAATAAGAGCACAAAGAGAAATAAAGTGAATAACTAACTAACTCTAATAAAATTCTATTTGCGTTAAGGTATGCTGTGCTTCGCCGGCCGTTTAAATTCCAAAAACCTAGGCTTTGATGCATTTAGGGGTAATTGTAATATGAATTTTCAAATACAACAAACAGAAATATACAGGTAAAGTTATGATTTATGTATATGAATGAATAATAAGAGAAATTAACAACTAGACTTTGTACATCACTTCAATTATTTAAACAGCGCTTTGCTGTAGAGCTAAGAGGCTGCTACCCTCAAACCAGGTGCAGCAATGAGAGCTAAATATTCAGCATGAGAAATAGCTACAAAATTTCCAGTTTTTAGAACAATACTGTGTTTATTTAAAAGATTTGATCGTATGCTGATTGCTAAACATTTCGACAGTGTTAATAGGTAAACATTTTTAGTTAATATTTCACAAGATGCTGGAAATATAGGAAATAGAAATTACAATCTGATTTACTTAGCTATACTGCAATAGACATTTCCAATTGCATCCGTAAACTTGTATTACTAGACGAGCGAGTTCAAAAATACATAATTTAAAAACATATAAAGCTTTTTTTTTGGAAAAAAATTGATTTCGTTAAGGTAGCTAGGTTTAAAACCTAAACCCGTAAATTTTAACTTTCTTATAAAATACCTATATATAAATGCCTACATGTTGATTTATAATTTTATACTTCGTACCAAGGTATTTGCATTGGTTTATATGATTAAACAAGTTGCCTGCCCGCTAGTGGACATTTTGCAAATTCACCCTAATGACAACCCCCGTTATAAAAATATATCGTTTGTGCTATAGGTAAAAATTATTGGGTGTCGACTTAGTAAACATAAAATTTTAAAAAATATTTGGAATACATCGCACCTAAATAATCATTCAAAATAATTATGATTACAAAAGCGGCCAATTTGTTCTGAAATGTCAAACTATCTTTACTTATTCATATTTCCGATAAACTAAAGTATTGATTGCATCAAAATTTTCGATTTTGAAATATTGACGAAAAACACATTCAACTTGAAAAAATCATATTTGGTCAATGTCTGTGTGTAAATTCTTTCGTTCATTTGGTCACATTCCTTACACATCCGATTTTGATAAAATTTTGAATGTGAATTTATAGAAATTCGTGGTTTAATAAAATCTGCAACTGAGAACCGCAGTTAGACATGTTAATGTATTGCAAATAAAACAATTCTTAATTTATAACAGGTTGACACATTTTAGCCTGTTCTTCTAACGAAGATATCATCACTTTACTAATAAATTCTAGCGTTACTTCGTTGAAGTTAAAAATCGCATTATTTACAATACATTAATATGAACTCCAATGAAATACAACTAGAACTTATTAATTAAGTAAGACATGCTTTTTTTTTATATATTTTTTACAAGGCAGCGGTTTGTTAATTGTTAATAAAGCAATTGCTTTTCTTCCAAATTGTTAACCTAAAAAATTGAGGCTGCTATATATTTTTTAAAATTTTGGCTTGCGTTTACTCAAGAATGTCGGCTTATAATTACGTACTGTGTTAGCCCTAGCGAGATGCAATAGTATTTAAAAGCAATTTTGCAGCCACATACACCGTTAAAATTAAAAGTTTTGAAATTTTAAATTATTTGAAAATCCTATTTTCCGATCACTTAATTTTACTTAAATTTTCTCCAACGCCCTACTTTCTATGTGATGTTGTTTATAAATTTATAAATTTGGAAATTAATAATTAATAAATTATAGAAATTACCTCGTTTGCAAAAGCACATTGTAAACACTAATTTAGAGGGTGCTAGTACTTCCAAGGAAAGGGGCAAATAATTATCAGTTTCTAACTAGACTTGTATTCTTATAGAAATCAAAGTTTCAGCGGGACGCATCACTGTACGCCAAGGTGTTGGTAACTGCAGTGTTGGAGGCCAGGTTAGAACTTTTGCGCTCTGTTATTGTGAATAACATTAATTTTAATGCTGTAAATAAAATATAAGATTTTTTTATTAATTAATTATCGGTAACATTAATAAAATAACTGGCTTTGTTTTGAATAACACGGTTCGTAAATTTACGAATACTAGCAGAACTCGTGGTTTACGCCCCACGCTTTTTTTGATATATTCTATTAACAAAATATGTTAGTAGATTTATAAAACAAGATATAATGATATAATGTGGGGTAGTTAGCATGCGATTTCCGAACTTCTATCAAAGACTCTTCTTATTTTCCGCCGATACTTATAAAATACATATGATTACTAAATAATCACGTACACAAAAGTCGTGTTTAAGATTTGCAAAATTGTAGACTAAAATGCGCAATGTAAATAGTTATAAGTGTCACTGTTGCGGGAAGGTCTATGAACGTCCTAACAATAATGAATAGGTGTATGTATGAGTACTTCAAAGCAATCTTGAACTACTACTCCACGCAAGCTTTTTGTAATCAAGTGCTACGTCACCCGCCGCGGTTACAAAGCAGTGACCGGTATTTGCCGTCATGTGATTATTACACCAACATCACCACCGCCACTCTCTTTGCATGTTTACTCCTTGGAGTTTGTGTTTGTAACGACAGCTATCAGCAGATTATGTTCCAATACCACAAACAAACAGTATAAACCTAATGTTCTTATTTGCATCGAAAACTGTGCTGAGCTGATCCATAGCAGTACATACGAATATGCGCCTGATGTAATAGACTTGTAAAAATGTAGCTTTGAATAGTGGGAACTACTTGTCACGAAACGGTGAGACAGACAGAAGGAATTCGGATTTACCACATAGATAGAGATGAAATCTGGGCAACTTTTTGAAATAAGTGCAGACAATTAATTTATGCTATTACCTATTTAGTAATTAACGCAACGTCGGTGTATTTCTGCTGCTAAGGCTTAACACTGACTCCAACCCACAAGCACATTTTACTGAATTGTTCATGAATAGTAGTAACAGATAAGAACTGCGTCAATACCTGCATAGAACTAACAAGAAATATAAAATGATAATTTCAAGCATAGTTTAGTATCAAACTCTTAGTTTTGACACTTTTCTCATACAATTGTTTTAAAAGGTACATAGTAATAAGATATAGCACGCACAGACGTTTTGCTTCTTTGGCTTTACATATGAATAAACGCAACACAATACGATCATTTTTAGATGCTACACTACTCTAATTGCTAGAGTTGGGCAAATGCATATTTGCATTTTTTTTCCTATTGATCATAAAATGTTAATTTTTCGTATATACACGTTTCGTGATGTTTAGAGTCATAAAAAGTAAATTTTATTTTGCATATTTGGCATATATTACAACTTTACGGCATACGGCATATATTAGTGCATATTTTAGCTTTCAATGGCATGAAAATGCATATTCTAGCAAAAAAAATAAAATTTCAAATAAATTATCAAATAAAATATTCGTAGTTCTTAGAAGAAATTGCACAATTTCTTCTAGTGAAACCACATGAACCCTAGACTTGCACTTTCTAAATTTCCAAGTAGGGGTAGAGGAAATAAAGGATTAACTGACAAAGGTTGTATTATTTGGGTAGGTCTTATTCCTTAGGTACAAATTTCTTTGAAAATAATATTTGGAAATTTTTCTTATACTTATTCTTAGAAATAGTTATTTATAATTTTAGTGCTTGACTAGTTCATTTGTTGCCTTGACTGTAAAGTGTAATTGTCCAGTCTATACCCTGAAAATGCCTAAAGTTGCTAGTTCAAAAAACGATTTAATTAAGAAGTGGTTGAAGCCGTATACATGTTTTAAATACGATGGAAGTGTTGTGTTGTGCGTCATCTGTAAAAACGAGGTATTTATCCGTTTATTTTAATTTTGAATTAAAAAAAAACTGTTTACTCTGTTTAAAGTTAAAAAACTTCAAACAAGCCAAAACAGCGAGTTAAAAATTTAATACTAATTTGTTATTTTATTTTGTAGTTAAGCAAACAATTTAAGAATAAAATTAGAAAGTTTTTTTTTGTGATATTGCATAGGATATGCCACAGGCTACAGGGCACATTCAATTATTTTCCTTTGTGTAAGCTGTAGTAAATTGTACTTAAACATTGTTTTTACAGATAAACGTTAATAAAAAGTTTCAACTTGATCAGCACGTAGCAAAAATAATACAAACGAGCCAAAACAACAATTATTGCTGAACTGCTTAAATAAGAATGTCAACAATTTCAACGACGATTTGTGTAGAATGATGGTTTCATGCAACATTCCATTAAATAACATGGACGTTCCCGAATTTAGAAATTTCTTAGAAAAATATACAAAACAAAACGTCGTTTCCCGGAGAACAGCTTCCAGAACGTGCATTCCAAAATTATACGAAGAAAATCTTCAAAAAATAAGAAACGTTGTTTCGAATAATTGTATTTAGTTTAGTGTTGACGAAACCACGGATGCTAAAGGAAGATATATAGCGAATTTTATTGTAGGTGTTTTAAACAGCTGTCCTTCTTCCAGTTATTTAATTGCTGTTAAACAACTAGAAAAAACCAACAATTTGAAAATTTCAGGTTTTGTCAATGAAACCCTTTCGTTACTTTATTTGCCAAATCAAATACCACCAGAAAGGATTTTATACATGGTGACTGATGGTGCCGCATACATGGTAAAAGCAGGACAAAATTTAAAAATCTTTTTCCCAAATTTAATTCATGTAACTCGTTTGGCCCATGCGATGAATAGGGTGGCCGAAGTGGTTAGAACTGAGTTTCCTTTAGTCAATAAATTAATTAATAATAGTAAAAAGGTATTTTTAAAATCACCACTTCGCGTCGAAGTTTACAAAGACTTGCTTAAAGATGTGCCCTTACCTCCACAACCAATTCTCACCAGGTGGGGAACGTGGATAGAAGCCGCTCTATTTTATTGTGAAAATTACAGTGAATTTAAAAATGTTAACACCTTTGATTCAACTTCTGCTCAGTCTATAGCAGATTGTCAAGATGTTTTAAAGTGTCCGGAATTGCAACCTCAGTTGTCCTACATAAAGGCTCATTTTTCGGAAATTCCTAGCATCATTAATAAATTAGAAACACAAAACCTGCTTCTCACTGAATCTTTAGAATTAATCGAAAAATTTCATTCAGTTTTGAATAAAAATAAAAATAAAATATGCAAAAAAGTTAGCAGCAAAATGGACGATTTAATTCAGAAAAACAGCGGACTTCAACTCTGAATTCCATAAAAAATATTTTAAATGGATATTTCTTAAGCAATGGCCACAATGACGAATGTTTTGCAGTTAAAAATTCACATTTATTTAAATATTGTCCAGTAACTTCTTGTGATGTAGAAAGAAGTTTTTCCAGCTACAAAAATATATTGGAAGATAAGCGGCAAAATTTTCTCGTTGACACCATTGAAAAGCACATGATTATTTATTGTAATAAATAGGTTGTGTTATTTATTGATTTTACTTCTACCTGTACTTTTGTATATACAAATAAAAAATGCAGTTTTAACTGAAAATAATAATGCGTTTCTATATTATGTAAGCCCTTTTGATTTTTTGAATGTAGAGTGTTTGTAACGAAAAATAATGAAAATCATTAATTGTATTTATCTTTTTCTTTCAACGAAAAATTACATTTGATGCAAAACGTGCTTTAACTCATATAATAATTGCTAGTATTAAACTGCAGATTCAAATAAACATCAGATTTTCATATTAGGCACTAAATAAACAAACTATTTTTTTTTAGTGCATATCGCAAAAAGGTTACTGCATATTCTTGCATATATTGAAGGTTTTATGCGGCATATTTTAGTGCATATATTGACGGTTTTATGCGACACATGTTGGTGCATATATGCACTATCTTTACAGCATATTTGCCCAACTCTACTAATTGCTGATTTTCACGCAGTTAAATTTTACAGGTTGTAAACAACAAAGCCATAATTTGATTTGCCTAATTTGTTAACAATGGCTGTGTTAATTACGAGTTAGTAAATACCTAACATCGAATCTTAACCTTGTACTAATTAGATTGTAAATGCAAATTAAACCAATTAATCTATTTACATCATTTCTAGTGTGAGGCGTTTTCGGAAGGCAACATCTGGTAATTCAAGTTTTGAACAGATTTTTGTCCCCAGTATTCAGAAATCTTATGAAATCTTGATTGTATATAAAGACAAATGAAAGCAAATTTACTTATTCAAGCAGCAGTTCAACAATCAATATGTTTAAAGTAGTCATATTTGTCACGTTGCTTGCTGCAGCTTACGCTGGTTATTTGGCACCTGCCGCACCCTTGCTAAGAGCACCGCTTGCTGCTGCTCCTCTTGGTGCTGCACATTTGCTGAGATCTCCATATGCTGCCGCTCCATTAGCCGCTGGTCCCTTATTGAGAGCACCCCTTGCTGCCGCTCCCATCGCCGAACAATACGACCCCAACCCTCAATATTCATTTGGATACGATGTTCAAGATGGTTTGACTGGTGATTCCAAGAACCACTTCGAAACACGCAACGGAGATGTCGTACAAGGAAGTTATTCTCTTACCGACCCTGATGGTACTCGTCGTATTGTAGAATACGTTGCTGACTGGGTCAATGGTTTCAATGCTATAGTACGTAAGGAACCTTTGGTTGCTGCAGCCCCTATTGCTGCCGCTCCCTTACTTCACAGCAAAGCTCTCCTACATTGATTTAGATTTTTTAATTTTTAAAATTAGGTAGTTGTCATGTATACATTATCATACAAATAAATCATAAATCCACTGTAATTAATCGTTTATTTAAATTGTTACTGAATTTAATGTTTTGTTTGATTTAATAATACCACCTACAGGTTCTAGAAGCACGAGAATTTATTGGGTTACTTGAGCTTTAAATTAAAGCAAAAACGACTAGAATTCTTTTATATTAGCCATATTTAAAAATAAATAGAAATTCAGAAAATAAAAGAGGCCGTCTGACCATTACCTCAGAAACTACCATAAAAGTTAAAACAAAACCCAAGGTATCCAGAAAAATAAGCAATTTTAAAGAATTTTAAAATTCAGTAATATTTTGGAATGTGTTCCAGAACAGCTACCGATATCGTTTGAGAGCAAAAAAAACGTCATAAAGTTTGGTAATGGGAAACAAAACCCACGTTTAAACTTTGCTTTTTTTGCTTAAAATGATATTTGACATTTCGCATCAATTTATTTGCAAATGTCAAGTCACTTTTAAAACACTTTTGTTTTAAAATCAAAGGAACTAAATAGAATCTATTTGTTCAGTACTATGCCAACCAGCCAGTTTTCTGATAAACAAAGCTTCAGTTTTGTTTGTGTAAATTAAATAAGTTGGGTAATGAATTCATTACGTAACTAACTTTACGTTAGTGCGATAACGAACTTCATTACCTAACGCAAATGAATGACGTAAAAAATTTTTATCCAAGCAGTCGTAGATAAACTTTTATATGCTCTCTGTCGCGGAGTACAAGTCATAGCATTTTAAACAAGTTGTAATTTGGTTAGTGTCAAAATAGGTTGTTTTTAGAATTTTCTCATGTTGCATTCTTATGCTTGTCTTAATATGAAGAAATCAAAGCAAATCACGTGTCTCATGCGAGCGGTCTTTACGACAGGGTAATAGTTCACCATGCGAGAATCCCGGGTTCAATTCCCATAATTTTCTTTTAAGTAATTATTTCAACTTCTATTTATATTCTTGCAAATGTTTAATTTTTAAATAAAATATAAGTTATACTCAGAAGTGTTCGTTATCACTTACTGTAAATAAGACCGACAAGATCTAATAAATTTTACGAAGTAATTTAAATAATTTAAAAAACTATTTCTATCAGTCTGCGTTACTCTCGAGATACGGCCACAAGAAGCAAGTTCAGCTAGCAGCTCAAAATATTTATATGCTCCATAATGAAGGCTGACAATTGATTGCCAGATAAGAACATTACAGACCAGAATAAAAATTTGCCAGTCAAAGAATAGGGGGAAGAAGAAAGATTTGCTATCCTAAATAATACACATTTTTAAAATTAAGTTGTGAATCTTATTCTACTATCACTGGTGTGACTAGCAATTTGAATAAAACAGGAATGCTTAAAATTTTAAAACTCTTTCTCTGCTCACAGTTTCACAAATTGCCGTATATAGTAATATTTCATTCCGCTGTGGCAATTATGATACAAAATTTCATCGCGCTCTACCAGCTCGTTTTTGAGTATATAGACGTTCAAGTAAAATGTTTTCAACAATCCATATCGACTGCCCTTGTGAAGCTAGACACTTTGGTAAAAAACAGCGTAATTGCTTCAAAAGCAGATTTATAAAAAATATGTTTATGAGAAAAAATATACCAGAAGTATTTCTAACTTTTGCTTTTCGGTATTTGTTTAAAAGGTTATTTTCTGTATGAACTTTTGAGCTACCCCTACATTTCAATGCTCAATGAAATTAAATCATCCGTTTGAAAATATGGGAATGTAAATGAAAAACATATCCGCCCACCCACTCAGAGACAAGCACTTTTTAAAACTGGTTAGTTCTTTGAGGAGCTGTGTCCGAAACATGTATTTCCGTCAAAATATCGAAATAAAAAATGTTCATGAAATTAAATAATTTCCATAGTATAGGAATGTAATTATGTGTTTAGGTTTCGTATTTGAAATAAATACAATTGTTATTTTTCCACTTCGGCTGTCATAATCTACATTTGACACTTAAATTTTAATGTACCTTCAGGGATTGTTTTAATCACGATTGGGTTGCTACAGTGTATGGTATGAAATAAAATTACAATTAACTTTTAATTACTTTTGATGATTAAAAAATATTAAAAAGCTCTATGTGTATATGTATTCATTCGTGTTTAATTTTGCTTTGTGATTTTTTGTGCAATAGCAGCACAAAGCAAAAGCTTTTCGCTGCAAACAAGTTTTCATGCGAATGAATTCCCGCACTAATGAATATGTATGTATATTTTGCAACATCTTTTGAAGACGTTGTTATGCTGTACGAATAGACAAAAAACTTATACTGAGCTTTTTCTCGGTGAAAAGCAGCATTTCGTATTATAAATCAAACTTGAATTAAACGCAACATAATAAACAAATGTTGTTTCACGTGTCGAAATGAACGAATAAACTTGAAGCGACATTTAGCGGAACCTGTTCAGTGAGTGTTTTATACGAGTAACAATGCTCAACCTTATTAAACAGGTAATCGGGTCATTTTGGGCGTTACCTACCCAGCTTGTCTCCAAAGTTCACGTACAGCGTAAAATGATCGAAAACTAGATTGATTGCAGAATTACCTCCCTCAAGTTAACATTCAAAATAAGATCAAAATGTGTTATGTTACTTCAGTTATTCAATTAGCGGAACAGCTGGTTGGCCTCTGCTTTCGGTAAAACAGTAGCCGTACAGGAGAACGGAAATAGGGGATGAAAACATAGTAGAATTGACGTGACGGAATGAATGCTGTCTACAAATCTCAGAACAACAAACAGCAAGGATTAGTGAAAGCAATGGTGAAAACAAGAGTATAATAGGAATGGATGTGACAGCGAAATACGAACGCAGAAGACTAAACCGGAAAAATACGTTGTTTTATTTAAACATTTTGCACAAAATGCTTTTGTGTTGCACATTTTTATTTTTAAAACCACTGATATTATGACAACAGTATTGTAACTGTTGGTGAACGATAAATTTAAAAACCAGATATACTGGGTGTCTCCAAAATAACGAGGAAAAGGCTTCTCCATTTGAAAATAGAACGACCAGGTTAAACACATCTAAAATTGCTTTTTTACAGAGTTAAAGCATCTCAGAGAACTAACCACACTTTAATCATTACATGAGATTTTCTATTCAAATTTCGGATGGATATTTTACTATTTATTTTACTATTTATTTACATTTAACTTGTTATAGTTCAAATATATCAACTATAGACGTGTAGATGGGGGTGTGTTAAGACTATGTTAAGAAATTCGTAAAGAACTATCTTTATCTACGGGCTTTGTCTGATTAATTTGAACGGAAAAAGTATAGATTGGGGATTGCTTTCACTGCATGTTAATTATTATTTATAGGTATTAAGAAAAAACGTTTGTATCATGTTTTTAATAATTTACATAAACACTTATTTAGAAATTTCTGTATCTCCAACTTCGAAATAATAACCTCATAAGCAGGGAAAGCCTGTACAATTTAAAAAAGATGGTCAAACCACTTCGCTGGTACTTTCCCATACTTTATACTATGTTTTAAATAGTTTCGCGGCAATAAATGACTGCATAACATTGTTTAAAAAAATAATAAAAAACGGTAACCCCTTAACGAGAATTTAAACTTACGATAGCTTGTGCAATAGGACGTCGCGTCGTAGCGTAGCTGTAAGCATAGTAGGCAGCGATAACTTCAACAAAACCGCACGAAAGCAAGCCACGGCTAATTAGGACATCGCACCAAAAATAAATAATATCGTAACTTCCGGAAAACACGTTAATGCTATTAAACAGTATCGTTTTTACTTTAATTTTTATTATGGTTTAAAAATCTTTTCTTATCCTAATAAACTAATTCAAATAGTTTACTAAACTGTTTAAAGTATGTCATAAATTGACGTTTTCATTTTTTAATAAATAATTAGTAAATTTTTAATTCTTCAGAAAAATCCTGGAGAGGGGCAGAATAAAGTTTGGATAAATAGTAAAAATAAATTTTCAGTACTCTGCAAGCTTAATCAGCACAAACAGTTTAAAAAAATGGTGTGGAGAGTGAGTAATAGTTTATTGACAATTTTCAACCTTTTGAAAACCTGGCAATTTTCATATTTCCAAAAATATTTTGGCATCAAATGATTATACTTATTAAACCTAATCAGTAGAAGTATGAGAAAATAAACAACCGGCTTATGGTAAATGTGATGCTAACAGCTATAGTTAACCAGAAGGGTTACTTTTATTAAGTTTATTTACAAAACTAGAAGCAACAGTTGTACAAAATACTAAAGCTATGAATTTGTTTTAAGTATTATTTATTAAAAATTTTTTTATAGCTTTATACACTTTTCTACGAAACTACTATTTTTACAGTACTCCAAAATTTTACAACTGGAAGTGATTGCTGTATGGTAAGAGCCAAACTATGAATAAACCACAGTTTTAAAAGGTTCAAACTTACCAAAACACCAACATTGATGATCCATACTAACTTACTAAAGGCAAGAAGCCACAACCGCAAACTACTGTTAAATAAACATATGACAGATGAGAAGGTATCAGAGAAGTAACCCTTCTGGTTAACTATAGCTGTTAGCTTCACATTTTGCATAAATCGATATTTTACTTTCCCATACTTTTACTGATTATACTCTTCAATAGCTCTTTAATAAGTATAATCATCTGATGATAAAATATTTGGAAATATAAAAAAAGATGGCAGGTTTTCAGTTTTAAAAATTTTCAATATTCTATTCCTCGCTGTCCACACCATTTTTTTGAAAACTTTATGTGCTGATCAAGTTTGCAGTAAACTACAAATTTATTTGTTTAGGCGCTTTGAGTAGTAGGGAACTATGGCAAAATTTTCTTTTGTTATTTAAACAGAGCAATATTAAGTGTAAACATCCCTCTCCTATTTTGTGCATAGAAACGATTTATTGGAAGGTGAAAAAACACAGATAGACAGACAGACTTTGTTTGACTCGTAAAGCTCGAAAACGTACATCTACTAAGCATAATATTATTGTAGACTGCCAACTCTTTTACGTTCCTCGTCGCTATACCAGTATAGCTACAGAGGAACGTAATATAATATAATTTGCGCTGAGAGGATAAGAACGGTACTTTTATGACAAACATCTTCCACCTAAACATTTCGACTAATAACACATTTCATGGCCTTCCGGGCCGATAAATAGGGCGCGTATCTTTGTGTATGTGTGTGTGCGCCTGCATATACTTTCCAGAAAACCCAATTCAGGTTCAAGATATTACAATGGGATAAAATAGCCAAGTAACGAGGTAAGTCCATCAAAGAGGGTTGGGGAGCGCACTTAAAATCGAAAATCAAATATTATTTATTTCCAACATGCATAGCAGAAATGTTACCGACATCCATATGACGACTAGCCCCATCATATAGCAGTAATTATATTACTTCCTCTATGCACTATACGTTACAATTTTACATTTGCAACATTTTTCTCATATTTCGTTTCATACATATAGTATGCGGGAAGCGGCACTTTTCATAATAAAAAAGTATTTTATACTTTGGCTGTTATTAAAACAGAAAACGTTAATTTAATTACAAACGAAATACTGCATGTAATTTTTGCTGACGTAAAATGTAATTCTCGTGATGTTTTCATATTTAAAAACGCAACTTTCATTTTAATAACATACTGCTAGCTCAAATTCTATGAGTTTCCAAACAAAACACAATTAAATTTTATACAGCTGTGTAAGAGAACACAATTTAAGCTAAAAAAATACGACAGTGGTTTAATGAAAATTGTAATAAAACAATAAAGTAAAAATAAATTTAAAGTTAATGTACTTGTTAGATATTTGTTAAAGATTTAAAATGTTGGTGGGTGTTTATTAGAAACTAACCGAATAATAAGTTTATAGAGCTATTTTCGCCGTCGCACATATACCGTCTGTCTATAAAGTAACCCCTCCCCCATACTAACTTTAACTTTTGAACGACGTGATATATTATCACAACATTTAGTGTGCTTTAATGGGAAATTAAATACTCTTTTTTAAGCCAATAATTCAATTTTGTATCAATCAAAATGGCATCTGGGCGCCATTTTGATTTTTTCTTAAACGGAAAGAGGAGTCGAGTGACACCTCATTTGAAAGGTATTTTAGTTGTGCGTCTGATCCTAGAGTTTCAACGAAAAATATTCAGCCATAACAAAATGGCGGATTTTAAACAAATGTACTCACTCAATTTAGAATTGTTTTGATTTTTTTTATCCACTAGTCCACTTTTTTATTTGCAAGACAAAAGTTTCCCAGAAATATCTCAGGTGGTTAGAAATAATATTGAAAACGTTATGTTCTAACAAGACGGTGCGCCGCCTCATTATTATAGGCCTGTTTCTGACTTTCTCGACGGACATTTTCCTGGAAGATGGATTGGTAGGCGGGGACCTGTAGACTAGCCGGCTCGCTCCCCAGATTTAACCCCTATAGATTTTTTTCTATGGGAATATCTGAAATCGAAAGTGTACAACAGAAACCCGTCCAGAAACAATTGAAGAACTGGAGCAACGCATTACGGAAGTTTGCAAAAATTTCTCTCCAAAAACTTATGAAAATGTAAGGCAGGAATTTCATAACCGACTTTTTATGTGTCAAGAAGTGAATGGTAAACATTTCGAACACTTAATTTAATTTCTTTTTGCTTTAATTCTTAGTTTTTTTAAATAGACTTCTTTATCTTCAAACATTTGTCATTTTGTTATAGCTGAATATTTTGCTTTAAAACTCTAAGATCAGGCGCAGAACTAAAAGACCTTTAAAATGAGATGTCACTCGACCCCCCTTTCCATTAAAAAAAATTTTAAATAGCGCCCAGCCGCCATTTTGTATTTAATTTCCCATTACAGCTCACCAAATTTTGTAAGAAAATATCAAGTCGTTCAAAAGTTAGTTAGAGGAGAGGGGTGTTACTTTATAGACACAGTGTATGTAATTGATTTATTTCACAATATCCATGAATTTACAACAGAAAGCTCATTGGATTTTTCTGATTTGCAGACTTTATTTAGTTCTATTTTGTTTTACTGCAAGCTGCAGCGAAGAATATCACATTGAAACGACGTTATAGGCTAAACTTCGAATTTGTACTTAATGTAAACTGCCACAGTTTACAAGAACCTCTAGAGAAATATACAGAAGATGTACTTTCTTCAAAATGCTTATAAGACGTTCTAGAACGCTAAAGATATTTCGGTTTAACCTCATGTGCAATTTTATATTGATTTTCCGATAAAATACTCGATAGCTAAAACGTTTGAAAGAGTGGTTTCTAAACTGCATATCTAAAGCTTACGATCTCATTAAAAAAGGTACTTACATCATTGTTAACAAATGAGGGTGCGATTGGACCGTCGCTAGATTCCCATTTGTTAGCAATTCGAATTGTTTCCGCAGTTTTTTGCTGAATGGATTTCGTTTCGTCTAGAAGGGTTAGTTCATAGAATTCTTGAATATCTGAAAGAAAAAAAAATATTTTAAATTCGTTTTACATATTAGAGCAGAAAATTACTAGTAATAGTATTAAATAATGGTAAATTTACCCATGGAACTTAATATAAAACCCAAACATCTATACAGGTCTCTCTAAAATGAAAAGAAGAATGCATATTCTCGGTAGACAAAACATTCTCATAAACCCCAACCTGGAATTAACCTGTCACTGCGGAATATGGTAAATGTCAAGCAGAGCCAGGATAGCACAAATAATGCATGCTGTAACTTTTAACTTTATGACGTAATCTACAGTCAACGTACAAATGTTGTAGATAACTTTTATATTTATTAAATTTGTTCTTGGAAATTTGCCTCTAGTATTCTTAATACTTAGAAGTAATTGTTATTTTCAGTATAACTTTTATTTTCTGAAACTTTTTAAGTGATGTAAAGCACACAAGCAATGAAAATTTATAATTGTATATATACAATATTAACACTTTTAAGTTTTTCGGCAAGATATTATTTTAAATTATAAATAAACAGTTGGTGTTACTATAAGAAATATAAAACCTGATGACTAGATCTTGGTTATCTATGCCTGCAGATGACTTGATTTTTATTCCAACTTCTAATAATGGAGAATTAAAGAGATTAATTTGCTCATTTCTAAAAGCAGTTTTCAAATGTTTGTGAATTTGAAATGCTTGTAGTAATCATTTTTATCATCAGAAATGTTTAAACATTTTATAGTGTTAGTAGATGACATTAAATTTTTGTGTTTTAATAATTGCGTAAATGGATTTATTTGGGTGGTTATATTTGTAATAATGTATGTGTTTTTTGTACCTCATATCGAAATGTATGATTGTCTGACCTATATACACCAAATTACAGTGGGAGTAAATTAATTTGCTTCCATTTTTTGACAAAGCGTTTAAAACGTTGTTAGTTGTTTTAAAAATTACTTTACAGTTATTCAGTTTGTTTAAATACCTTTTCTTTCGATTATTACCAACATATGAAATCTAAGCGTACTTTATAGTATTATACTAATTATTTGGATGATTTTTTTGATAGCTGATAAATAAATTATTAAGCTGTACCGAAATGCATGACATTTACCGAATGCATTCCGCAGCATTGTATGTATATTCTGAAATACGCAAAAACAGTGACTTTACTGAACATGCGTAACTGCAAAGTAATCATGCGAATGTTTATTATTTTGTAGCAACATCCTTACCCTGCGTAATCAACATCAAATAATCTTTAAAATAGATTTACCTTATTTTTCCTTCAAATTTTCCCCGTTCATTAGTGTTTACATTTTAATATTCACGTTTCGTACCCTTCTAACTGTAGAAATAATTTCCCTACTAGTGGTGGTTGTATATAGTAGGCTCGGTTAGGTTAGGTTAGGTAGGTAGGTAAGACGATAATCTTATTTGAAATTATGTTTTCTTAAACTGTAAAAGGTAATCTAGTAACCGGGGTTGATAATATAATTGTAGATAATAAAACAACAGTTTCAAGTATCTGTCCTCTTGAAATCTCAGCTGCAATGAAATTTGTAAGTGAACTTTATGTACGTAAAATTCGCGCGTGTTTGCATGATTTGATCTACATTTCAGCTATACCAGTTCCTGCCGCAAGTAATAAGCTGAAGCTTTCTTATACTAGATTTTAATATATGCCGTATTTGCAAAAGTAGAGATTTTATAATTATAACGTTGTACATTTCACCGTTTGTTAGATTTCTAAGACAACAAGTTATATTTACATTTACATATACAATTAATAATGTTTTCAAAATTTTCAGAATAAGTGGTATATTTAATCTATCTATCTATCTATCTATCTATAACCTCTTATACCCGAAGGTGTCGAGGACTTTCACTCCGGGTAGGCTCTTCGCTTAAATTTTTTAATTTTTATGTGTTTAGTATTTCATCCACAACTTACATATTATAGAGGCATAATTCTACCATTGAAAGACGTCTTACGGTATTAATAAAACACATGGGTCTTATAATTAAGCCATAAAACACGTAACAAAATCAAACTATATTTAAACTTCCTTGTTAACATTTACATTTATATTCACATTAAAAGAGAAAATATTGTCGGTTTTTACTCACATTCACATTGATATTATTTGTATTTATGTGGTTTAAGCAGTTTAATTTATCATTATGACAATTTTGACAGTTTTGATTAGTGACAACTTGCTACTCTGATCTTTCATATAATTTAATTCGATGTTTCAAAATGATCAATGTCGGTATTAGTGATCCACATAATTATGCCTCTACAATATTGTAAGTTGTGGATAAAATTTTGTATTGCATTTGTGGATTACCTGGCACGTAAAACTCTTGAAAATTTAAACACTCGGCCTTGCGGCCTCATGCCTAAACTTTTTCGCGAGTTTTATTTGCCTCATAATCCACTTATACAATAAATAACTATTTTAATTGCAAGTTAATTAGTTGAAAAGGAAACCTCCTAGAGGTGTTTTCTCAATAAAAAGTTGTGACTATTTACATTTAATATTTTGATACCGATTTTAAAAGAGAATTCTAGAATTTTTAATAGAAAAATACACAAATCAATTGTGGTGGTAAGCGAGAGCTAGTAAGAAAACCGCGCTTGCGCATATCGGCTATTTGCCATGCGTAGAATATGAATCTGAGCTTATTTTTCGAGCGCGTCTTTATTGAAGTAGAACATCGCTCTCCACCCCGTCTCATTTTTAATGTAGTTATCTGGTTTTATGATGTATGTCATTTTGTTTTTTAAACAATGTTTGCTCGCTGAAAGCTGAAAATTAATTTTCCAAAATAATGATTTTTGTTTTTTCGACAATTACTCACTTAAACTGTTGAGGTAAACAACCAAAATAAAGTCGTTTCTTATGTTCCTATTGCCATTTAATATATTCACGGCGATTAGAAAGGTCAAAGTTTTTAAAAAACAAAAAATTGATAGCGGGTGACCGGGAGGTGGGAGGAAGATCGCATTTTAGCATATTGCATTTGAATAGATTGGCTATTTCACATGCGTAGAATATGAATTTAAAGTTGTTTTTTTTGAGCGCAGATATATATTCAAGTATAACACCCTTCCCTCACTCCATTTTGCGTGGAGACTAGTCTCGGTACTTTGCGGTTACATCCCTGTGTGATTACCTATCTTTTAAACCTAAATTGAGAAAGTGTATGCAGACACACACAAAAAAACACGCCTACGCGCCTTGACACGCAGGCACGCAGGCACGCCCGCTTGCTCGCAAGCACGCCTAAACACACGCACACGCATGCACAAGCGCACGCACGCACACGCTCACACGCACACGGACAAGTACACACGCACGCACACGCACAAGCACACTTCCTGGTGAAACTTGGTTTTTCGGTATTCTCGGACCGTATACCTTTATATCCGTCGGAATCTCAAGTTCAGAAACTTTGACAATAACAATAATTTCCTCTGGCTATACTCCGTATAGCAGAGAAGGTTAAAAGCAGATAATTTACTAAAATCATGCATTTACAAATTCAATTATACCTACTTAGCTCTAATGATAAACGTAAATTAGATATATTGGAAGTATTTGAAATTCAGAAACATTAAAGACTGTACTTTTACAATGAAGAAGCAAATTTATCTTTAAATTCGCCATTATTAGAAGTTTTGGCATAAAAATTAATTCACTTGCAGACATAAATAACCAAGATCAAGTAATCATGTTCTATTGTTCCTATAGCAACACCAACTGTACTTTTAATTTGCCTTTGATAATGACCTGTAACCACGTTGCAATACGTATAAGGCTAAAAAATTAATACCGGTTGAAGTTATTAATTACAAAGTTATTCAGGCCAAACTAAGCAATTCCAAATAGCTACGACTTCATTATACTTTCGAACAGTACTATTTTGTTAAATAAATGCAAATAAACACAAGCCTTTATATTTTACACCTGCTTTATATTTTCAAATAAAGTACCAGTATTATTATGCAACAAAGCTAAATAATGGAAAGAAAGGAAAGAGTTGTAATTTGTAAAACGTTTTAACATAACGCAAGGGTTACTTTATAACCGCCTCCCAATTTTCGTTCTGAAAATATTTTTTAAGAAAGCAAAACTGCTGTATTACATTAAATTTTCAACAGGTATTTCACCTGATGTGAATATAAATTTGTAGATTTTAGAAGACAAACCGGGGAAAAAAGAAAATTTATAATAATTAAAGGTATTAATTCTGAGATAAGAAATTTATAAGAACAGCTTGCCTGTCGGAGGATCGTAAACCTTACTAATGTTTTAGCGTAAAAGATATTACACCAGAAAACGGCAGGGAAATCTCACGCACTGTGGTTTGCAATAAACAGACTGAATTAATGTGAATGTCCAACGGACCCAGAAAAATATTTCATTGTTTCTCTTTCGAGCTCTTTAATTTATTCCCTTTTCATACTGGAACAAGAGAAAGCTTAAAATGGAAGAATTTATTATTTCAGGCACATTTGCGAGGATTTGGATGACTGATTGTCAAAAATTAATTTTAGATATTAATATCCGTGATTACAATTTCAAATACTGAGATATCTAAAGCTAGTGCTATAAGAAAATATAGAAATTTTCGTAAGTAATAAGGTAATAAGGACAAGTTTAGTGACGCATAATAAATAAAATTTCCATTAGCGCACAAAAGTTTCGTTTAGATTATCCAATACCTTAATTTATCTTGCAGTCTTAATTAATTTAGTTCTGTATTCTTATAAAATATTTAGACGTCTGGTAACAGCACATTAACCATTCATTTTATTAAGTAGCTGATTTAATCACAGTTCAATAAGAACCCGAGTTTCGGCAAATATAATTTCTTGTAAAATAATTCTGTAGTCAAGATGTATAAACAAAAGAAAAGCCCCGGGGGTTTTTATATTGAAAAGGGACTGTGATAAACGTTGTGTTAAACTTTTGCGGATGTTAAAAGTACATTATAGGCAATTTCTTAAAAATGAAAATAACGATGAAATAAAGTTAAACGAAATCTTTAAATGTACATGTTTCGGTGCTCATCTTCAACACCTTGCAAGGCATGATTAATGTGTGCGAGTTGATGGTACTGCGAGGACATACTTTATAATTTTGTTAGAATGATTTATGGAAACACATCTACCGCCGTTTCGCAAGTTTGTCTTTCCAAGCAAAATGATTGCTTTATAAGAAGTTTATGAATTGTAACTCACCTCTTATAAAAGTTAGTACCGTACATAAGCGTAGAAAATTTTAATAATTTTCTAAGTACTATTTTTAATATATTTTTTTGTAAATAAATGTGTTAAGAAAAGTTTTCATGGCGCAATTTCGTATGTAGATAAATCAAGAAATCGTTAAAAGTTTGTGGGTTCAGCATACGCCTAACACTTTGCAACCAAATATACAACGCACTCAAATTTCGTCGTTTTATTTAGAATTGATGCACACCAACTTTTGCTGTGCTTGTAAGCTTGTTTGTCAATAACTTCGCTAACTAAAAGTTTTAAGGATGAAATATAAACTGAGTATAAGTGTATTATGATTTATAGCTTTAACTACATTTAGCAAACTTTGTTGTAAATTGTAATCAGTAAGAAATTCAATTATAGATTGGCAACACACTGTATTATAACAAAGATAATACCTAATTTTGTTCAATTTTATTCTAACAAATTAAAGTGCGGCAAAATCCTCAGTGGAAATTATTATTTCATATTACCACTTTCTAGAGATAAAATTGGCAATTAACATCGTATCCGTACCCTACACTTTTCCCTAGTTCGGAACAGTTAACGGAATATAGGGCAGGATACAGCAACTGTATTTTCATTGTTAGCCTAAAAGCTTGCACTAAAACACAACTCCTGGAAGTTAAGTCCTGTGCTAAATATTTACTGCAGTGCCGTTATAGTAGAAAATATGAATGATATGCACCCTTTGCAGAAGCTGCGGTAAAGTAGGACGGTTCGTATTCCATGACATCATGAGGGTGATATATGGAATCTTCTTCAGGTTGCTGTCCGTGTAAGTGAAACAGATAGACTTGGCCTCCGTCGGAATAGGACTAAGACCGCCATTTGTCAGGATAGTGACAAGCAGAGTCTGCATACTGACATAAAAAATTACCTGTGACTTGCGAGATTTCTCTTCTAGAGTTGACTCGATTATTTTCTGGTTTAAAAAATAACCACATGTTTGTCTAGGCATTCCAATGCTTCAGGAGAAAAGATAGGCAGTTCCCTAAATTACCAATTAAATACTGAAACCAACAGTCACATTTTTTTCTTTTTAGTCATTACTGTTTTAATATTGGACGTAGTTAATAAAATATGATTAATGCAACGTTGATTCGTATTTAATACGTTGTAGTGGCATAGCGAAAAGTTAAAGCTAATGCGCCAGAACCCATTCCGAATCTTACATTTTTAATAAATAGAGTCTTTAAAACGTGTACAATTTTCAGCATTAAAGAAGATGTAACTCCTACAAATTACATGCAATTTTTAATGGTTTTAATATTTTCTGCGGGACGTTTAACTTTTCACGCCAATTTAAGAAAAGATCTCGGCGAGGAAACGTAAGAAAAGAAAAAAGACAGATGAAATGTTACAGTGATTAGTTTAAATTCTGTATTCGTTCGTTACCTAATTCATTCACTTATTTAAAGAGTTAACAAATTAAAGCCAATTTTTTTACAGAAGTTTTAATTACATCTTGTTGTTTCAAAGAACCAACAGCAAACTTTTTCAGATTTTCCATATTTTGTTGCATACTAAATACTGGCTACTAATTACAAGGCAGCTTTAATGGAAATTAAACAATTTTTCATTTAGAATTTTCAGACTAGTAGTACGTAACTTTATATTTTTGCTCATTTTTTTCATACAAAATTTCTAAAATAGCTTAACGTTAGAGCATGTAATTTTTGCATTACTTTGATAACTTCTTTTTTCATGTTGAGTTAAGTAATTAGTGGGGTTAATAGAGTTGCGATGTTCGTCGTGTGAGTCTAGAGGAATGACAACAATTAATGTTTTAACTAGTAAAAGGGTTTAATAAGTGACAATGGTTTGCACTTTGACATCGTGTACACGTGAGACTTCTCACAGCGGCAAAATCAATGACTATTCGACTTCTGTCCAATGTTTTTCGTTTTTCGGTGTATCGTGATATTGAGTAGTTTTAATCTATTTTGTGATTTGCGTATTTCATTTTGACTTGAATAACAAGCTTTAAAAGATATGGAGGTAGCTTTTTTGTTCATTTTTCTATAGTACGTACGCTTACAGATAAAAGCATGCGACCCTATTAGTTTAGAAACGGAGCAAGGCTTTCTGAATATCATATTATCTTCAGTCAATCTCGCTGATAGCCTCAGTGGATGTCATAATATATTTCTTTCAAGATGTATTTTGTGTTTGGTAGAAACAACATTTTTAAAGAATTTATTTGTGATTTCATACGAAGTTTTTGCAGATTACCCTGAACACTTTTAATCCAAAGCAATGAAAACAACTTCGTATAAATCATTATATTCAAACATGAAATGTTTATTTTTTTTTAAAGAATCATGAAGCCGTGCGTGAGCACGACCCCATGATTCCCATCCCACCCCCTTACCCGGGCTCAGCACACTAAGTGCTCTTCACCGGTCTAACATGCCCCACCCCTGAAGACATGCAACCCAACATACACACCTACATACACCATCCATGGACCCGTCGGATTTAACTTGTTTAGAAAAATTACCGACTGGCAGTGGACTCGAACCAACTGCCATTGGGAGTCTAGTTTCAAAGCCTGGGACCTTAACCACTAGACCACCCGCCCGCCGGCCCAAACATGAAATGTGAATTACGATAAATTTCAGTTATTTTAGCAACAGTACTGCAACGTTTTGTGGTTTGCTAAACCTAACGGAATACCTGTTAATTAAAAATAGTTTGTTATACCTCAGTTAAGAATGCACAATTTTTATTAAAGAAATTATCTAACAGAAACAACAACAGTTTATTTGCATTTTCCTTTTTCTCTATTTCGTTCCCCTTCTATTGTGTATAGGTGGGTACCTATTGTTCTGTTTATTACATATTTATTTTACACATTAGTTTACAACTACCAGAAGCCATTTCCTAAATGGCGTATTTTTGATAACAATGTCCCTTTAAATATTTCTCGAGCAACTTTATAGTTTAGGTAAATATAAATAATGTGCGTGATGTCGGATGTAATATTAAATACACAGAAAGGGTCCCCTACTATCCTTTGCATTTTGATCAATCGACCGACCTCTTTTGGCGGACTCTGGTGCTCCCTAATCCACAATCCTGTTTTCCGGTATTCTGGGACCGTAAAACGTGTTTATTCATAGAATTCTCGACATAAACTTTATAGGAGAATATAGTTATATACTTTTAAATGCATTGTGTGACGAAGCGTTTTCTTTTATTTTATTTTTTGATTTTCAGGAGTACATGTAAGATGTGGTATTTATAGAAAACTGGAGGGTTTCCAAATCTAATGGTATAATATGCAGGTAATAAAGCGGCGTTTTAGTTCGTTGCACATTTTTGTATGAAGAAATGCGAATGTCATTTGCTATACATTTTTTAAATAAGAACAATTAATGCTATAATACCGTACCAAACAAAGCTGTCGAGCAACCGCCACGGGTAAAAATTTTGCTTTCTTTTCAATATTTTTAGTAAATTAGTAAACCAGAAAAATGAAAATATTTGCATAAAATTTTAAAAAGTTAAAAAAGTAAACTCAAATGAACTATCAAAACATGCTAAAATGTCATCAACATAACGAAACCAAAATATAATTTTCCCAGAATGGTTTGATTCAAATATTTTATCTTCTAGATCTTCCATAAATATATTAGCTAAAAGTGGTGAAATTGGACTTTATATAGGACATACAATTAGAAATTTTAATATTAGGTACAAGGAACACGTACGTTGTTACAATTATAAACACCCCCATAAATCCAATTACGCTAAACACTTATTAGAACACAATCATTCAATGGCATCTAATAACACCATAAAATGTTTACACTTTTGTGATGACAAACGTAAGTTGGATATACTAGAAGCATTTGAAATTCATAAACATTTAAAATCTGTACCTTTAAGGAATGAACAAATTGATCTCTGAAATTCACCGTTATTAGACGTTTTGGAATGAGAAATCAAGTCATCTGGACGCAGATATAGAAAACCAAGATCAAGCTATGAAGATTTACTGTTCCTATAGCAACATCAACTGTTTACTTTTAATCTTGCTTTTGATAATGCCGCGTAAACACGTTGAAATACGTATAAAGCTAAAATACAACACCTGTTGAAGATAAGAATTGTTACATTTACAATAAGTCATTATATTTTGTATAATTCTACTAACATCCCTTTAAAACTTCACCGCAGTAAAAATGTACTAAGTAGTACATGCTCAGTGCATGTGATTTGAGATTCTTAAATTGTAACCACGTTTAAAGAAGAATTTTCATAAACTGTCCAATAACATTGGTTGACAATCGTAGCTGTAGTTTCGACTTTCGGCGAGTTCTTATGGTGCCTCTTAGGTTTCACTTTTTGGATTTGTGTTATAGGGGTGACGAATACGTCTTAGAACGCTCTTAGTAACAGCTGTGTGGAAGAGAATATCAAATATCTGGAAATAGTACTGTTTTTATCGCAAAAGGACATCTACCGTCTATGCATCCAACAAACATATTAATTAGTTCTAGTCCTCACCCTATATTTTGCGGTGGTTATTGGGCGATAACTACCGATATTAGTTTACAATTATAACCGTCACTAGCTTTTTACGGATCTTCACGATTACGACGTTCTCGTAGCAGTTGTGTATGTTAAAGGCACAAAAAACCTAGAAACATTTGCGCATTCTATTATCGTCGGTAAAAAGAAAGCTGAGTCATACGCGCATGTATGTGCCAGGTATACTACTTGGTAGTCGTCGACTATTCGTACTTTGTATCGTATTTCATACGTTATTGAAACTGCAAATTTAAAATAACTGAATAACTAGTAACGGCTTAGACCTTTTGGTCATCGGAGATTACATACAGCATAGTCAGGTATGGGCCGACATCTAGTTTGTCTGCCCTTACAAGCATTTGCTCTAAATGTTTAAACCAAACTGGATCGTGGGCCCTGCGTGCCTAAACGGCGTGTGATTCTGATTCCACTGCTGGATAGTGTCTATAGTATTAGAACGTTTGAAAGCAGCTGTAACCCGTAATTCCCATATCCCCGAAGAGACAAAGCTGTCGTCAAGCAAGGGCTGGTATTACGGCACCCTCGCCAAAAACAGCCAAATACTGTGTGCAACTGTCCCGAAAGAACTTACGACTAGTTGTGGGTATCTTATCTGGACACTGCACCCTGAAGAAACACATGTACAGGATGGGACTGGCGGACAGCCCAAACTGTCGTGCATGCAACGAGGACGACGAGTCGGCAGAACATGTCCTATGTCACTGCCCAGCTCTCGCAACAACCAGAGGATCGATGCTGGGGGAGTTCTGGCCTAACATGGCCGAAATCAGCAACATTCCAATTGCGGATGTCCTCAAGTACATCCAAAAGGTTGGATGGCTTGGGTGACGTCCAATGTGGAGAGCTGCTGGGGAGGTAGTACAATGGGCCCACCTATTGTGGCCTAAGTGCGCGTGGGGTAACTCACACTCCCAAATTCCAAATCCAGAATCCAGCTGTAACTTTTGAGATAAGCGCATAATACTCAAAAACAGAAGCGCGGAATATAAAATATCGAGCTTAAAAACGCTCGGGATTTACAATATCCCTTGCTCTTGTGGCTTAAACTACACCGGACAAACTGGTCGCTTCATAAGGTTAAGATTACGAGAGCACACAAGTGATTGCAAACCCAGACACGTCACTAAATTTGCGGTAGCTGAACATACTGATTTACATAGACATAAAATAGACTTTAAGTACGATTAAGTCTTCATACCCTCCTTCGGATTATACGTAAAGCAATTGAAATTGAAGAACCACAACCTAACAACATAAACAGAGATGATAGTTGTAGACTTAGTAAAGCTTGAACTCCAGTAGTTCATCCTCTAAGGACTCGTAAGCACCAACGATCTCACAGTAACGCAAACAGACAGCAAACCAGACCTATGCCGTTCTGCCTAACTGGCTCGAAGAGTTTTAAATGCCTCCGCATTCCGGACTCGATTTTAGTGCTTTAATTACTTTAAAGGTGCAAGCTGCAATGTCCTGCAAAGCATTATTTGGTATGGCCTTACAAGTAGCTAACAAGCGTTATCTTGTTCTGATAAGTCAGATCCTTGTCGGCCCCAAAATTCAAACAATCTAAGCAGGCGTCCTTGCCCTTGTCTAGACGCACAAGGTAGAAGCAGAAACAAATTGCTCTGTTAAGGCACGCAAGGCCCACCTTAGAGCAATGTTTGTAAAGACAGACAAGCTACTGGACGGTCCTAACCTAATTATGCTGCGTGTCAGCCCCAAATGACACTGTGGTCTGAGCCGAAAGAAAATTTTAATATTGACAGTGCGAGAAACTACGAAAGCTTCAAACAATATACAACTGCTAACTGTTTAAAACAACCGTTACTAACGAAAAATAATAGTTGTCGGTATACTTGTTACTAAAAAGTAACTGCTAAGCTCATTACTATCCACCTAAAGATAACACGAATATTATATCTGAACATGTGTCAAATTTTAACTAATAAAAATGAGTGAATGTTTTTATTTTATCAACTATTTTGATTTTTAGTATAAATGTATATATTTTATTATTTTCTTATTGTATAATTGAATAGTGAATAATTTTTTTTATAATTTTCTCTATATTTTTCATTAAGTATATAAATATTTTTTGTTTTAAAAAGAAGATTGAAAATTAAGACTATAGTATAAATTATATGTTTTCTTTAATTATTCGGAAAAGTTTATTTTTACAATACAAATGTAGTCTTTAATTAATTAAATATGTGGCCTCCCTAGATAAGTCCAATATTTTTATCCCTCAGAAAGTTGATAACGCAAATTATAGTTTTACATATCAAACACACCCCATGAAAAACTTTAACATTCATTTTATTACTACACAATGATAAACACCAAAGCTATCAGATCTAATAGCCCGCCTTTCGCATATTTCAAATTACAACACAATAACATTTTTAAAAATGGTTATAAAGCTTAAAAACAAAGCTTTTGATTGGATTTTATACAGATTTGTGTTACTGACAGATAGTTAAAAAGTTTATAGAAATTAATTTGATTGAACGTAGGAATTTCGAGGCGAATTATTTAAATAGTCTTCAAATAGCGACAGTCTTGCGGAGAAATTCTCGTCTCCTCTCGTTTCTCGTAACACCATTTCTCATCTCGTCTCATTCTTGTTCCTGGCAGCAGCACTAATACGATAAGTCGTATACAAAAGAATTGTAAGTAACTTTAAAAATATTCAGTAAGTCATCTAAAAACATTTCATATTGATATCTACTACTTTAAAGCATTATAAATGTAAATTTAAATTTATTATTTCAATCTTAAAAAAAAGTTATATTTCTGGCCGTTATTTCCTACTGTGCGACGTGTCTATTACATGGTAGTAGTCCTACCGCTCTAGTGGAAGCATGTCGGGGACATCATAGCTGCGAGCAAAGTTTTAAAAAAATTGATTTTCCTTCAAAAAGCTTCTGTCAGAGTCCATTTCCAAAAAATCGTTGAAATTACGCTTCGAGTTTCGCAATATTTAAAAACTTGTTTTGTCGATTACGTTTTGATACATTCCAAAGCACATCAAAATCGGACCAACCGCTCCAGAGATAACAAACAAACATACCCACCCACAGACAGATATTTGTTGAAAACCACTTTTTGGGTTCGTGGAGGCCCAACGTATGCATTTCCGTCAAAATCTCTAAATCGAAATATTTCATGAGCAAATTAGTCAGTATCAAAAGCATCGCGACGGGTGTTAAGTAAATTATTTTTCTTGTGTATATTTAATTACTGTTTCCGATTTAGATCACCGAAACTACGAATTCTAATTGATCGTGTATTTAGATGCTCACAGATATATGTAACGTAATCGTAAAGTTAAGCATGCGCTTAGGTATATTTAATAATTGTGTCGAGTTTTAATTTTATTTGCCACGTAGGAGGTGGCTTGCTATCATATAAAGCTAAGCCTAGCGCAATCGTGCGGCTCATGATTTACATGTCACTGTGGATTAAACTGTCCTCTTGAGAAGGAAGGTAGTGTAAGGATCTATATTTCAGTTGTGGCTTAAATAGAAGCTTTGGCTTAAATCTTCAACAATGATTGTGGTTACCATAGTAACTGACAAAGTTTTACCAAAGCTGAAGTTAAATATTGTCTACAGTTCTGAATTTAGGAAGAAACATAATATAAAGTAATTAAATACTGTCGAATATTAATCTCGTTAGAAAACAGCATTCAATGTTTTAATTCTTTTTTTTTTCATTAAAACAAACTATTATTTTTTATTTTATTTATTTATTGAAGACTAGTAAAAAAATATAAATGTGAAAAAATATAGTTTATTTCAAGAGCCGTCTACTAAATTTTTACGTGGAATAATAAAACATCTTAGTTGTGCAAATTACATTTCATTTAAGTATTTAACTCCTCACTTAGAGTACTACACTTTAATTGCTTGAAGGACCTGCTTTAATACGATAATTGCAAATCTCTTTCTAGTTCTTTGGTGTAGATACTACGTAGTCTCCTTCTGTTACTTTTGTCTAATAAGCGTTACAATTAAAAGTGTATTACGTAGATGAAGATGTTTAGTTTCCTTGAACGTGTGCAAAGTTAACTAGCGTGGGCTATGATAATGACGAGCAAGTGGAGAACAAAGCCGCAAGCTTGGTCAGCACGATAGAGTTCAGAAATCCCGCCTTTGAGATTGCCTTGATTAGCAAGCAAGCCTACGACAAAGGGGAGTCGAAGTTTCATGGTAATTATGTATGTAAACTAAGCTGCTTAGCATTATGCTAAACTTTTCTGCATATGTTGCAGTTAAGGGGTATGTTTAAATTGATAATAATGTTGTTTTACTTGCCCATCCTGGTGAAAATTTTAGCTTCTCAGATTTTCATGGAAGTACATAGTTTGGAACTCCAAAAGCCAAAAGAAGGTTTTTAAAATATGCTTGTTTATCTGTGATTTTTGTCTCTGTGTGTAATGCATGTAATCTCAAGAACAACACATTTTTATAAAATTTGAAATGGCTGGGTGCAACGAAAATTCATTGCACCATATAGGTTTTTTAAACCTTCTGAAACCGAAAACATTGTTAGATATGTTTTTTTGTCTCATTAAAAATAAAAGGGAATTGTAAAAACTTGAGTTGGTGTTAGGGGGCGCTAAGATAAACTTATTTTTGAAAATTTTAGCTTCAAAATTACGACTGCTAGGATTATTTTGAACTTTTAACGCCTATTCTCTCAAAAATTAGTTGGCAGTTTGGCTATTGTAATACTTCCAAAAGGACACAAGAACGTTTAAAACCATTAAAATTGTGAAGCTGAAATAATTGTTCATAATTTTAGAAAATTCAAAAAAAATTATGCAAAAAACGATCTAAAAAAATTTTGTAAGCTCAAAAAACCAGGGATGTGCTAAGCAATTAGTTGGTGTCCAATGTCTTAATTTCACTGTAATGCCCATGGAGTAAACTTTAGGTATATCAACCCCCCCCCCCCCCCCTCAAAGTTGCCTAATTTTTCTCGTTTTGGTGATTTTTAATCACAAGCGTGATTAAAAAAACAAAACAATCAAAAAGTTTATTGAGGCTTTTGCAGTTTTTTGAACTGTCAATATTACAATTTACTTTCGGCTTAGACCGCGTCGTCGTTTGGGAACTACACCCAGAATAATCAGGGATAACAGGTTGGTCCTGTAACAGGACCTGTACTAGGTCGGTTCTTACCTGATTATGCTGGGCGTAGTTCCCAGATGACGAAGCAGTCTAAGCCGAAAGTAAATTGTAATATTGACAATCAAAAAGTTGTTTTTTTTCTTCAAAAATTATTTCGCTATCTGTTACCTCTAGGCATTAGTGATGGACATAATCGAATGATTTTCATAATCAAATGACTGCCAATCGAATGATTCATTGGTATTTGCCTATGCGGTAAAAAGTAGTAAAAATTGATAAGTGCTCTAATCACTCTGAAGATGCAAGCTGTAATGTCTTGCAAAACGTTAGTTTGTATGAGTTCACTAACAGCTAACAGGCATAAGCCAATGCAGTATTCTTGTCCTGATAAATAAGATACCTTAAGATCAAATCCTTGTCCACCCTACGGTTCAATAAATCTAAGCACACGGCCCTGTTTAAGCATGCAGATCGCACGGACAATTATCGCTTAAATGTGTAGAGCAAATGCCTGTAAGGACAGGCAAGCTACAGGTCGGTCCTTACCTGATTATGCTGGGTATAATTCCTAAATGAAGACGCTGTCTAAGCTGAACGTAAATTATTTATATTTTTGTATTTAATGCGGCACCCCATAATTCTATGCAATAACTCCACAAGTCTACACGGGTGTCATGTTCATCTTATATGCAAGTATTTTGTTGAAAAGGATGGTACAGTGGTTTACGTTCAAGTAGTCAGTGATATTTACGAAATTTTGCACCCAGTTCATATCTTTTCTTCAAGATGTGGGTAAGCCAGGTAAGTTTCTTGTCAAAGTGTATAACCAGGTATTTTACCCTGTCCTTTGTGGGTAATGACAGTTCCTTGATACAAACTTGCGGAGAAGTTCTGCAACATTTAGTGAATATTACATGTACTGATTTGTTTTGGTTTCGATTTAGTTGCAGTCGTTGTGCAGCTTCTGCTATATCTGGCTGGCTTGTGATACTTGCCGTATCCTCAACAAACGTTGACATTTCAGTAGCCAAACTCGTTAACAAGTCCGCTATGTATAACGGGTAGAGGACCCAAAACACTACGTTGGGAAACGCTAGCTACTATAGTGTATAGTGCAGTTATTTCTTGCTCGAGTTTAACCTGAAAGTATTTCTGGTCGACTTTAGGATGGTGAGTAGTAGGATGGTAGAGTGTATGTGAAAGTGTTTATATAGCAATCCCTTGTGCCAGACCTTGTTCAAGGCCTGGCTCACATCTAGGAAGGCTGCAGAGCAGTAGCTTTTATTTTCGTATGAAGCATTTATAATGTCGACAAGTCAGTGGAGTTGTTATATTGTTGAATGTTGGCTTCTAAACCCAAATTGGTGGTCCGGTATGAATTTGTTTCTAGTGATAATTATCAACAACCGTTTGCTCACATTTTTTCCAAAAGTTTAGAGAGCACCAGGAGTAAACTAATTGGGCGGTATGATAGGCGTCATAAAAGTTTACCAGGTTTATGTATTAACATCTCGTATGTGAGAGATTTTCCACTAGGCGGAAAATAGGAAGGTCTGAGCACAGCTTTAAATATGTGTAATTCTGTATTACCGTATTTAACCCTTTTCTCGGTAGTTCATGGATTATTCGACTTGTAACCAGGTCATACCCCGGTGTTTAAAAAAATTTAATTTAGTGGTGACGGCTCCCTTCATTTCATTTGGTGTAAATGGCTGTACAAGAAGAGCCATCTGAAATGGTGAAGTGAGGTATTCTTTTATTTCCTTTTTCGTTTCTCTCAGTCGAAAGGTGTTGGAAAACTTTTTCTGGGTGCCGGGCGAACACTACCGTTTTTTCTGGTTCCGTTCGTGCCCAGAAGTGGTCTCCTTTTCTTAGCGGTGTTATGGATTGTTTGGGTTGGTTAAATCGTTAAGTTGCTCTCATAGAGAGTACTCTGTGTCAGCTGTTGGAGTTAGATGTACGAGATAATCTTCAAAGACCACGTTTTTAAAATTTGGGTTCAGCTCTTTTAATTCTCTTGCCTCTAGATTGAATTGTTATCTCCTGGGTGTCTGGTATGTAGCGAGATTTTCCGAAGCCACCTCTTTTAAGCTTTATTTGTTTTATTTCTGTAGGACAAGTTTGTTTAACGAGATCACGGGTGTTGCTTCCGTTGTAGCTTGCTGGATAGTTTTGTTTAAAGTTTCTGCAGCATTTTCTAAGTCTTCTGCAGCATTTTCTAAGTCTTCTGCAGTTTTCAATGCGATCCTGAGGTTTTAATTTACGATGTCTTGTAAAAGTATCCAGTCAGTTCTATTGTTATAAAGACAGGATGCATTTCTTTATCAAGTGAAACTAATCCTCACTGTTACGGACGTATGGTTAGATGTGAGGTCCAGGGATGGTTTTATACTAAGGTACCCGTGCATAAATAATAATCTCGTTTCTCTCTATAAAGAAGATTAAAAATTTACCACGTAATCGTATAACCAACAATCACTCGTCTGTAAAATGAAAAATGTTAAGCTTTGCTTAAAGTAGTTATATAAATTTTCACCAATCAATACGTAAGTAGTAAGTTTGTCTACATATTTAATAGTGTATTTATTCGTTTATATCATCTTCTAAAACGAGATATGCTCATACTTAAACTGCTTGAAGTGTGTGTCGAGATGAAAACATAACATTCACTAAGTTAGAAAGGCTTCTTCTGACAAATCCAAATCTCCAACTAAATACTGTGGTCTGTGTTAAACTCAAAGCCAACTTAACAAAAGCGATCCCACTGGATTATTTCAACAGTTGCTAGGAGAAGTTGGAACATCAAGACAGGAAAGCAGAAGCTAGTAACACTGGCCGCTCTCGACAACAGATGGGATTTGAAACACGCCTTGAATTTTTAATTTCTGCAAGTTTCCGTAAGTTACTCCAAGTCGCCTAATTACAATTGGGAATTCAGCAGATCTATTTGCTTGCTTCCATATTTTAATTAATTGCATTTCTAACTAATTTAATTCCAAACTTAAACTGAAATTAGACTGAGTTTTAGATAATGAAAAGCATTTCTTGCTTGCTGACACGACAGATCTGCCAAGAATAAGCCATCAGAATCTCATTAAACAGGTAAATTACCAACAGGTATTAAAGTTAATTGAACGGTTTTGAAACTTAAATCGAGTTTACTAAATTTAATTCATTGGGTGCTGTGATTATTTTGTAAAATGTAAATAGCTTTGTAAGCGAAAATGTTGTTTCATAACGTTATAGCTGATGAAATAACAATGTACGCAAGAATTTATCGTCCCCGACAAAGCTTACAAATATTTTTAAACAACAATCGATATTCAGTATCATATCAGCAAAAGAACCTCCACATATTTTACAATTTTAAAACCGTTCACGTTAAATATAAGGGAGCTTTAATATACCAACCATGATGTATTAAATTTATAAAAATGTAATGGTATTCATCCTAAAGACATTATTACAGTCTCCTAATTAGCTAATTGCTAACCGAAATCGCGGTTAGGGTAGCATGACAAACATAATTGCACACGGGGAAAGCGTAATTCGATTATGGTTAATAGGATTTCACCGCAAACCAATGTTTGGAGCAATCAGTTTTAAGTAAAATGTTCTCAAAAATGTAAGAATGTAACTTCATACGTTATCGTTCCTTTGTTGATGCTTAGTAAATTGAAAAAGCTTTTACTGAAATTGTAAAATTTCCGAACATTGGTAAATAATACTTTTGCGTTTCTTTGTATTATGAAAAAGATTGGATTATGTTTGTGCCGGTCGATACCCTATCTTTATTAACTTTCTAAACTAATATTAATTTCATCGTCGAGGATTTTGTACATTTCTGATTTTATTAACCCAAAACAAATTTATGAAAGTAATGTTTTTTATTCAACACAGTACATCTTAAAAACACAACAATTTCATAATCTTAATTTTAATAAGTATGTTATACTACTAAGTGAAGTTATCATAATTGCTTTAAGCGAATATTTTCAACTGCTCAGACCAGACCTTATGACGTTTGACACGTTAGATTCCGAACTAGATCTTACACATTTGGTAACTAAGTATGATGAAATTATAGAAATGGAAATCACTAAGAGTGTGCGTAGTATAGTTTTAAGCGAAAAGGTAAACTTCCTTTCAAGATATAAGAGCGTTGCTACAATTCTCGTCCAATGTGGCAAGGTTGGAGTTGACAGTTAGTATTAATCCAGGTCGCCGTTCTAGCAGCTAGTGATATTTTGTTAAAAACATTTTGTTCTTTTTAGATTGTTTTTGCTTGTAAAAACAAACCAAGTGAATCTCAAAGCACCATACTGTGATTGGTATTTCGCGTTTTTCTCGATATTCTGTTTTATGCAAGGGTATAAAAGTTTAATATCATAGAAAAGAGACAAAATTTCTGTTAAATGTGCAGAAAAAAGCTAGGGTACTAATTAAACGAAATGACCATTGGGTCACACCGCTTACAACAGCGCAAGAACAAATGTTTTATGAAGTATGCAAAAAAGTTGGTAAAAATTTACCAAAACACTTTCGTGTAAAGTATTTCTTGGAAAATCTAATATTTCCAGCAACCTTATTCTATACTTTTGGAAGACCCTGTTTTATAGAAAAGCAAACGTTTCTTTCCTGTAATCAAAAACAAAAAAATACATATTAACCATAAATCAAGTAATTCTAATTATTGTACTAATTTTACAATTAAAATATTTGTTTCCATATTTTATTTTATTAATTTTCCAATTGTACATTTGCATTTTAAACTGCACAGTTTGTGCCTTACTTCGCCTTGAAAAATATCTTGACAGAAAATAGGGTACTGTTTATCATTTGTACAATACCTGTAAGATAATTCCTCGTTAGTGAAAGATCAAGACTCGTAACGTGGGTTTTAGTTTTCTTTTTCATTTTGGATGCTAATCGTAACTCCATGATAAAAGTATTCTAATCCAATCTAATAACTATTAGGTCGAGGTCGAGAATCGAGGTCTGGAATCACGCACAGCACGTATTATGATATAATTTCTTCCGTAACAAATAATTATTATAGTCAAAGCATTGCACACAAAACACTATTACAATTTTATTAGAAACAACATTTGTTATCGCGAGTTGTGTGAAAACCAATATGATAATGATTGCAATGATTTGACAACTGAAGGCAATAATTAGACAAATAATTACTCATGCGAAAAAAATACATAAGCAAACAGATAAACGACAAAATTATTAAACTAACGAAATTTAACACTTATAACAAGAACAAAGTATAAATTTTTCTTATGAAATAATTTATGCATGTCTATTTGTTTCTAATACCTAAAGTAAGCAGGTCCTTACAGTATACAAAAGAACTTACACACATTGTGTTTAAAACTTTGTTAGCTGCAAATTCGACATTTCTTTGACCCAAATACTGGGAGCTAGAGTTGAAATAACAAACTCTAAAATTTACGATTGCAAGAATTAAGACAATCGCAAATTAATCTATAAAATTAGTTGAACCCGTAAACTACGACCCACGCTTTTCTCTTGCACACAATTATAGCAAATTTATTGAAAGGGATACAATGACTTGTGTTGAGATGTAAGACATGTTACTGAACACGCGGTTACTAAAAGTTGAGACTGGGGGACGGCATCCGGATGTATTGCAGAAGAGAAGTACATTAGGACTTCGATCCGCGGCCTGCTATACTACCAACAAAATAAACCAAAGAAGACGGAGCGTAGCCCATGGGTTCCACTAGTTAGTATTCAAAAACAAGACAAACCAGAAAATAAAAAAGTCCCGTCAAAAACAAATAGGGAGTTGTAAATAAAAACTAGCTGTTGGTCATCTATATTTTCCGATGTACTCCTAAGAACAAATAATAGGTCACGATTTGAACATATTTTTCGTGATTGTCTCTTTGGATTTAACGGATTTAACAAAACTAAGATACACCGCCGTAAAGACTGAATACAACTGGAATTTGCCAAAGAAAAGGGTTGTAAATTGGCACTTAATAGAGATTCACGGCCGCCAGTAAATTGGGATTCCATCGAAGAGATACAGGAATTGTCCATTAACTGATGGAAAATAGTATTAGTTTTGTTACACTTGAACGTGAGCCTATTACAAATGGTTCGTTGAATGTTTTGAACTCAACATTATTGGACTAGAACCTTGTTTTCATTTTAACTGGTGTTGCGATAAATTTTTTGTAAAAAGTGAACTGCAAATAAATATCACTAAACAGGCCAATTATTTGAAATGCTTGATGTTTCAACGACTGGAAATATACTACATTTAACAAAAAAACACTTTAGTCTCCGCTTCAAACGCAGACGGTTAGTGAAGCGTTTCGTAATTGGAGGGTGTGTTATTCCATCAACAATGTTTATTGCTGAATTTCTTTTCATAACGTTAACTACTTGTTTTGGCTACATTCTTAGGTATTGGTCGAGTTTGGTAAAAGATTGCGCTCATTAAACATAGTCGTAGCCGAATAAAAATAGCAGAATTTTTTACGTTTCTTGCGATTAAACTCTGTCTTATTTCTTTAAGCAACTATTCACAACTATTGTTTTTATTACCTTTACTGACATAGCTGTATAAACGCAGGAAAACCAAACTAGGATGAACATATTGATAATAGTATTTGCATGAAACCGAAAGATAATGAGATTGGTCACCAGAGTCTTAGTGGACTTAAGAAATAAGCTTGAATTTTTATTCTGCGACGAAAAAAAAACATTTATCTAAAGGCCCTATTTTTATTGCCCCTCGTCTGCTATCACAACAGATTTTCAATTTTATTAAAAAATATGGAGTTTTGACTGTAAATTTGACATGAAAGTATGATATTTCTAGAACAGCATCTTGCTACAACAAATCTCATACAAGACTTCATTTTGAGCGATTACCTAAAACACAGCTGAGGACACTTAAGCAGTCATAGGCAGTGGCGGCTCCTGAGCGTTTACTACGAAAGGGCGACAAAATTTAAAACACAAAAATATTACAATAAGCTCTGCAGGGCGTTACAATGCATGTCAAAATATATATTAGAAAAGTAACAATAAAATTTAATTTGGGGCCCGGTTTAGAAAATATTTTACGATTCGTTTATTTTGCAAAATGGAGCAAGTATTCATACCCTATGCCTTCCACAAGTCGCATAACTTTAATAAAAATTATTATTGTTGTTAAAATGGTGTAGTTTCCTTAATAATTAATTTTAAATTTTCGATAATATTCTAAATTTACACAAAAAGACAAAAGTGAATGTGGCAACATCCTCTCTATTTATTTTGAAAGCGAACTAAGCCCAAAACCTCATTTTCCAAACCAGCGTATCAACCTTGAGAATAAGGATGACTTAGAAGAAGATTCAGAAGCATCTGGGAAACAATCTCGTGAAGAAGTTCGAACTCCAGGAACCCAAAAAAGATGTTTTTAAAAATTGTCTATCTGTGGGTGGGTGGGGATGTATGTAATATGTAGGTGGGTATGAATGTGTTTGGTGCATCATAACTCCCGAACTGATTTTATTGAGCTAAAATGTGGGGTATAAAAAAAAATTACCGAGAAAATGAACTTTAAAAAAAAATCCGTAACCAGACACGGAAATTAAACACATTTTTTTCTAAACTAATTTTTGTTTAATTTGAAACCGGAATCTGATATGAGACCTTAAGGTAAATCCAACGCTTTTTTTCCGAACTTTCTAGCTTCAAAATGGTGGCGTTACGATTTTTTGAAAATTTTGAATTTAGCGCCTTATTACTCAAAAACAGGTTCACAGATCGGGTTCAAATATTTTATCTTAATAGCCCTATAGAGCCACAATGTTACTGTGCACAAACATTTTTAAAAGTATAAAGTTGTCAAGTGAAAAACGTTTTGAAAAGTTTCAAATGAATATTACTCAAAAACTGGCGACACGATTTTTTTCAAATCTTGGAAGCTCATAGAGGTGAAAATAAGCTACAATTTGGTTTGCGTCCCACCTCGTAAATTTAGCGGTGACGCCTTCTATGAATTTTTGAAAATCAAAAATTAGTGCCCCTTTCTTTAATACATTGGGAACGATAAAAAATTTCTGTTTAAGCTAAATCGCTAATGAGTAATAGTAGAATAAGATTAAAAACTTTATTTTAAGGTTCAAAATATTTGGGGAATTAATTAAGAATCTTTTACAGGAAAATCAAAATAGCGTCTCAACTTAATCGACATAGAAACATCAACCACAACTAAGAGTGTACTATGTAGATAACGAAACACATAGTTTGTAAGAGATGAACATAGAATCATAGCATAATAGGCAGGCAGAAGCTGACCGCTGTAGTTCATGAGATGCTTATGACTTGTTACTTGTCCTTCTTGCAGTGGCGGATTAGCAGGAGTTTATATTTAAATACTTTACAACTCTAAACAGTTCTTAGTTAGATGTGCTGTAATTGTTGTAATTAAATTTATAAAAATAATTATTTTGTATAAGTCTAGGAAAGTCCAGACCTTTGCGCAATTTTATAATATGCAGTCAGCACACAGAAAAAACTACATTTTTAAAACAAATAAATTAATTTTCTTAAAGATATTTTCTAGAACAATATTATATTTTTTCATTTTAAACATATTTTATGTAATCAAGAAACGCCATATGCATATTTCGAGCAAATGTTTTTCTTAAAATATTTTCTTAATTTAAGGAGATACGCTTATTTTAAGAAAATATGTAAAATCAGTTTGATAACATTATACATTCGGTTGAAGAGATTCTAGTTTACTTAAATGGGTGCGATATAACCTAGAAAAAAGATTATTTAATGTCTTGGTTTAAAGAAATGCTGTTTAAAGAAACGGTTTCTTTAAACCAAAACTGAGTAATATTACTTACTAAAACTAAGAATCCACATTCTTGCATTCAGTAGATCATCTGAAAACGGCGCTGCGCCAGTCAATATTTCTGATGGTGGAATGTGGATTTGTGCGACTGTGTTAATTAAATTATTGGGTGTACTTGTTCATTGCAATTGCAATTTAATAAACAAGAATAAATACAGTGAGTAAACTTTTGACCTAGAAACCTGCTGTAAACGGTAAATCTAAAGTGACCATACGTCCCGTTTTCAACGGGACAGTACCGTTTTTCAAGTCATCGTCCCGTTGTCCCCGAGAAATCACTCGGGACGCAAAAATGTCCCGTTATGCAAAATTAAAACAATACTGTCCGTGTTTATTCCTTTGCATATTGAAATGTAGGCCGCAATAGTGTTTTTATACAGCAAACCAAACTATATGTTCGCTAGTTCTGTAGTAAGCGTAAAGCAGGACGCGCACTGAATCGGCTCGGATCAGTCCGCTCGGAACGGTACGATCGGAACGTCAGTTTATACCGCGCACTGAATCGGCACATTCAGTTTGTCTTCAGCAGCAAAGTTTAATATCTCGCCGGATCATCTAGACATAATTACTTTAGCTTGTACTGCATTGCACAATTTTTTAAGGAATGATTCTTGTGCTTGGTAACCTGGGGAACTTGAGGCTCAGGATGTACCAGAAGGTCTTGATAACCTGGTTAATATTGGTGGTAATTTTCAGCGAGAGGCTTTTAATATCAGGGAACAGTTTAAACAATATTTTGTGTCCAATCAAGGAAGTGTGGCATGGCAACGCGAGAAATCAATGCAGGAAGATATGTTTATGAAGGTTAAATTATATTTATATGGTATATATATTGCAGCTTATCTAAACTACTAGTTGGAAATAGTTAACGACCGTAAGAGCATTCGGCAGTTTTTGCCCCTGCTATCATTCTTTGCCGATGCCGAAACGATCCGGCAGGTCTGAGCCGGCCGAGCCGATGCAGTGCGCGGCGATGCATTTAATTTCCTGTATAGCAAAACCTGCCGATCGTGCCGTTCCGAGCGGACTGATCCGAGCCGATTCAGTGCGCGTCCTGCCTAAGTCGACGCTGGAATCTGCTAAGATTGCATTTGGCATTACGCAGACGCACAACCGGTGGGGTGGGTTGAACTATTTACCCACTTTAAAAATAATAATTTAAATCACAAACACTTTCGCACAATTATTGAATATATATGGTGTCTGTCTGGAACCAATGCACCAGTAGAGAGGATATTCTTTTCAATAAATAAAATATGGACGACTGAAAAGACTCAATTACAATGCCTGTTCTAAAAGCAATGTTAATAACTAAAAGCAATACCGTCTGTCTATAAAGTACCCCCCCCCCTAACTAACTTTTGAACGACTTAGTATTTTACCACAATATTTGGTGTGCTTTAATGGGAAATTAAATACTATTTTTTAGCCAACAATTACATTTTGTATCATTCAAAATGGCGGCTGGGCGCCATTTTGATTATTTTTAAATAGAAGGTTGGTCGAGTGACACTTCATTTGAAAGGTCTTTTAATTGTGCGTCTGATCCTAGAGTTTTAAAGAAAAATATTTAGCCATAACAAAATGGCGGATTTTAAACAAATGGACTCACTCAATTCAAAATTGTTTTGATTTTTTTATTCAGGGTTGAGTTACACCTTATTTGAAAGATCTTTTAGTTCTGCGTCTGATCCTAGAATTTCAAAGAATACATTGAGCCATAACAAAATGGCGGATTGTAAACCAATGGACTCACTCAGTTCAAAATTGTTTTGATTTTCTTATCCAGTAGTCCACTTATTCATTTGCAGTACTAAATTTTCCCAGTAATATCTCAGGTAGCTTGAAATAATATTAAAAACGTTATGTTCCAACAAGACGGTGCGCCGCCTCAATACTATAGGCCTGTTTCTGACTTTCTCAACGGACATTTTCTTGGAAGATGGATTGGTAGGCGGGGGCCTGTAGAATAGCCGGCCCACTCCCCAGATTTAACTTTCTTAGATTTTTTTCTATGGGAATATCTGAAATCGAAAGTGTACAAAATCTGTCCAGAAACAATTGAAGAACTGGAGCAACGCATTACAGAAGTTTGCAGAAATATCACTCCAGAAACTTATGAAAATGTAAGGCAGGAATTTCCTAACCGATTTATTATGTGCCAAGAAGTGAATGGTAAACATTTCGAACACTTAATTTAATTAATTTAAGCTTTAATTCTTAGTTTTTTTTTAATAGACTTCTTTATCTTCAAACATTGTCATTTTGTTATGGCTAAATGTTTTTCTTTGAAACTCTAGGATCAGACGCAGAACTAAAAGACCTTTCCAGTGAGGTGTCACTCGACCACCCTTCCCATTAAAAAAAATTCAAAATGGCGCCCAGTCGCCATTTAGGATGATACAAAATTTTAATATAGTCTGAAAAATAGTATTTAATTTCCCATTACAGCACACCAAATTTTGTAGAAAAAAATCAAGTCGTTCAAAAGTTAGTTGGGGGGGGGGGGGGGGGGGGGGACTTTATGGACACGATGTATAATAATAACGTGTTCTTTAATATTTTATTCACAATAAAACCAATAAAGTTTGTTTCGTACAATACTGTGTGTTTTTATCGATTTTTATTTAATTTTTAAAACACGTCCCGTTTTTGAATGAAAAATAAATGGTCACTTTAGGTAAATCCCTTAAAATATTATCAAACGTCAATTCAAGGTTGCCTACTCATTGTTTTGTCTACATATGCATCAACGAATTTTATCACTGACTCTATTATTTAAGGGCAAAGCATTACAAAAGAGTTGTTTGCTCAAACTAGACAATGATTTATTACGGGAACTGATTCTAAATATAGGAATCAGAGTAAGATTTCGTGAAAAATTGAAGTCATATCTAGGAAACGACTGCAGTGTTGAAGATAAATACGAAACGTCTAGTCAAAACGCCGGCCCCAGCCAAAATTCTCAAGTAAGATAATAATAAACTAGTACTTGTTTAAATTAGTTATACTTGCTGCAAAAACAATTATAGGTTTACATTTCAAAATTTCTCTGCAGTGGAAAGAGTATCAAGTTCAAGAAGGTGATGTTTTAATTCTTCTGGATGATGCATCATCCTCCAATGCCAGCTCGGAGTCCACTGTATCTGAAGTTGTGGTGCCCCTCATAAGCAGGGCTACTTCTTTTCACTCCTTTGAACAGTTTTTTCAATGTACACCAGTTTTCCGTGATTTTGATTTAAATACACTGTTGCAAACATCTCCATTTGGCAACAGTATTCTAAATTATTATAAAGTTAACCAAAAGCTGGATAATACAAGGCGAAATCATTTAGTGGATATTTTAATGAAACATTTGTTCAACTATCGCGATAAGCAGTAAGTTTTTAATTTATTAATTACATTTTATTTGACAAGTCTCTTAAAACGTTATTAAAGTGTATCTGCATAGCTCAAATTTCTTATTAGATTATTAATGAGCATACAATTTCACAATTTTGACTCAATTTAACCAACTTTCTATTTCTTCAAATAAGCGAGATTCCCATGGTGGGACTCGAATTTGAAACACCCTGTATATTCATTCTTTATTATAGTTTTTAACACAATATTTTATAAATAATGTATAAATATTATAGTTAATACATTCTTTATTGAAGGCTATATTTGTTTTATTTTAAGTAAACGCCGATTTTACTTTTACTTCACAGAGCATAATATATACTTAGAGTATGCAATGCACGAACCCCATGGTCTTATTCAGTAGTATGTTAGAGAAAGAGCACCGAGACAAGGAAACTACTAAATGTACTATTTCAAGGATGCGCTGATTTGCTCTAATATTGTTTTTTGTTTACAAATAAGATTGGAAATCTGTCAATGAAATTGATTGTAATTACAAGAATTAATAATTTTCAACAAATGTCAAAACTAAAACGTGTTCTGTCTTGATAGATCCGACATCATCAAGAAATCAACTGACATAACATAACATATACGGTTTTTGTCGACATTTAAATAAAATATTGACGATTGACGATCGAGTGCTTTTTATAGGTTCCTTGTCTCGGATCTCTCTGTCACTTGTACTGCAAAATTGAGACCTGCATATCATAGCAACAAGCGGTTCATGCATCCTCTTTATGTTATAATACGGAGTGATCGAAAATGATTGAAGGTCACGTGACCACGATCTGGTCGCATTATTATCAAAAATGCGTTTCGATGTGTCCGCGAACCTGTTGTTTATCAATACTTGCATCCCTGGAATCCATTAGCGTACGCGCATTTTACCTGTCAAATGTCGTAATAATAACAGTTATTGTTTTCTTTTGTGTTATTGTTCTCGTTTTTGTAATCCCCACGTTATAACAGTTTTTTTCAAAACTCAAAGTTTGTATTCGTTCCCTTTATTAGGTAAGACAATAAAATTACAAAGTTTATTTTATTTTGTGTTATTAAATTACGTTATTAAATTGTCTTGTTTTTTAACCTATAGGTTAACTTTTGGAATATAAAAATTTACTAACATAAATCGTAATTTACAACAAGAAAAGTCTTTAAAAGTTCCTAACAGTAATTATTTCGCTAAAAAAATGGTGCACCAACATTCATATAAAGAACACGCCACCCATTTTTAAATTTCCCGCGCTATTTAAATTACTATTGTACGCCAGTGGAATTAGTCAAGATCACATTAAGTAGTAAGCGGACAAGATCAAATCAGTATGAAGCGGCACGTTCAATCATTTTCGATCGCACCGTATTACTTCGTGGTTTTAATAAATAATACTTATTTATGTTGTTTGAAATCATTTCAAATTTTTAACGCGCATAAATGCCGATTTCAATAATATAAATTTAGTAATTTTATGCAGATCTGCAAAATACTGGACTTATGGGATTTTTGTTTTTTTACTGTTAATTGTGTTAAGTCTATACTTCCAAATCATATTGCACGCATAATCTCTTTTACTTGAAGAAAAATTTTCGGCCGGTTATTTCATACTATCCGGCCAAAACGAATATTCGGTGAAATGGCCGGATAACGGATAAAAACCGAATATCCGTTGCATCCCTAAAGCATACGCTAAGCTTCAGTCAAGCATATTAAGCTTAAATGAATACATTATTTTTTTCTGTGCAGCATTTACAAATTTGTGTATAACTTGTGAATACATAATAACTCTTAGTTGCACCGAAGTTTCCTGTGAGAGAGTGTTTAGTAAATTAAAAATTATTACAAGCAGAATAAGGTCGGCTGTTTCTCAGCAGAGATTGGAGGCATTTATGTTCAAGGGCGTTGAGAAACAGCTCTTAGAATCAATCGATTTTGATTGTTTTTAGATAAGCTGAAAATCATGAAATTTGTTTTTAAAAATGTTATCCTATTAAAAATTGATTTTTTTACGCATTTACATTTCGTTCATTTTTCTGACATAGCAGTCTATAGAGCGATGCAGGCCCCTACCGGCCAAGTCCCACCGGGCCATTCTCTTCCCAGTCCGCCTCTGTCAACACATGTTGCTATTCAAGCAAGCAAACCACAATCTACTACAATATAAATAAAATGAAATAAAGCAGTTCTTACTTCGCATTCGCAAATCATCTAGTCCACAAACTTGTACATATTTTATGGAAATTTTATTTCTATTTTTTGTTGTCCATATTTTTAATTTAAAATATTTGCTTCTATTTTCTATTATGACCAATAAAGTGCCCATTGCACACTGCGGCACAAATCAGGAAGTTGGTTAAGAACTGCCTCTATGACAAAGCGTATCATAGTCGTAGTAAATTTTTAAACGTCATCCATTTGTAATATTTATGTTTTAATAAAAGGGTTAGGACATTGTAAATTTAGGTGTTCGGTGAATTGCTCGAATCGAGAATCTTGAATCAAAAATCTCGAAAGATAAAATTTCGAACAGTTAAAATCTTGAATGGCAAAAATCTCGAAAAATAAAATACCAAAAGTAAAAATCTCGAATAACAACAATTTCGAATAGCAAAAATTGCAAATAATAAAAATGTGAATGTGCGCACTGTTTCTCTACACACTAGTTCCGTCCCGGAGTCAGTAGGTAAATCGATTTTGAAAATGCATCAATACTGCCTGAAAGTAAAAACATAGCTGATTTAAAATTTAGGAAAAATATGTGCCAATAAAAATCAATAAATATTTGCTTAGACAAAACATTTTAGTAAATCATTTAGTTTACGAAACAGATTGCATAATTCATAGTACCCTTCACTAACTAATTGCATTTCATCCTACTAATGTAGAAATTACTCCTTTGACTTACGTAACGTATTAATGGTGTGGAGAAACTGCATCAGAATAATATTTAACGTTCTAATCTTGTTTACAGATTACAATATCACGTACGATAAGAAAGTAGAGAGAACTAACTAATCTGAAGTAAATAAAAACACAAAAGTTTAAATGTCTCATTAGAACCATAATTGAATGGGAGGCGGAACCTGAGAAGCGAACGAAGCATCTCTTACTAAAAGTAGTTTTTTCGCCTTGCGCAGCAATTCCCTAGACATCTACTTGTCCTGATTAGCAGCAACGCTACGTTTATCGTAAACAGACTTTGTTTATATACAGTAATTCTGCAACGGACTCTCTTATGTAAATCGATGAAATTGTCTGAAAGAGGTTGAAAATGATACCTTACTTGTTTGGGAAAATCTAAGTTTTCTCTGTAAATAATTAATATAAACTTGTCATTTGTCATTAGCAAGAAGTATAGATTACATACAACAAGAATAAAGTAATAACAAATAATATGCGATAACAATAAAAACATTCTGAATCTGAAGAAACACTTCTCAAATTCTTTCCGGCGCTTTTTATGCTCATAAACATCTTAAGGTGAAGAATGTTGGGTACCACCACAAATCAACGGAAACTTGACACGGAAATAGAACATTAACTTCAATATATTATCCGGCCAGATTTCCGGCTGAAATATTGCTTTTCAGCCGCATAGTGGCATCAATTCGACTGTTACGTTTGACAAGACTGCTCAATAGTAATAATAATATAGTTGCCATGTGTAAAAAGGCAAAATTTATCTATCTTCAAATATTGAGTGAATCTATAATACTGTTTTTACTTTTAAAAGATTTGCCGTTTTAACTAACCTGTTTGTTTGTATCTTCAGAGTCATTGCGTCTAAAACATAAAGATTTGATTTTCTAATTGTTCGATTTATGAACATCCTGCCCGAAAATGTTACGCTCAGTTAGTATTTTTCAATGTCTACAAGGTATGTAATATGCCCATTTAATTTGTAACATTATATTATTACACATTAGTTTTAAATTTGTCTATCTAGTTAATGAATAATATGATCCAAGTAATACATAGGCTTCAACTGTTTTGTAAATATAAAAAAAAACTAATACAATATTATTTTAATAAAAACTAACTGCGATGCAAATATGTTAACATTTAAATTCTGCACACAACTGATCTTTATTGGCTTTCATCCCCACTGTAATTTTGATATTTCTCAGTAGTATAGATAGAAATCACGTATACAGCGAAGCAATAACGATCGCTCAACACAAGGGGTACGAAGTGATTTTCAGTGGGAATTTCTAAGGGAATGCTTTTTTATTTTTTATTTTTCAAGAATATTCAATAAAAGCCAAATTTGCACTTGGTTTTTACGCAAAATGATTGAAATCGGTTGATTTCAGAATTGAAAGGTATGTCGATGACCTCTAAGTGAAGAACAAATTAACTATTAAAAAGGAATATTTTTTAATACTTTAAGGACCTTAAAAGGTGCTGTTTCGATGAGAGTGGCTTTACTGGGCAAGATACACTAATTTTATATTCTCGACCAACCTTGGTTTATAATACACAATGTTCAAATAAATATAAAAATAACAGCAATTGTGCAGTAGTTTTAATTATATTTTACGTAGCTAGGCAACGACGCCTTCCGTTCTGTAAGTATTAAAATTGCTAGACAAAGGCAACTTATGCTTTGAAAACAATAAATCTTCCTGACATAATACGTTGCTAGGCATCGGCGGCTTCCGTGTCAAAAATATTAAATGTCCCAGTTCGCGAATGACGGTTTGCGTTACAAACTAGCCGCACAGATCCTGCTAGAGCTACATCCGCCTAAGGATCAAGTATTAGCATCCGGTCCAAGGCAAATCATCACCACAGCCTCCTTCAAGACATAACCAGCTACCAACTCCACCAAGAGCTCCAAATTCGTTTTAAGATAAAACTAACAAACGGTTCAGCCAAATAACCATAAACATGTTTTCTGTCTGTCTCATCGAGGTCTCCTTACACCGCTAGCCACTTCAAGAGCGAAGCAGCAGCTACCCCAGGTCTCAACAAAGCCCTTTTGAGTCTACGGGTGGTCTACGATCAAATATAACTTGTATTTATAATTTTGCCTGTTAAATAAATATCTCAAACAAATCTCCATACTGTTTGCAGAAAATTGTTATTATGGTAATTTACATTTACCTACACCGTGTTAAAAACTAACTAAAGCTTTACAAAACCTAACACGAAGGTTATAATACCGCAACAGTCATACTTTCCAATTGTGCGATAATTTAACGCAGATAGTAATAAAAACCATTACTTATTACATTAATTATTATTAAAGAACTAATTTTCGAAAACTGAAATTTAAAAAATTCAAGAATTCGATTTTCCAACTGCCATGTAATATACCATAATTTTTCTTTTAAACAATTTCCGCGTACTTACTATCATTATTTATACTTAAGTAATTGGAAAACTACAAAAATTTTAAATGTAATAGTTTTGTTTATGCAAGCGTACTGTACAAAAAAAATCAGTGTGGTCTTAGAAATTTGAAAGATTTTGTCTTTTATAGATTATATGATGTAAGCTGCTATTTGAGTGATCAAAATTAAATAAATAGAAAACACGTTATTAAATAAATAGTTTTTAATGAAAGTAATTCTAACTTTGAATAAGTTAATTCTATAAATTCATAAATAGCGTCCAGCATCTTCTAACAGTATATCTCATCCTTGGGGAAAAAATTGGTCCTACCCAATACACAGATGTTTTTTGTATGAGTGGTTTTACCGTAAAAATATGCAGGGATTCGGTACTCCACATTTCTTATATTTTTCGGGTTGAATAAGTCCGATAAAAAAAATGCTTATTTATCGAGAAAAAACAGCTACATGAAGCACCTTATCATTATGAAGTGTAAAGAAACCTTGCGTTTGTATGGCATCTTGTGGCAGAAGTTCGTGGAGGTCATTCTGTATGATAACATTCATAAGTAATTTTTTAAGAAGGTTTTGAAAAAGTTCACTTGCTGTGCTAGAACTCGAATTGAAGTTATAGAAAAATCGGTAATTATTTCCTTAACTTAACTTCTTCGGTTTGCTTTTTTTGAGGTACCACCTTCTTCTTCTTCACAAGCTTTTCCTGTTTCCTTAAATAAAGTCACAGGTCTCCTTACAGTTTTAAAAAAGTCTCATATTGAATTATTTCAGGAAATTCCTCCTGAGATTCTTGAAACAATGTTGAATAGAATATGTCCAACCCTCGTCTCTTTACCAAAGTAAGATTTTACAAACGTCGTGAAACTTTGTAAAATATCAAATGTTGGCAGAGATCACCCGTTTGATTTTGATTAGAGTTTGAATTTTTAAGTGCGTGAATTTACGATTAGGCCGGATTCTCAAAACAGCAGCGGCACACAGTGGCAGGAAACCCAATTCCAGCTGAACAAAATACCCAAAATCAAGTAGTGTCAAACGAGACTAAATGTACTTTAACATACTCCTTGTAGATGCTTCTTGTCGCTCTCGATTATATGTGTTTTATGTTTAACGGCCGAATATTTGCGGTATATAAAAAACAAGTAAATTAATATTAAATAAAATAAAAAAAAATAAAATAAAATAAGTAAATAGAAATTGAAATTTACTATTTTATTTTAAAATTGTTGTAATAATTATTTGTTACGATTACACTTTCAAACATTTCATACCGCTCTTGAATTACATTTGGTTCTCATGTGAATCGACCACTACTACTTGTGTGTTGCGCATTTATCTGAGCATCCCTAGAGACATTTCCAGGTTACAAAATCGAATTCGAAACAAAGCAATTCCTTTGAAATATTTACTTTCATATTTTCATCTCTCATAATACGGTGTGCGGTCTCAGAACGTATCATGCGCTTCTCATTTTTCGTTTCGAGGTTTTCGTATAAACTTCACAAGAAATGAATTCGGGCAACGTACCGTTAGTAATACATATTTGTTAACGAAAATATGAATAATATACTTAGTACCAACTAAAAACGTAAATTTAGAAATTTTCTGAAAATCCTTCCAGACACAGTCTGATTGCAACGGCTGCATTCGGCTCGCTTCTCCAAAAACGAGGTGCACAGCAGCATATACTCTTCAAACGTATGCAGCATATTAATTAGCAGTAAAATTACACTACCGATACTGGTAATTGCTAAAAAATTTCAAATTTGTGCTGCTATTATGACCAACAAGAAAATATCGGCTACAGTGAAAAGCATTGAGAAATCAAAAAAAAAATAAAATCACCATAGTGACTCTGCATGGTAGGTTACTTTTACTTGTTAATTCAAGACGTTCTGCAGATAAAAACACAAAACCTAAGCCAGGTGCGTCCTAGTGATAAGAGACTTTTATATGTGTAATTTGATACAAAAAACACAACAATATTGAAATCAAAAGATACAACGAGAACCTCCCCATCTACGTCCCTGGTTGACGGATTGCAACGAATACAAGTAAAAATTTAAATCACGAATAGTAAACTATTCATAAAAAATTTCAACCAAATATCTCGATTTATAACGGAGAGATTAATTAAAGCATAACCCATCTTGTTGATAGTTTTGACCAGTAGACCTTACTTTCATGGTAATTCGATTTGTCGCAAAAATTAAATTATCTAAAAATCTATTGCATTTAACAGCTTTCAACAAAAATCTATATATTAAATCCGGATCCCTTTCCCCCGTCTCACCTTTACTGACGATAAACTCTTGCCACTAGAAGCCACATCTTTGCACGTCTATTATACAGGGTTTATAAAATTCATTAACCCCAAAGAGGCATATTCTACCTTAAGAAATAAGACCAGATGGTCAATAAACATGTTCCTAAAAATGCTTCCTTAAAAAGTTACAGTTGATTGAAGATAACCTCTAGGATGAAGCTTTTCTAGAATAATTGCAGATCGTTTTTGGCTTGGTACTTCGAATTTGATATGTAATAATCCTTAATGAGTTGCCATATAGTGTGTAAGTTTTATCATAATCGCTTTTGTGTAACGGGTTATTTCAAGGTTACGTGACTATTCTACCTTTCAGAACTTTTTTGTCTGGTCACGTGAGCTTGAAATAACCGCTATTTTATTTGATATTAATTTTATTTAGCCTAAAACGCCTTTTTGTAAATTTTTTGAATAAAAACTTAAAATTTCATATTTTTATTTTTTAGTGCCCACTTATTAGGGTACCTAAAAATATGTGTTTTAACCTCTGTGATACAAAATCTATCCCTTTATCAATTCATTTCAGCTATAGGAAAAAATAGTAAAATGGTTCAGTTACCAAAAGATATTATTGGTGAAACAGTCTTATTTTTAAAATATGTTGTTGTTGCACCTTGCAATGTAGAACTTTATTTATCTACATACAAAACAGTGCTATTCTAACAAAAACAAGGCCAGATACAGGGGTACACTTTATGGGTCATGCATGCTTGAGAGTTTCACAAATATTTATTTCTACTTCATTTTCTTAACAGTGCAGTTGTTAGGGTCCCACTGATTTAGAAAAAATATTTTTTCTTCTGTAGTATTTCTAAGCGGCTTTTACAACACACGAAATTTCTTTGTCGTTTGTTTTTCTTCAGATTGAGTTCGGGTGTGAAGTGTATACAGTATACCCGGCATACAGCTTAAATTCACACAAATTTTCTTTTTGTAACGAATTATTGTTTGTTTATGGCAAATAGTTGTGTGTGGCATTATTTTAGCAAATAAAATTATTTGGCAAATTAATGTCATTTAGTTTAGCAAATAACAAATAAATATACGCGTGTATGTTATATACAATACTTTATATTTAGACCAGCTAAATGTCAAGAAGAAAATATAATAGTGGCTATGGGAAGAAGCAAAATTGAACAGAAAAACAAAAGAAATAAACACACGGAAATAAATAATTATTTCCGGGAAGCAATCTAGTCACAAAGCCACCAACACCAAGGTAACCGATGACAGCAGAAAATACGCGAGTTTTTTGTACTTCCTCATAATCAGATGCTATAATTTTTATTTGTATACAGGGAGTAATAAACAATATCCGTATTTGTTTTTCTTTATTAAAGTAAGTTATTTTCACAGTAATAAAACTAACGTTATTTTTTGCCGTAATCTCCTCCCTTTCGATGTATTTATTTCATCAGTGACAAGCTTTTGTATTCCCTCTAAATAAAAGGTTTTTAGCTGCGTACATACCTACTGATGCACCGCATTTTTAACTTCATTGTCGACTTTTTAATGTTTTTTAGGGTCTTGAAACAAATAATAATCTAATGACGCGAGAATGTAACTATAGGGTAGATTATTCAAAATTTTGAATTTAATTTTTGATGGAGCTTGTTTAGTGTGAACAACCGACCATTATCATGAAGGAGAATAACTCCTTCTGTCAGCATTCCTCTTCTTTTAGTCAATTTGTTTCCTAGCATGTCGCTGTATCTTAAACTGTTTACTGTAGTTCCTTTTTCTTAATAATTTTTAAGAATTGAACCTCGATAATTCTTAATTTTTCTGTCAGCATAATTTTAGCATCCGATGTCTGACTTTTGAATTTCTTTACAGGTGCAAAGTTTGTATTAAAAAATATTAAATAAGTGGGATTATTTTATGATTTTTCGGTATGATATTATTTACATAACGTGGCTTCTTGTATATGTCACCAATAACTAAGAGAATCTTGTTACACTTATACTTTCAAAACATTTTTCTGCAAAAATGTAACTTCCTTAGTTTCTAAGACAAAGAAAACTAAAATAAATCCCAACTACTCATTTTTGAGAATAAAAAAAAATACAACGTTTAAGTCGTAAGCCGCTCTAAGTTAGCAGGGTCTCTGGGCTGCAGCACAACTCACAACTAGCACCTAGGATAAATCGGCATTAAAAATATGACAAAACAACACACTAAAGAAAAACTTCTGACAACAATAAAGCAAGATTTGTGTAGTAGTTATTGTAGTAGTGTTTATTATTAACAGAAGATCTAATAGTATATTATGCAACAAATCTATGATAGCTATTAATATACGAAAAAGATTCAAACGAGTGTATTAATAGCTATTATATAAGAGTTGCATACACTATTTTTTCTACGTCTAGTTAATTTAAAAAAATATTCTTTAACAAAATTTATTAGAACATTATATTAAAGAAAAACTGGAACTGTTTTGCGATGTTAACGGAGAAATGTCAACAACTCTTGTAACCATGGTTACCAAAAACAATGCTTTGCTGCTATTGGTAGTTTGGATCAGCATAATGAAAATCTGCATCGAAATGGGTATCATTATAGTATAGGCAGCGCACACTTAATAAGTAAATTAAAACATGGGAGTAGAAAAAAATGTATAAAATTATCACATACATAAAGATAGTTCCTCTCATAATTATTAGCCCAAGGCTCCACAATCCGTGTGTTTGGCACTGGAGAGGAAACATTCTTCAATGTGTAAAAATTGTAGTTGTTTATTAGATTATTCAGGACATGATACTAATGTAGTTACAGTGTAATGTAGTACATTTTGTAACGTTTTATGTTTTTAATACGACCTGAGTGCAAAGTTAAATATATTTCCATTTTACCTCTAGCCTACATGTATTTTTTACTAGTTAATGTTTATACCTAAAAAAATATTGATTGTTTTAAAACGTTTTAAAATATTTTATTAGAACTAATTAATAGCCGTAGTTAGCGTTTGATTTGTATTTAGATGCTGTACAAAACTATATATTCAAAATTTTAAGGGCATGTTTAGAAAAATATCTATACTAAAAAACAGGTCTAATTTCCGTTTCCGGTTGCGATTAACGACCTTACAAAGAACTACCTGCAACTAAAAAACTTTTTTTCACTACTAGTAATATGGCGTAGCATTTTGACACATAATAGAATGCTGTGAAATTCAAGTTCTCTACCTTTGCTCACTGACAGGTAACTAATTTTTCATTATTAACCACTGGTAAATAATGAACAAATTTATATTTTTTGATAATCCTGTGACAGTTTTAAAGAGAACGTTTTTATAGCACGATTTAATATAATGGAGAGATTCTATTTAATGGTATTTTATGCATAAAATAGTTGTTTAAATAAATTAATTTAATTTTAAAAACTTTTGTGTGTATTTGAATATACGTTTTTCGCGCCGTAATAAATGACAACTCTGTCAATATCAATTTCGCCTATAATACAACCACACAAAGTAAAAAAGAGAAAATTGTTAATAATTTCAATATTTTAGATGAAACCAGTTCTTAAAAACAATGTTTTTGAATACCAATGATGATTTAACAATTTTCAAACAACTGTCATGCCAACAAAACAAAAAAACTGTCATTTGTTTTATAATTTGAAATAATTAAAGTTAAAATAGTCATTTTTCGACAATTATAAGGGTTTATATCACTAGTAGTGAAAAAAAAGTATATACGCTTCGGTAGAAAAGCCTTATAGCCCTCGGGCCTTACATCCCTCGGCGCTACGCGCCTCGGGATCTAACCTTAGCCCTTAGGCTATAATAGTAGACTTTTCTACCTTGGTGTATAATATACTATTACAAATCCTATAAAAATTGGTCAAGGGGTTCCGGAGATATAGGGAAACGAACGCACCCACGCGCTTTCCCACACACCCACTTACGTACAGACAGACATTTGTTAAAAACCACTTTTTTGAGTTCCTTGCATCCCAAAACGCGTATTTTCGTTAAAATATGAATTTCTAAAATTTGCTTGAAATCATAACTTTTATTACTTCAGTATGGGAAAGTAAAAATACCTGATGCAATAATTTGATTTTTTCTTTTAGAATATTAATTCTAGTTTTAACAATGCGGAATTTTGGGAATTTTGATACAACAAAGTTTCAAAATTACACTGGAATACACCTTCGCAACTTTTCTGGTTTGATAAAAATTTAAATTTAAAATTTTATTTTATCACGATTGCCATAATGTTCCTAAAAATCCTAATGTAGATTTTTTTTAGATATGAATAATTATATTCGTAGGTTTTAGTAAAGCATTGCAACAGTACAAGTAGATACAATTTAAACTATATATGGGTCTAGAAGCCTAATGTAGCCGATGTGTCTTTGTGCCAACAATGCAAACCACTATTAAGAGCGAAGGCAGGTTTCGCAACTTCAATTACATATACAAATGTAAAATGTTCATGGTTTTAGAAATAATATGAGTTCAACGAAAACGTAGCGATGGAATGTTCTAAATTCCTAGTTTGTAACAACATTACCTTTCCCTGTTCTCCGAAATGTTCACAACATTCCATGGTTATATCTTTGAAATCCTAATTATAATTAGCAAGCTTGCCTTGATACCTATTGGATGTTTATTAGTCGGAAAACACGTATGCAACAGAATATAGCAAAAGAAACAAAACGTAAATATAATTGGTACGACATTAGTCCACTAGCATTTTACTAAAATAACTAGAAATGCACCGAGTATTCTGTTAGTCGAATAATATACCGAATATTCAGCTATTTAGTTGGAGCTAGCCGAATAATTTTACAAGCCCGTCAGATATTCGCCGAAAGAAATACTAAATTTCATATATTTTGTAAAATGGTATAGTATAATTACGTCTGAAATACATTGAAAGAAATTATAATGTCGACAGACAAACTAACGCACGCGTTGATTACCAATAAGTGTTCGTAACTTGGCCGAATAGTTGGTCTTATATTTAGTACTCGGTCGATTATTTGGACTAGTAGGCCGTGAGAGGCTGGTCGAATATTCGGTAAATACAAGTGCAGTAAAATACAAGTGGCAGTATGGCCAAAAACTCTCACTTCGATGACAGACTTGAACAAAGAAATCTTTCGCCGACGGTTTACCTTAATTGGGATCATGGATGGAAAATGGAACAATCACATTCAAAGGATGAATGAAGATCGATTAGTAAGGGTAGCAAGAGACAGATCACCCATAGGAAAACGGTCCCCTGGAAGACCAGCAAGAAGATGGAGGAAGTCAGTGGAACAGTAGGAAAGAACAGGAGAAATCCTATAATGAAGACAGAAGAAGAAGAAGAAGAAGGGATCATGGATAACCCTCAGTACCTAACACCTAAGCGGCAGCGCGTCCTCTGACACGAGATCCCCGCTCCTTGGCTGTGGCTATAAATTTGCCTACATCCAAGTCACTAGGTCTGAGTGATCGCATAGGTTATAAGTTTGTTCAGGCGGTAAAGTGGGTGGCTGGAGGTCGTTAATTTGGGCAGGCAAAGGTAATCACTAGAACGGAGTGACGTACCTGCTGGTATTAGAAATCTAGAGCCTAGGAATAGGATGCACTTTGCCTGCTTACGCCCACTATCTAAGTCTCAACCAGGGGGCTTGTGTTTTTGCACACCAGATGAAGTTCTTGTTGAACCGTGAACGGCAAACGCGAATTGAGGGTAATTCAAACCGGCCTAAAAAAGGTTGTAGGGGATAAGGCTTGCGCTACGTGCCGCCACGTTAATCTTGAGCTGTGCCGCAATGACCTTGTAGTATTACTGTATACAAGTAAAAACCTATGTTATAAAAAACATTATTAGAACGAAATAACGAAAAGTAAGTAGGAGCTCGATTTTCCTAGGGGAAATGTTAAATAAAAACATTAAATTATGTATTTATTATTTCCTACATGCCCCGAACAAGGTTTTTAACTATTATTTAAAAAAAAATGTTAGATTGATGGTGTTAATAAATTCCTTATTACACATATCAATATAATAATTCCGGATCTCTTCCACCTTTCTCAACTTTTAGTAGAAAGGCGCCCCACTACTAAACACCACATATTTACGCGACTATTACAGCAAGCTCAGATCTGTTTGTACAGCGGTCCGATATAATAATCAATAGAAATATGCCATATTGCATAAATAAGATTTGTTTGTATAGTTGTAGCACTGTCTTCTGATTGCTCATTCCGAAAACAAACTTGGACGAGAACACATGAGTTTATCAGACTGCCTTCTACTGTTAACATGTAACATGACAGTAATCTCGGGCCCCAATATGAACATGGACTTTTAATACGGTTTACTGTAGTAGTCTAATATATTTAACGCGACAACTAAAACGTTTGTTAATCGCTGTCCAACCCCGCGACGCGTTATGGTCTCGTAAATAAACATCGTAAATTCACAAGTTTATTAGTCCCATCACTTTGCTTGACTATCAAAGCCAATTTTCGTTTTTCGGTAAAAAGGTCTCTGAAAGAAAATCCAGAAAAAATTTGCTGGAAAAGGTTTATTAATTCCATCAGTAGCGCCTAACTTTGCTTTTGCTTATAGAACCAGTTTCAGTTCACGGAGAAAACGTTCTTGAAAACAGCCTCACGACAAATTCGCTGGGAAAAACGTCGATAGAAAAAACAACCGCCGACGAAAACGTCCGAAAAACCCAGCAAAAAGAAAGTAGAAGCAGTAGTAATATTCCCCTGAAAAAACAATCCGGTAGAATAATTTCCGGTAAAATAGCCGCCAACATCCGAAAACAAAAAAACGTGTATTTGCTTGCCGGCGAATCACTGTATAATAAAGAAAGAGCTTTCTCTGAAAAAGATACGTTTTTTCATCTGATCGATTTAGATGATTAAGGATCAATTTCATTTTGGAATTATATGCAAATCTCTAACAAGATTTTTACTGCATATTTAGTACTTTCAAAAATATATTTTTAAAATGCCGTTAAAGCAGTCCCCTCGAAATGGGGAAAACTGCAGTTCAACTAACCGGTTTCCCACTGTTTTTAAAGAACTTTTTTAGGGAGCTGTATAGGTTTCCTTTCTTGCAGAGCTGTTTTCCGGGATTTTTCTTGGTTTGATTTTCCTTGGAGCAACTCGAGAGACGCACCGAGTATAATGTTACAAAAAACAAGCGTAGCGTAGTCCACGGGTTCTGCTACTATTATCTTAATAGAGTATATTTCTCCGGAATGTTTTAAAATCCTTTCAAATTAGCAAAAGCAAATTGAACTACCTGCCTGCTAATGAAAATAAGTTAAATGTTTTTATTTACAAGCGTGTCAAACAACAAGTGAAAAGGAAAGATAAAGCAAACCTGTAAAGGGCGTTTCAAATTTTAAAAACCGCAAGATAACTTTACAAACTTAACATGTAAATGATGTTCATTGTTCATGTTCTTATTATTATACCTATTTTGTTAACTGTGTGTAATGTAGGATTCTGTTTTTTAAAATCATAAAACTTTATATACAAGCAAGCTTATTTTGTACTTTTATATTTATTCATCAAAGAATCTTTGAAGTTCCACAACCTCGGAGCAGTTTATTTAGATTTTCTTCTTTGGAATTATAATGGCAGCAGCACAGATATGCTGCGGTAACAAAGACACTGAAGGATTTCATAACAAAATTAATAACGTGTTTTGTTTCCTGTGACAGTGCATTATTCATGGTGATGTATTATTCCTTTCCTAAATTACGAATACATGCGTATGCGATATTGTGACCATAATAACATCAAAATCAAAAATTAACAGCTTAGAATTTCGCATTTTGCCACGATATTTTATTACTTTAATAATCATTAATATATTAAGACCAGACTTTATGTTTCTGGTATGTGACTTAGAAATCGGTAATTTTAGATAATAACCAGGTAATGATGGTAAGCGTTAGGCTGTAAATGTTTTGTGTTTTAGTCATAAGTTAGTAAATATTTCTAGACTGTGGTCAATTTTATGACGGAATTAGTTATGACACTGAAATACGTATTAAGCCAGTTAATGTTTTACAAAACTTTGTAATAAATTTTGACCGAAAAGTAAAAAGAATAAAATAATATTGTTTGGAAACAGAAATAGTTAACTCTAAATCACTAAAAGCTTTCCGTTAGTTGAAATAATAATGCGTACATTAACGAAATTTGGTCAATAATTTAGTTCCTCCATGCCTTCACTTCCAGCCTCAAGTTTGCGAAAACCCAATTTTGATACACTACCCTGCACTTTCCCATTACACCAAATAAGGGAGAAAGTAATGGTTATCGACCCTCGTGCATACGAGTGGGCTTTTCCTGAATTCTAAACGGTTCAGAATTTGTGTGCACATAATTTCTAAACAAAGAATCTTGTTTTATGTATTTTTATGATATTCAAGTGATACTAGCAACTTGTATTGCGGAAGCAAATTATAAATTTTGCTACTTTAATTGAAACCAGAATAAAATCCTAACAACAGCAAATTAGCAATTTTATCCTCAAGGGTCTGGTAGAAAGTTTTTAATTAAATCGTAATAGAGTCAAAGTTTAAGTCAGGAATTTAATGAAATCCCATTTAGCATAAATACTGCAAGGTTGCGGTGTATTAAAGCCTGCCCAATATTAATTTTACAGAAAGGTAAGACAAACAAAAATTTATTTTAATGTGCATTTAGCTTACATCGCGTCGCCTTGGTAATAAGACATCAAGTATGCAAATGTATACAAATCCTCGTCATTTTACATGACGTTTGTAACAAAGAACGAAACGCGTAGCTGTTGAATAGACGGGGAAACATGAGAAGTGTTATTAGTAGAGTGAGCTTGCAATAAAACAGACAAGAACATATAATAAATTAGTGGGATGGAATATTGCTCCAATTATCTCGAGTAGCTTCTGTGGAACTAGGATTGAAATGAGAATTATTTCTCTCCTTACAAAATTAGGCATCATTCACAGGAATTGAGGCAGTCGGAAATTCAAAGCAGAACGACTAAACTGTGCAAGGAGCTAACACGTTGTACTTAAGTTAATGACTATATAAAAATTAAATTTAAATTTCTGCTTTAGGAAATCTCCCGTAAAGGTTTAAATCTAACAACCGAGAATAATTGCAGTTGTAGGAAATAAAATAAATTTGAACTGTTCAAGTATTTTCGAAATCTAATTAGTTTATAAAACCAAAGCCTTGCTCTTAATATTTTATATCAAACCGTTTTCGGAAGATTTTAAAAGATTTTATCACCACGTTTATGGATAAATATTAAAGAATTTAAGTTATAAAATTGTGCTTGGCTACTCGGATAAAAATAACAAAAATAAATTTTAAAACAATAGATTTCACGGAAACACTGCTTATTTTATAAGATGACTCTTAGGATTTCAGCGAATTCTGTAGCGTGTCGTTAGAGTTGAAGACACAAAGTTATGCTAATGGATAGCAGTCCTATTAAAATGGAAACCAACAAAATAATTAGGTTTTCACTCTAAAGTCTGTTATAACTTTGTCTAAGAATATTAAATATTCTAAAGGTTGACGTTTACTTTATAGTATAACACATTTTATCCCTTTACTTTCTTATAGTTTTAGTATAGGGAAAATTTTCATAATTTCCACAGGAACACATGACATCTAGAAACTCAATAAAGTGGTCTTTAAAAAACGTCTGACTGTAGGTGATGTGTGTTACGCGTCTTGCCTATCAAACGGATAGATGGTGCGATTTTGATGAGCTTTGGACTGTAGGGGTATAACAAAACTTTACCGACAATTAACTGTTTTTAATAAATCCGAAACCAAAAGCGGAATTTAGACATTTATGCGGAACAGTTTTTTCAGAACTTAAATTTCCGCATCTGATCTGGTGGAATTCTCGTAGTGCAAATTCCACGCTTTTGTTCGAACTTTCTAGTTTAAAAACAGCAGCAGCTACGATTGTTTGAAAAATTCGACTTCAATGCCTTATTACACAAAAGTAAAAAAAAAACGATTTCAAAAATATATTGTTCAAAAACTAAGCACGCGATTGTATTTTAACTTTGAGTGCTCATAGAACTAGAGATGCGCTGAAATTTGGTTAGTGTCTCAAACCACTAATTTTAGTTCTATAAATTTTTGAAAATAAAAAATTCAAGCCCATTAAAATTAAACGTTTAACACTTAGAGGATGTTAAACCATAAATTCAAATTAACCGTGAATTTCACGTTTAAATCTGTTAAAAAAAGTTCGAAACAGCCACTCTCGCAAAAAAATTGGATAACTATTTAAAAATTGTTTTTTTGACGTTTCTGACTGTAGTAGAGTAAAAAGCTTCTTCTATCGTGTCATCCCGTTTGCACTTTGTTGCTAAAATGTAAGACCCACTTCAAATCATTCCCTATCCCTTAAGAATGCAAAATAGCCTGGTCGTCCAAAAATCGTCCTGTGCAGGGGGTGGCGGGGGGTGATTTTTGAAAAATTTGCAAAAATTTTTTTTTGCGTTTTTTACATCCACGTCACCTGGGCATGTATCTGCTAAAATCTTAAATCAATATTTTAATCAGAAATATATTTTTTTAATTTTTAAAATTGCCATATACAATGCTTTCATATGGAGCGCCTTAATGAATAAACGCTCGCCCTGAAACGCCATAACTGTGATATACTTTAACTTGTCTTAAGTCGAGAACCTTTCAGTTAATCAAAAAAGTCGTTTCTACAAACGTTGTAGATCGAAGATCGAGGATTACATTGATTTTTTCAAATTCTCAATCCGATGGCTAGTTTCGTTAAAAAATTGAAAATTGTAACTACATGTCGTGCCGATCGCGGTCGGGCGTGGAGACGCGAGGAACGTTCAGATTACCGTGGCTAGTGCAGCCGAAAAACGACTCTATGTTTCAGGGCGCATATAAGGTTGATACTCGCCTATTAACGTGGTCTTTCGGCGCCTTGGACGCTTTACCGCGACTTTCTTAATAAATCTTTTGTTCAATGAATTAAATTTATTACTTTTAATGGTAATTAGATTTTCTTTTGATTTTTCCAATAATAATAATTGTAAATACGGAAAATATATATAGGTAAGTACCTACATCAGTAAGCAGTGTAAAAGTTTTATTGATTAAATATGAAGTTATCAATAACAAAAATAATAATATTTATGGGTTACAGTCCAGTAGATTTAAAATCAAAAATACTTGGGTAGAAACTTCCTCCTGTTAGAGACGAATACCCAATTAATTAATAATAGTTAATTATTACAATAAGAAATTTTATTTACCTACAGCTATTAGTCAGAGTCCGAACTTGTCTCTTTGTCAGATAACATATCATCAGGGGAAACTATACGGCGAGTATTTCTATCGCCCTTATTAGCACATGTTAATTGGGCCATACATTTGCAGGAGCCAATACAACTAATTCGTCTTTTTTTACAGGAACACAGCGATCCTGTACACCCTGAAATAAATCGTTCGTTTTCTTTAGTTCCAACTTTCATCCAAATTTCCGGAGTCAATATATCTTTAAAGTAAGCCAATAATACCAAAACATCCGTATCTTTGTAATCCACTATACATCTCGTATACCCTTCCATTTTTGCCGACAAAATGTGTAATATAATCCTTGTATCAGCCTCCTCGTGCGATGCTACTAATAAGTCATTATCTAAATTATAATTTGCTTTATACTGCAATACTTCAAGGAATCCTCCACTAGTAACAAACTTAACTCCCAAATTTAAAGAATGTTCGTACAGCTGATTACTCAAAAAGTTGGTGAGTTGTTTTTTATTAAAGATTGAATGTATAAATAAATGCCATTGTTGCGGTAATAATGTATATGGACTGGCAATCGCTCGCTCTATAGTTTCCTTTAGCCCTCTTTTCTGTCGTGTACAATTCTTTATTGAAAGATCATTATAATGATCTATCACTAAATCTATTCTTTCCGCATTGTAGGCATTTTTAAATACAATTGATTTAAAAATATTTCCATAATCTCCGAACGATTTGATGTTGGCAGGTTTGCCAAGGCCCTGTACCAATGCCATCCCATCAAATATGTGGCATGTTTTATAATTTCCCAATGGCAAGTCTTTACAACAAACAGTAAATGTTTCTAAAATATTTCCCAAATCAGATTTATTTGAAGGGGTGGATATAACTCCGTTAGGTGCAAGAGACATTGGGTAAGCTGTCAGTTCATGTCTAAAGATATCTTCATATTTAATATTTCTTCCCATTTCTTTGGCTGCTAATATTTTCTGCAAAAATTCTTGGCCTTTTTGAAAAGTTTTTTTATTCTCAGCAGGAGCTACTTTAACTGCAGAGTGTTGAAATGTTTGCAAATTGATTTTTTTTAACGGCTTATAAAAATCAGGAGTACCAACAACGTCAAGAAATTTCCTCAGAGCCTCTTCTCCAATTTTTTGCGCGGTAAGTAAAGAAGTTTGAACAATCTCAGAGGCAATTTCATTAGTTGAAATAACAAGAAGTCGATCTTCGTTTTTAGAAAAAACATTGAATCTTGAAAATTCACTTTGTAATCTCTGCACAGAATCTTCATCAACTTTCATTCGTTTTGTACCACATTCCACGTTTTGACTGGATGAGTTATTAACAATATTCAAGGATGATCGAAATTCGTCCAACACCATGCCTGCAACATTATAGCTCAAGAACCACTCATCCAGTTTTGTACTATTTTTAGTTAATCCTACTATGCCTCCTGCGTCTTTTGAGTTCTTGTTGATATGTTCCAGGGCTTGATCTACCGAAAGTTGATTAAAATTTCCATTACGTCGTTTAATGACAAAATTTTCATTCATAAATTCCTCAAAAACTTCTGGCGCTGCTTGGGGAAGTTTGTACATATCTAATAAATATATTGTTCCCCATCTAGAATAGTTAGTGTGATCTAAAGCAAATAACCATGGAAGCATTTTTCTAAAGCTATTCAAATGCAGCTCCCACTTTCCATTTCTTTCAACAAATTGAAATTCTAGTAAAATTTCAACTAACTCTAGGTAAGTATACCAGTACTTAAATGTAGCTGTTTGTGTCTCAATAAATTGGGAAAATTCTTTAAATAATTCTTTTGTCAGATTTGATGTTTTATAAAAACTTGGCAATGCGTCCTCTTTCCTTTTTATACGATCGCGGATTTCCGAAGAACAAAGATGTATTAGATTGAAAGTGTGTACAGAGAAGCTTTTGCACTCGATAAGCCATTTGTTAAAGAGGGAAATTAATATTTGCATGAGACTTTCGTACGTTACTTAATCTAATTACCATTAAAAGTAATAAATTCAATTCATTGAACAAAAGATTTATTAAGAAAGTCCCGGTAAAGCGTCCAAGACGCCGAAAGACCACGTTAATAGGCGAGTATCAACCTTATATGCGCCCTGAAACATAGAGTCGTTTTTCGGCTGCACTAGCCACGGTAATCTGAACGTTCCTCGCGTCTCCACGCCCGACCGCGATCGGCACGACATGTAGTTACAATTTTCAATTTTTTAACGAAACTAGCCATCGGATTGAGAATTTGAAAAAATCAATGTAATCCTCGATCTTCGATCTACAACGTTTGTAGAAACGACTTTTTTGATTAACTGAAAGGTTCTCGACTTAAGACAAGTTAAAGTATATCACAGTTATGGCGTTTCAGGGCGAGCGTTTATTCATTAAGGCGCTCCATATGAAAGCATTGTATATGGCAATTTTAAAAATTAAAAAAATATATTTCTGATTAAAATATTGATTTAAGATTTTAGCAGATACATGCCCAGGTGACGTGGATGTAAAAAACGCAAAAAAAATTTTTGGCAAATTTTTCAAAAATCACCCCCCGCCACCCCCTGCACAGGACGATTTTTGGACGACCAGGCTATTTTGCATTCTTAAGGGGTGGGGAATGATTTGAAGTGGGTCTTACATTTTAGCAACAAAGTGCAAACGAAAATCTTTTCTAGAAGGCTTTTGGCGGCTGGCAAACTCTACTACTGTTAGTACCCAACTTTGTCAAAAACAAACAATATTTAATTAAATATTCAATGTTGTAATACCACTAATCGTTTCGACACACATTTAGCAGCTTAAACATGAAACTCATAACCAACTTGAATTTTTACTTCAACGCGCTTTAACGGTTCAACTTTTTAAGTAAATTTTATACATGACTTAATAGAGAATTGAAGGCTCTATTAGTATATATCATAAAAGATATCAATTGCCATTTAAGAAAACTAGCTAATGTCGCTCTTAGTGTAACTGGAAGTGGCTGAATGGTAAATAATATGTTATAAAATTTGCATCTTCAAATAATAAACATCTCCGAGAGTAGTTATAATATGACAATTCTGCCCCCAAGCTCCGCCGGCCGAGCTTTACTTCATTTTCGTAAAAATTGGGGATGTACCTGGTTTCGTAATCACCCGGTAGAATAACGTTTTACAAGAAAACAAGTACCAAGAGTAGTTGCAATATTAATCAATCACAGCTGATTATTACCGGGGCAGTCGTGCCGAAAAGTGCGAAAAGAGATGTTTTATGATTTAGTCGTTTTTGTCCACCTAAAAAAAATGATGACGCACATATGGGATTTCTGGGGAGTTTTAGCTTATTGTTGAAGAAAACGAATACTATCTCTACGCCATTATTCAGCATTACACTTTTTTTTGCAAAAACAGAACCTAAAATGCCTGGACTATAGTTAATCCTTTTCTAAAATATTGGTAAAATTTTGTCTGCCGCTATAATATAAGTGAGATGATTATTTTCAATAACTATTCGAGCTGAAACCAAACTGCGGATTCAACGAGTGCGAATGCATGAGTTGAATGCGCTAACCAAAGTTAGTTTACTAGGTGTCATTTGATTGTAGTTGCTATGATCGTATGGTGGTTACCAACGCAATAGACGTATATAAGGCAATAGGATTTATTGTTTTTCATTACATTTTCAATCATCTGATTGGTTTAAATAGCGTCGCGTGACATATAAATTATATTCTCTCAAAAATAAAACCTTCGGTTGTCACTTCAGGTGACGCGGTGGTGGTGCGACCTTAACCGTCGCGAAACGGTGCAATTGTACAATGTACTACAACTACACTTTAGCAAATACGATAAGCAACAACAAATAAAGTATAGATATATTCAGCCGAAATGCTGCGCCCATTTTTTACTTTCCTACACATTCAGCAATATAATTTGAGATTGTGATAAAAACATACGTTTCAAAACTGCTTTGAATGCAAGAACTGCTTGACGCAAGATCTGGTAAAGTGATTTTAAAAAAATTTGGAGCACACAACTAAAATAAATTATTTTCCAGTCTCTAACTGCTATCATTTTTTAAAACTTTAACGATAACAACCCGACCAATACCAATAATTCCAAAGTTTGATATGGTAATATGCATTGAAGCTTTATAAATTTAAAAAATATATATTTAAAGAAAGAAACTTTAACGCCTTCTCTAAAAATGTAGTACGTAAAAACTAACGCTCTTGTATTTAATAAATTGAGTCACGCTTCACAACTGCTGAACGGATGGTCCGATTAGTTGCAGATATTGTGGTGCCGTTAAAAAGCTTAAAAAATTGTGTGCCGAGCATGCAAGTTCTAAGTAAAACTTCTCAAGTGTTCTCACTGAAAAGGTTTTTTGAATTTTATGATCTAACAGAAAACAAAAACCGTTATGGCATGTTTTCATTGGCTGTAGAAATCGCTATAACAAGGTGCCACCAGATGCGTAGATGCATAGTAAATCAACGCGGTAGTTTCCGCGTAATAGCAGTGGAAAGTGCGTGCGTGCGATATGATATATATTTCATGCTTTAAAATATTTTTCATGGTTTATTCTTAATTTTGTTCGCATGTATATGTGCAAATCTACAAATAAAAATAGTTTGCGCTTAGTAAAAGTTTACTACAAGTCATATTCATATTAATCGCTTCAGTTAACAGCTAGGCGACATTACTTTTGTCTCATTACTTCCGTTTCATTACTTCTGTTTCATTACTTCTGTTGTATACTTCCGTCTCGCATTCGCGTGGCTACTCCTGCCAGGAAAGAAGTTTAACTTCAAAACGCTCTAAAATCTGAAACCAGAAGTAAAAGTTAGAAATGTTTTGTGGCAATTGAAACGCTTTCTTCTTGAACCTACTAACCTTAAAATAGCGGCCTGTATGATTTTTGAGAATTTTAACCTTAACGCATTTATTACTCAAAAAACAGTGGACAGATCGGCATAAACATTATGTTATATAATAGCCCTAGAGTAATACAATATTGCAATAGAGGAGAATTTGTTTTTAAAACAATGAAAACTGTGAAGTCTAAAATATTTTCAAAATTTAGGAAATTTGAACAAAATATTGCTCAAAAACTGGCTATACGATTTTTTCTTACTTTTTCCCACTTGCTTGTTATAAATTTTTTTAAATTGAAAATCCCTACCCGTTTATTTAACAACCGGGGGAAATAAAATACCTATTTCTACAGTTCACGCGAACTGCTTCCCTTATTTTTATTTTATAGTGTCCTATGTTTTTCAAGTCTATCTATTTTAGTAAAATACACAAAAAAAATCTTATTTTCGTCGTTTAACTGCATTTGCTTATAGGCACCGAAAGTCATAGCGGTGGGCCAGTGACAACATTTTTCTTTAGCGTTGCGACCCTCAGTGTTCGAAGTATTCTGAATAACTGTTAGGAGTAGAATGTTGACGTAAAGTGCTTTTAAAAACATAAAAAGTAAACATTGTTAAAGTATGTGAAACTCCTCGCATTTTTGTTACGTCCTTACATACCGTACGCATTTTTATGGTTGCGTACTCACGCGAAGCAAATTACGGGGTTTGTTAGAAGATATGAAAGACGTTTCATTGTAAGCTTGTTTACCCGACGGCATTTTAGTGCCAGGATATTTTTTTGGTGTAAACTGTTGAGAACTTAACCAAAGTAATGGTAATTACATTACGGAGTGGAATAAGTAATAGTCTGTTCCAATTTTACATCATCGTTTTCATTTCCTAAAAGGTTTCTTGTAATGGAAAGTGAGATTAATTTCGCAACTACAGTATTTCAATCAGATTTATGTTTCAGAGTATTTTATTTGATGGATTAAGTTACTTAACAACAATAAACTGAAAAATGGTAAACGTATATAAAGTGTAGCATGGAACACGTTACCTGCACCAACGCATAGTATTTTAGATAAATATGTCCCTTTGTTTGATGCAGAAAATATCATAAAAGCCTAGAAGCATTTTGAGCATGTTTCGCTTTTCTTTTGGAAATTGCTTCTTTATGTTTCAATAACCACATATCGTAATATTTAATAGCAGTAGCTATCACAATAAATCGCTTTGAAACAAATGTATACCTACGAAACTTTTAAACGATCACTTTGAAAAATTGACAATAAGAATTTGCTAAAGCCTGCTCGGAAAATACGTCGTCAAACAATTTATCAAAGGTAGTCCCAACATAAAGAAAAGATATATTGTATGAGTTCAAGGCTAATCCTCAATTTTCACAAAGGATTTAAAGAGTATTGCAGTTATTCATGGTCTAACGTGAGCTAGAGGGTAACCATAAATCAGCTTAACTCTTCCATTTCGACGCTGCCGCGTCGCGTCGATAGGGCCCGATGTACATTTATAATTAAAATGTAATATTACAACCTAGATGCGTTGTAGTAAATTTTTGTAAATAACTTCAACGCAACGTATGAATTCAGAAAGTTAAACAAACAAATTTTTTTTAAAAGAAGCAGTAAGAAAGAATTGTAACAGTTACCTGCAGCGCTCGTAAAGTTTATTAAATTTGATTCAATGAAACTTTGCTACTACTTCTCACCGTGTTTTATAAGAAAAGTTTCCAAAGTACATAAATATTTACTTACAGTAAAGTTTTATTTGTAGCTACCTGACGCTGCTGCGTCTGGAATACACAACTTTCAATTTAGCTTTATTGTTTGGTTTTCCTTGAAATTCCAAATTTATCATAAAATTAAATCGAAGTTCAAGAACCTGCTCTGTGTAACATTTAATTTAATATAGTAACGGAAAACATTTGCTAAATAATTATTAGCGCTTCTTTCGTTAAAACGCAGCGGTAGGAAAGTCCGACTCCAAAAATAAAGTCTTTTCAGTCTCTCCCAAAGACTAAAACCGTGTTGTTCTTTCACTGCTGCTATAAATGCGGTAATAACAGGCTGTATAGCGTTTTGAAACACCTACTAAATAGATTTAAAAAGGTGACATGTTCCTACAATCAAACAGCTTACGACAATTTTTGCAACATTTGTGCTCCTACTAAAACATTCAGAAAATACAAAATGTCCACATATTTTCGACTGCTTTTAATTGTATCTTGTGCCCTGAAATTGTCAATAGGTTTCGATTTATAAAGAGCTCGTTCAGGAACTTTTATGTTTTAAACGAAAATATATTTGTGACCTAATTCTTTCTATACATTGAAAAAATTATCATTGCACGATCTTTGTAATTTAACCCACGCTGAAAACTGTCATGTTATTAGTTTCCGTATTATTTAATAAGCAATAAAACGATACGAGGTAAATTTCGTTTTTTTAGTTCACTAGATCAATAAAAATTCTGATATAAAAATTGAAAATTCTACGGAATCTTAAAGCAAACTTGGAATTGTAACGAACAAGTGGTTCTAACAGTTTTTAGCTACGAAGTATTCTTGTCTAAACTGAGCAAATTTGCAAAAATTAAGGTCGTTAAACTTTTTGGTAATATAATATAATTAACCGGATACTAACTAAAAGTATTGATTTTAAGGTAGATTAATTATAAGTTTTAAACAATGAAACTTTAAAACGTACAGTAATAGAAGCTAGGCGGTAATGTAATACAACATATTTTTTAATAATTATAAACAGCTTTTTTTAAATTTCTAAAATCGATTAAAACCGAAAGTTAGCAACAAAAATGTTCAACATGAAAGTTACGACAAACTTCTTATTACCACCTAACGCTGATTTTACCTCGTTGTAAGCTAGCAAATTTTTAATTTCTTCCTAACTTTACTTCTTTATCAACCACATTAAAGTCTTACGAACTTGTGACCAAGTTTTGGGTTTCTCAAGTAGGATTTCCGCTCGAAGAACTTTTGCAACCAAATATATGAAGCACTGTACTTTAAACTGATTGACATCTTCATTATTAGAGGCTGTATTTGCGTGATATCAAACGTCGAATCTTTGTCTTACGTATTTATCCAAATTAGTCTGATATTTGTACCAGTTTTAAATTGCATAAAGTAGTAGTTGCTTATCACTGATAAGGTTTTCAAAAACCTTTTTCCATTTCTTTTAAAAGTATGTCATCTTAAATGTCTTTGTAGTTCTAATAAAAAAGTTAGGGATTGTTTTAATTATCTTTTTCCAGGACGTAAAATCAACTCCAGATGTAACCTTTTACTTATATTATATTTTGTGTTGTAACTTTTAACTAAGCACTTGAGCAGCTTTATACTTTTTGTCAATGAAGACTTCTTTAGCTCGTATTTCTTTATAAGTAAAAGCTGTGCGACTCTTATGGTTACTAATCATAACTAAAAATGGATTCATATACACCGCGTTTTCTTAATGTTGAATTTTCCTATAACTATGTTAATATCGAAATAGAGAAAAATCATTTTACATAAGATATAGGATGTCAATAGCTACATAAACTAAAATTATTTTCAACTCTACAAAATTTTCCGTTTTTGCTGGGCAGCATAACATGTTTTTAATGAAACATACATTTTTACATATTGTCCTTCATTTATCTATTCGTCTATAGAATAATAATAATTAGTCTTTTTTTGTCTTTGCAGCGTTGCCACGTTATGAATTTTTTTGTGAAAAAAACTGACAGATGCCTAACTTAAAGAGAGCGAACTGATGTTTATTTTCAGAATTAGAAACGAAATTTGAAATCCTGTTAATTAAGATAATGTTTAATGTTATGACACATTATGCAATGTGCTTGAGACGAACCACTTTTGTCTATTGTAAATGACCATAATTTAATATTTGTAATAAAATTTCCTGTATGTTTTCATCACATCTTATTCAGGATGCAAATTATATTTATTGATAATAAAGGTATCACAGTTAATCTGAAATTCTAAAATTACCACGAAATCATAAATTTTCAAACTTCAGTCGAAGTATGGGAAAGTAAAAACTAACAGAACTTGTATAGGCAATAGATGAAAAATAAGGATATGTAAAAATATTCAGAATGTTTCCTCTTGGATAATATAAAATAATTTTAGATTATACATCTACTGAAACTTTACAACTTTTGCCTAAAACATTTTTCTTTTAAACCGATATTAAAATAAAGTACTTTATAAACAAAGAATATTATTTCTATAGGATGAGTGATTTAAGGTCACCCCCTAGCAGTTGTTGAATTTTGAAAATAGTAAATTTTCTTTGGTCAAACTTTAGAATTGGAAAAATTAAAATTAATTGTACGTGCATGTTTGAGATTTTCACGTTTTGGTATAATTACTTTTTCGATAATCATAACACCGAGTGCTTCAGTAAGACATGTCAAATCTAATAGTAGATTTTAAGATGATCAAAACGATTGAGCCTAAATTGCTTATATCCAAAAGCTCTTCCTTAAGGAATTACAGTCCTTTATGTGACAAAAAAAATATTATTTTGTTTAACTCTTAAAGGCAGTTTGAGATTAAACGATAAAACGTGGTACACGTTTTTTATTAGTTAGGTGCATTAAGTCCCATAAAAATTTATCAAGAATAAATTGTTAATTGTAAGACTACCAAGGCTTTCACAATCAGGTACTTTTTGACGTTTATTTTTCAAAAATATCTTTTAATTTTTGGAATGGAAAATTTTAAAGAAAAACTTGTTTTGTATTTTTACCCGTTTGCTAAAATTCACCGCTTCCCAGTAAAACCGAAAACGTCTCGAAATTATCACTAAACTGCCAAACTGCTCAGGACTGTGTAAGTGTTGCATTGTTCTCGGTAGCTTTTGTTGTTTGTTACCTTATATCTTTTGGCATTCGTTGGCGTGAAATGCATAAGTTGCTTTAGTTTTCTGTCATTTTTTAATGGATTGCAATCGCAGCCTAAATGTAATAATAGGCAACTACAATTTCAGTAAAATAGCAGATGTGCATCTAATTCTGCAAGAGTGCGGCAGCGTATGTATTTCAAGTATGCACATGCCAGAAAGAAAACAAAAAACTGAAGCTCTATAAAATAACGTAATGATCACCCACACAGCTGTGTGCAATTTAACTCTTAGTAGTTAAATGATAATTTTAAAGTTTTTCAATTTTGGTGGAAAATCCACGAGTCCTTGGCAAAATTTGAACTATTCTAATTACAGCTTCCGTCTCAGAGAACCAATTAATAATAAACAATTATAGAAAAGCTATAAAATCAAAATTTACCTACAATAATTAAGAAATTTAAATTGACCAGAAACAAATACGACCTTGTACACATCTCAGTATTCTATTGTAATATAATATTACAGTTAAGTTACATTACATCTTACATTACGCGACACGGGAATCAGATGTATCAACACAGCGAGCATTCGTAGGAACATAGTGCTCGCTTGTTATCCATAATTTTGTTCGTTAACTCGTATTCGATTAAAAACTGGGGAAATCGTCTACACTAGTGCACAAAGTGAAATGTAACTTTCTTTGCTGATTCGTTGAAAAACCAACAATATTCGATCGAACATGCCGCAACATGATTCAGTGATACCGTCCAGAATGCCCAAATGTGTATCAGGCCTAAGAGATATTTCTGAAAATCGCGACTCTTTATGTAGAGCGCATTTAAGTCACAAATTCGAAATATTGTTTCCTGGATAATACGTATGGGGTCCACGCCACATCGTGAGAGCCATAACCCCAAGGCCCTCATAGGTTAATCGCTAAGAAACTGCCATGCACTTAGTGTTTCTACCAATTCGAAAACTTGCACCGAATGTTGTCGTTTTGTCTCAAACTGTCTAAGTATTATACAGAGAAATGACTTTTCTTGGACACTTTGAAAGTGTCTATGAATAACTTATTACGAAATAGTTATACATTAAAGTCGTTTAAAGTATTGCTGCTCTATAAGTAATCAAATTTAAAATTTCGCACTGCATTGCATTATTTCACTACTGTGGCATATTTAAAAACTTATTAGAAAAAGATAAATACAAAAACTTGTCTTAAAGCAGCACAGATAGGCGAACACCAAATAAAATAAAAGAAATATCTTTTGGCGTTCCATTAAAGAACTATAAACGGTCAGTAAGTATTTCAGTAAACTTTAGATGGAGTAATCCGTCTTCAAGTGCCGAAAGTCGTATCAGAGATTTATTGCCACACGAAAGAACAGGTCCTGAGATTTTGGAAAATATTAAAAGACAGTCGGTTCGTAACTACGTTAAGATACTGTCGCATATACACTGTTATTTCTAAAGGTTGAAAAAAGGTAGAAATGGAACGTTGACATTTATATTTACCTTACGAGGTATAACAAATCAATTAAAGATTCAATGAAATATTTTAAGTGATTTATTTAATCCTTACAAGCTCATGGTATTTTATTCAACCTCGAGTTTTCTAGTAAAGTTAGAAAAAAAGTCATCTTCGGGAATAATAAAATACCAAAACCGAAATTTGGCACTTTTTACCTTAGTAGTCTAGAAAAATACCTTTTGAAATGGAAAAAAATCTACTGATGAAGGTATAAAAGAACTACCTTAACTTAAATATATTATTTTATACTTCGGGACTGTTAAAACCGGGGTTGTTGATTTGGGTCCCGTCTACCCAAGATCTTTATCCGGGCGCACGAGTTGGGCCCCGCAAGTATATTTTAGGGATTTCAAATAGTTGTCATTTAAATCAGATTTCTGAAGTAAAATAAAAGTAAAATTGAATTGTAGATAGGTTTATAATTTCGGAAATAATATGTTCTGCATTATATTTTTAACAAATCCAAAACGGCTGCATTTAAGTTGAAACTAATCTACTTAGAATATGAGTAACGAATAGGTTTGTTTATTATAAACAGATACAGATAGAAAAATTTAAATATTTTGAATTTAACAAACTACTTTTATTACGGCTGTTTTTTTCATTTTGGATGTACTGAAAGCTTGTCAACTTAAAATTATTTTTTTGTGTGCAGTGTTAGAAGTATTTAGTGGTGTTAATATTTTATTATAATACTAGTTGTATTAACAAATAAAGCATTTTTAGAAACAATTTGCTGAAAATGTACGAATGCTATATCTGTTCTATTCTATATGAAAGAAAGATAAAATACCTTAACACTTTTAAAGCAGCCCAACTATGAGACAAATATTAAAATGGTTGATAAACGATCTAATTTAAATCATTCTGGTAAGCACACGAATTCTTGAAATTACAAGTGGATATAATTAAATACTGTGTCTATACTTGCAGATGCCAAAGGCGAAGCCTTTTTAATTCTACTGCCGTTTTTGTTTACGGAAGATCATTTGGAGTTGATTAAAAAAGTAAGTTTTAAATTGTGTATTTTGGATTCTGGAATGGATGTCAAGTTTAGCTAGAGCTTATTCTAGATGCTTATTTTTGTTCAACTTCAGAAACCTAGTATATTACCAAACTTAGTGCCTGCAGCAGAAACTGAAGCACAAACAGCTTGGTTTTGCCCCAATACTATTATCTTTGTATACGTAGACCTTGTCAAAGTCTGCCAGGAGGACAGTTTTCTTTTTAATATAGAATTTCTAAAAGGTACACGAAAAACAACGAGTTTTTCTATCGGCTAATGTGTGTGAGCTGGAAGACCCCCTAAAGCAATTTAAGGCGCATATTGCCTTAGTAATGAACAAAATTGTGTGAATTGTGATGTATGTATATGTACAATTTTCTCTGTTGTATCAATTAGTTTCTAGGAAAATATAAATTTTACCATTTTCTCTGATTTTCTTCATCAAAATAATTTAATAAAGAATGTGGTGCATGATCCACAAACTGCTAAAAAAGCACCATACTTAGAAAATGCGAGAAACTCAAAACTTCTACAAATCTAAAACAAATCATGCTGTTATACGATTCTACAAAAATTTTAAAACAGATGGAATTGACTAATTCTATTCCAAAAAATAATATTAAAAAATATCTTAACACACACATTTTAGCTTCAAGGTATAAGGTTATACCGTCGAGGTAGAAGCGTATTTCTTAAATAAAAGGGATATTAATAGTCGTAGGAGTGTTCAAAAATATGTTAAGGTTTTCATTTCTACTTCCTAATTAATCACGCTTTTGGCTTAAGCTATAAAGTTATACCTTGGAGATAGAATTGTACTCCTTTAAACAAGAGATATTAATATCGGTAGTGGTGGTAAGAAATATCCTAAGGTGTTTCTTTCTACCTCCTTATTAGTCATGGTTCTGGCTTCAAAGTTTGAGGTTATACTTATAAAGGTACAATTTTCTGTCTTTCACTTAGTTATATTAATATCAGTTGCAGTAAAATAGCTGCAGTATACCTACTATGTGAGGTATTTGTGTTCTACCTTAATGTTGGATATACTTTAAAGGTAGAATCAATTTTTGTAATTTAGAGTTTAGATTCAAACTTTTAGTTAGTTTAGAAATTAGTTGAGTACTCATCATGGCTATGCAAATAAAGTTTTGAAATAGTTTCCCACGTATTAGTTGTAAATGTATTCGACCAGATAAACGAAGATATTTTAAATTTAAGCCAAATGTAAATTTTAATAGAAGAAACTTACCATTTTGTAATTTACTGGATGTAAAATATCATTTAGTTCACTCAGCTTACCTGAAACACAAAAAAAATAAAATGTTAAACGTATTATACTGAGAAATAGAATTTTAAGTAAATTTGAGCATTACTTAAAGTTTATATTAATTTATAAATAACAATAATTAATAACCACAATAGTATTTTTAAGCCTTATACATTTCAATGTGTTTACACGTTATTATCAAATGCAAATTAAAAGTAAACAGTTGGTGTTGCTGTAGTAACAATAGAACTTGATGACTTCTAATAATGGCTAACTTAACAGGTTAATTTGCTCATACATAAAAGGTACAGTTTTTTTAAATGTTTTAAATGATTACAGTACATCTAATTGACGTTTATCATCACAAAAGTGTAAACATTTTATAAAGTTATTAGATGTCATTAAATGACGGTGTTCTGGTAAGTGCGTAGCGTAATTAGATGTAGGTTGGTGATTATATTAGTAACAGCGTATGTGTTCCTTGCAAACATTACTAAAATAGCTTATTGTTTTCCCTATATAAATCAATATTCAGTGAAAGCAATTTAATTTGTAAATGCTTGCTTCAAGTAAATCATCGATTTTTCCTTTTGCATTAAACAAAGTGTTATAAAAATTACTTTAATGTTACCTGATTTGTTTATAATTTTAGTTATTTTATATGATTTATTGCCAAAAGATGCAATTAATGCATTTTCACTTGTATAAGATCAACTATTTGGTTAAATTCTTTGAATAACTAACTTATAATCTTTCTTTTTAATTAATACATCAATATGATAAGTATTGTAACGATTATTGTATGCAGTTTGTTTAATACTTTAAATTACCTTAGTACAACTAATTTAATCAAACAAACCGTTAAAGTGTAGTGTATCATAGATTTGTACGCTGCTAATTTCTTGTTTTAGAATGACAACAATCAAGTGGTAATGTAATGCATAAGTATGTTTTTTCTAAACAGAGTATTTAAGTTTATTATCTACATATTAAACGCGTTGAGTGTTAGTTTTTAGTGGCAGGAGTAAATAGAATGTAGTAACAGAGCAACATATTTTTTAGTTTGTAGTCTCAACACTACGAAAACATCATGCTTTGCGAGCTGGGGTAAGAATAATGAATAGAAAAAACTACTTTTTTACTTTCAGTGAATTCGTACACTTTCTTACTTTCTTATACTTTCATTAGGGAAATGCATTGTGATCGCGAAAATTTTAGATTTTCAGATTTCGACGGAAGTGGTTTTTCAAATTCGTGACTGTGTGTGCAACAAATGAGATTTGATATAACAACGAATAGCTGTCCTTCTTAGCTTTATTTTACGAACCGGAACCGGAAACAAAAGTTAGACATGGTTCTTTTGGTAGCTTTCTGGTATAAAAGAATAATGTGTTTTATCATATTATAATAATGAAAGCAATCGAATGTTTTTTTGCGAGCACTCTAGCTTTAAAATGGGGACCGCTACGATTTTTGCACAATTTCCTATTTAACATCTATGTACTCTGAAACAAGTTAACTGATTAAATTTGGTATTACAGTAGGCTCAGAGAAACACAATGGTACTATATAAAAATTTTTTTTAGAAACTGAAGTGAAAATATATTCAAAAATTTAGACATTTCCATAAACGGAGGACTATGGATAATTTCTGTTTAAGCTGGAGTGCTCATGAGCAATAAAAAAAGATTCAGAACTTAGTTCTTAGATGCAGCAATATTTTGGATCATGAATTTTCTTCCTTCTTACTTTGGTTATTAGTTTTCTTTAAATCCTGATAAATTTTTCTTTTAGTCCAAACAAAATCAATTTATGTATAATACTTTTAGCAATCTCTATATAATGTAAAAAACGAGAACCTAGATCCACAGCCCGTTACACTACCAACTTAAGCAGCTTATTTATTAATAAAAAAATTAATTAAAAAAATGGTTCCGCTAGTTTGAATAAACTTTCATGTTTAAGTCTAAAAAGGTAATACACCTATTTTGTTCAGTTTCTAGTGTAAAAATTACGTTTGTTTGCAAGCTGTTTTAAAAATAAAAAATTCATTAGGTCAAATAAACTGTCAAAACATGTTAATAAGTGTACTAACATATTAAAACCAAAATATAATTTTCTCATACTTGTTTAATTTACATATTTGATGGTTTAGCTTTTCCATAAATATAATAACTAAAAACTTGGACTTCCCATGCAGAGATATTATATTATTATTATTATTATTATTTTATATTTTGAGTTAAAATTTATTTTCGATCTTTTTTAAAGAATGTTGAAGGCAGTGGTGAAAAGTGATGTATTAAGCATGCGTTCCCCTCCGTTTAAACAACCTTTAAAGTATATTAGGTTTAAGACGTGTAATGAATAGCAGTAAAATAATAAAGTCTATATACTCTTAAAATGCTGTTAGTGTCTATGAATAAATTATCCAGTGGGATTTGTGAAAAAAAGTCGTTTTAAAACCAACCTCGTAAGATATAAGGCGTTATTATAAAACATAAAGCATTTTGCTGACAGCACAATAATTCATAAAATGAAAGGCAATATAAGCGCTTAGTAAACGAAAAATTTCGAGCATGAGAACCACCGAATGTTTAGCGCGAGATTCCAAGCTCTTGGAATAATAAATCAATGGGGCCTAATTTACAGATTTATAGATGTCTAATATGCAATTTTTTCCTCCTATCTTATTTAAGCTTTCGCTGTAGCAAGTTCTAATTAGTTCTACAATTTTAAGCGAGTAGGAAGTTCAAAGAAGGGGAGTTTCCTTTCCACCACAATTTTAAACAAACAATTTATGGTCGAGGGGTATATAAGTAAAAAGAGGAACGGCAATTACTTGAACTGTAATGTGAGGCTTGTGGAAATTGAACCAAATTTCTCTCCGCACTTCTACGCATGGATGCTGAATTAAATTGTAACATTACCTAATCCAATTTGCATTGTTTTCGTGCTAATGTTGTGATGTTGTAGATCTCTTTCACAGAGAAGAACAAAATAGGCAAATGTAAACATTGCAATACATAGTTTGCGCTGTATGTGTTTCAATTTCACCTTGTTCAAAAATATATGGGAACTGTTTCCTTTTGAAACAAAGAACAGTTTTAGTAAGTTTATATGGTTTATAGAATAAAAATAAACACAGCAGCATAGCAGAACCTATAGGCTACGCCCCCGCATTTTTCTGCTCGTGTCTCCAGAATCGGAGATGCTCTCTGAATGAAAATCCCGCAAAAAACAAAATAAAAGTCGCAAGAAAGCTCTGGAACCAGTATTAAAAAAGAACAACTCCCGTAAAAAAAGCTTTAGGAATAAAATACGTAGAAAACATAATGTAAAATCCCCTATATAAAAAAAAGGTTAGTTGAATATTTCCCAATTTTTGGGATACCGCTTTAACGGAGATTCTTAAAACGTTTTTGGAAGTATTATATGCACTATAAAAATCTTGTTTTTGGGATGATTTTTCGGCGATTCTTTTGGAGGAAAAATTATTTTACGGGAAAATTTCTTTTTAACGGATTTTTTTCGGACGATTTTTGTCGACTGATGTTCCTTCCACTAATGTTTTAAAAAAAAATGTTCTGAAACTTTTTTGAGGGAAGTTTTTACCGTAAGCCTAAATTGGCCCATATAACGCAAAGTTATGCTCCACTGATTAAATGAATGCACTTTTCCCAGAGAATTGTTCTGGGTCTTATTTCAGAGACATTTTCTTCGTAATTTGAGCCGTCACTCTTTGGTGTTATGTTTTGTGTATTGGCTTTTTGCGTTGCAGGTATTTTGCGAGAAAGTACTGACACTATTTTTTATGTTCTTACTTTTAGCAGGATGGAACTTCAATATTGGTTACATATTATTGTTCTTATTATTAACTATTAGTGGCATTGACTGCACAATTGAACGAAACATAACGCACGTTCTAATACCGATCCCAGTACCACTAGCGCTTGTTAATATCTCCGTTTTCTCAAGTGTAGTGAAATCATGAATGAAAGAAACGTCAGGGCTTTGCTGCACAATCAGTCAAGCAATTTGCTTAATCAATTTATGGTTATATTTATCGACAGCTTAGCGGCTCGCTGTTAAAATAATGTCGACGTTATGTAATAGTCGCGTAAATATGTGAGTTGTAGTAGTAAGGGCCCCACACAAACCAAAAGTTGAGGCAGGTGGAAGAGATCCGGATTTAATGTAGATATTTAGTTTGCATTAAAATTCGCGATTTTTGTAAATCTTTTTTAGGTAGGTATATGTTTTTGTCCAATTTATTTTCCGTAATTATTTGAAGCACAAATAGGATTTTTGATTTTTTGTTTTCTTGTTAATTGGTATCCTAACGCGCAATTGTTTACTGAAGTGGAAAAAATTTTGTACGAACTTTGTAAGTCAGGAAATGTAGGAGAACAGTGGAAAAAATTCAAGAAAAGAACATCCCGTGAAAAAACTTTAAAAACTCAGGAAAAAACGTTATAAAAGAGAATCCTTTTTAAATAAGCTCCAGGAAAAGAGTTATTTAACATTTCCAGGATTTGCATGTAAAGGCAAACTGAAACTTGCCCTTATTCATATAAATCGGTCACCGACATAAAAAACAGTTATTTTTTTCGGGAAAAACTCGTTTCTACTAATACAGTAGGTAGTCCAGTGGTACAGTAGTTTTTCCATTATTGTTTTCTCCGCGAATTTATTCTGTGACTTTTTTAGCAAATGTTGTCTCCGTAAACCGAAATTTGCATGTATTCGATTAACAGATGCCATCATTGTTGAAAGAAATGTTATTTACTTCAGTAGGGTGGATGTGTGGTACTTTAATCGACAATTTTATTTCTCTTTTTATTAAATATTGGTCGTGTAGACTGCAAAACCGAATGAAATATGACACAAGTTGTATTTCATAAGCCGATCTTGCGCTAGCTTCATTGCATCTGACGATGCGAGGTATGATCGGACAGCTCCGCAGTAACCCAAACGCATAATGTAAAGTATCGTAGTTAGTTTTTTTCTACAACTGCAGCGGCTCGCTATACAAAAGAATATAAGCTGTATGTAATTGATTCTTAAATATGTGTGTTGTAGCAGTGGGGGTTCACACCACTAAAAGTTGAGACAAGTGGAAGGGATTTAACATATAGATAGGTAGATACATAGATATTTCGTTAAAACCGAAGCAGCACATCAATGTCAAAACGGAGATAACCCGACGTTTATACCTAGCGTGAGATTCCATAATGTGTTTGATATTTGTTTAAATTGTTGCTATGCATAGTATCCATAACAATAGTTATTTAAGTATCAAGGAATGTAAGGACGTAATAACATCCGAGATAGGCGAATACGAGCTGAGGCGGAGCCGAAGCTTGTCGCCTGCCGAGGATGTTATTAGTCGATACGTTCCGTGTTACTTATTAAATTTTTCACGCTACCGGCAATGTAAGTAGGCCTACAGGTAGAAATTTAATCATATTTTTAAAAGTTCGTTTTGACAGCTGTCATCGGAATTATTTTTTAAAAGCCCCATTATTCTAAGTTGTCTGTGCTTGTTACCATATCAACGAACAGTTAAAATCAACATTATTTTCCTAGGAATGTAAGTGACACTATTAAGTTCCGTCGTCAAGGGTAACTAGTACACGAATGTTATCAGCCACTTACGATCCCTGTAGCTATGGATGTAAGGCCTACTTACATTGCCGGTAGCGTGAAAAATGAATGTTACATGTCATATTTATAATGTGATAAATACCAGAATTTTAGCAAACAGTGAAAAAACAGTTTGATCGAATGTGGTATATTGTTAATCAGATTTGTCTATCAATTGTATATGAGTGTGTTAATTATGACTGCAAAAAATGTCAATCACTAACTTAAAATTATTATAAACTTTGTACAATTATCAAAAATTCATTATGTAACCAACGTTGAATATAGTCCCAATTCAAAGCCACGCAATCTTTAATAAATCTATGAGAGTTTTGGGACGTCCAGCTGGAAATCACATTGGCTAAAACCGAATTTGATGCTAAATCAAACGGCAAGGAGCCACAACGTTCTAAATGGTGAATATACATACACCCAGTTTCAGTTTGTTATTACTACTTTATATGTATATTATATTTAAATAAATTATTACTCTGAGTAAGTAATCAAGCCTGTGAACTAAGCATTTTATCCTAGGGTATACAAAACAAAAACCTACAACAGATAGACTTTGTTAATTGGCTACTTCATAACTTCAGTTTTTTAAATATGTTATATTAGCTCGGTCTGTAGATGTTTGTCAGTACTGTGTAGGTGTAACTAACCAACGGCGACTTTGTTTTGTATTAAACCCCCTCATCTGTAAAGGTTTGTTTATATTGCTACGCAACTGCACTTAAAATAGAGTATAACTGTATAAGCAAAACCCTTTGCATGAGAAAGCCAGTTTCAGTTTGTTCGCAACGATTGCATCGAACGCTCTAAACATCTAAAGAATAAAACGAAGCAACCCTGCAATTCAAATAAGCAGCGGCAACACAAGGTCACGGCGAAGACTCCAGCACAGCGAGGCCTTCAAGAAAAAAGCAGCGGCTACGCTAATTCTGGGCAAAGTTCCCCACCACCATGAGTTTTTCAAAGGAAGCAGCGCCCTGCAAGGATCACCACTAGGACGTGTAAGCCCCCGGCCCGGTTTCTGTACGGATCACAACCTGCTTCAGTACGTGCCCTAATCTTTGTTTTTTAATTAATTTTTTTATGTAAACCGAGTTCTTTGTATTATTTTTTGTCCAATTTTGCAGTTAAATAGTTATAAAATATAATTATGTCTGTTAAATAAATACAAGAAACATTGAAAGGTGTTATCCGCTTAGTTAGCTCAACGCGCTTATGGTTAAGATAATGTAATTGTTGTAATTTACGGTATTTCGTCAGTATAAAAATATTACGTATAAATACACATTTAGCCAACAGTTTTAAGTTAACTCGGCAAAAAAACGTAAGGAGAAATATCAAAATTACTTCTAACATTTTCAAATTAAATATGCTCAGAATATATTTATCATAGTTTTAGCACTTTCTTTAGATTTTATGCAAAAAATAATGGTTACGTACTAGGGAATTTTTCCCGTATTGTTGTCCATGTTCGACAAAAGCAATTTTTGGTATGACATAACTCAAAGCAGTCAACCTGTTGATAAATCTTTTGGTTTAAAACCTGATTATTGTAATCAGGGAGATATTTCAAGCGAATTCGATTTTTATTTAAATACACTAACATTTTAAAATTAGAGATTTGTACCTCCTCTCGCCCTTTTGAAATATCACATTGTAATTCAAATTTCGAATAAGCCAGTTTCCAGTTCGACGGCTTTAAAGTGCTCTCTTAAAATACAATAACAACCTGCAATCTTCATTCTTATAACGTTTGGAAGGTCTCAGACATCAAATTCTAATTTTATTTATTACCTTACATAAGAAAAACAGAAACTGATTTGTAAATATTTTATTAATTAATTTGCAAAGCCAAACCTCATATTTTCTGCGAACAACATTTAACTCCAAACTTATCCTATCTAACCAATTCCATACAAGTACAACCAACCGCAGGGTTCACTGTGAGGATTTATTAGCGGAGGAAGTGGATATATCTTTTACCATAAACCAGTAGCAGAAGCCCTTGTACAAACAACACAAACCTGCTTGCTGTACAATGGAAGTATTTATTTTGTATGATATCAAATATTTCTGTTTGTTCTGCTCATTATTTCACTATTGTCTTTAGGCAAGCCATTCATGAATTTCCAAAAACAAACTTTGGGTAGCTACATATATATAATACATAGCTATAAGGAAACACCTGAATGAGGTAGTTACACATCAACGTGACCGACATGCATCAACAACACATCCTTGACATTTATGTCTCTTTTACGAGAAGGGAAGTTACGAGATAATAAAAATGGATTTTTGTTATATGTTCGCATACGGTCCCTTGGGATCGAGCTAGCAGCACATCAAAAACCAAGTTTCATAAATAACATTATTTATGAATCACATAAGTTTTAAAACATCCTTATTGTTCCACTTTTCAGCCAAGACATTCAAAGTTTACGAATTACAGTGTTGCATGATCAAAACTGTCCATAAATTACTAACAGGGGTGGTTAGCAATTGTAACTGTAAAGAGATAGTTTACAGATGCTAGACAATCTTATTTTTGTGTAAGGGCTTAGATTCTACACAAACTGCGGATGTTTTTAATGTAAATTATATTAACCTGGTAGTTGGCAAATTAAAGCGTCAAATTGTTAAGCATACAAGTTAAACGGATCGCCTGGTCAAATATTTACTAATTGTCTTTGGTCAGAATGTGGTGCAACTCAATCACATACTAGTTGATACTTGACAGGAAATTAAAAGAGAGTAGATACCGCCATCAGTCTCGTCAGTGTTCAGCGAGATGAAGTTGGCGCCAGTATCGACCGACATGTTTACCAGGCGAGAATTGGAAAACTAATCAAATAGCTTTGTAAGTTGGAAGCTTTGTTCGAACAGCATCTGATTTCAAATTTAGGAAGGTTGTGAAAAGTTCCTAATGATTATTAGCTTTTCGACTACTGTAACACTTAAGACGTTAATAAATAATGACTCTTACACTGTAAAGTGTAATTACAGTGACAGTTATAGTTGTTATTGCTGTTATCTCTAATTGTACTACGTCACCACCGTAGAACCTGTAGTAATATGCCTAGTACGCAACCAATGTTTTGTGACACTAATGTTGGCAAATTACACTGCTAGAAATTTACTTAAACTCATAAATTTCACAGATGACTTTAAAGAGTTACAAAACCCATTAGTTTGTGCACAAAACTCAATCATAATTTTTTATGACAGATTAACTTAATGTTATCATTTTTCGTTTTGAAACGAAAAACTTTTTAATGGTTTATATCTGTAGTCGGATATACTCCTAATACAAAAAATAACATTTTAAGATTACTTATGATAATTGAAATTACAATCTTCTGAGATATGAGACGGAAATATCCGTAATATACAGGGTGTTTAAAAAGTGAGAAACAACGATGCTACAGCCTTAAATAATAACTTTACGAAAAAAAGTTTCTAACAAAAGTTTCCTATCAAGTATTTTGCCACAATTTGGCGTGTTTCATTTTTTTTCAATTGTCATATGTTTTAGCTATGACGTCATCGACATTTTTTTAAATGGCAACATATACCTTTTATGGCATGACCAGTTAGTGCTTTTTTTTCTCTATACAGCCATGTAAAAATATCATACAGTTGCATAATAAAAATTTCAAGAAAAATCACGATGAACATTTATTTTTGTCACTGGCAACATTTTTAATCAGGTACACTTATTGCAAGATACACAAACGACAATAGTAGGCAACTGTTTGAAAATGTTTAAAATTGAACAAATGCAAATCTGTAATGTCAATTCGGTGACAGTTAGCATTAATAAGTGATTAAAATTTAGTCTGTGTCCTGTGTTAAATACGAATTTCTAATCATTGTACGTTTAACAGAAACTGAACGTTTCGAAATTTTGATGATGATCGGGTACGGTGATAACAAGAGAACTCACGACGGTGTGTGCGCTTTATTTAATACTGTACATCCAAATCGTGAACCTGTTACGCGGTCCACTGTAACCAAAATTAATAGAAAATTTAGAGAAACGGGCCACGTCAAAGATTTGGATAAAATTGGCCGTCCAAAAATAGCAACAGACGATAAAATGTTGGACATTGTGCTTACAGTTTCCGAAAATCCTCGACAATTAGCCCTGGATAATAATGTTAGTCAAGAAACTGTACTGAATGAATACTTTACATACAGAAAAATTTCATCCTTATAAGGTTAAACTTATTCAAGAATTATCAGAACATGATTTTGATAGGAGAATTCAGTTTTGTGAAGAAATGATGGACAGGTGCAATAACGACCCACAGTTTGTAAATTCTATTATCTTCTCCGACGAAGCCACATTTTCTTTAAATGGAGCTGTAAATTGGCTCAATTCCCGTTATTGGTCGCGACATAACCCACATTGGATGGAAGAATTACACACACAGTATCCACAAAAAGTGAACGTGTGGGCGGGAATTGTAGAAGACAGAATTCTTGGTCCTTTTTTCTTTGATGGCACATTAAATGCTGATCGGTATTTGGATTTTATGAGGTTGGAACTTGTTCCCGCATTAGCTGTTTTACTTCCAAATGCAGAAAATCCGGACACGCCGAACGATAGAATTCGGTTGCAACAAGATGGTGCTCCACCTCATTATGGCATTCATGTTCGTCAAATTTTAGATGGAATTTTTACAAATAGGTGGATAGGAAGAAGAGGACATATTGAGTGGCCAGCGCGATCTCCGGATCTAAACCCGCTTGACTTCTTTTTATGGGGCCATCTTAAAAGTAGCAGTGTATACAAACAGACCAGACAATTTGGAAAATCTAAAAATTCGTATCCGCGAGCATATACGAGCAATATCACCTGCTACAGTTCAAAATGCAGTTCGAGAATTTTCTTATTGCATTGCCCACTGTCAGGCAGTGAATGGCGAACAGTTTGAACATTTGCTTTCTTAAATTGATATTAAATATGATTTGAAACTAGTTTACGTATTTGTGGACCTGCTATTGTCGTTTGTTTATCTTGCAATAAGTGTACCTGATGAAAAATGTTGCCAGTGACAAAAATAAATGTTTATCGTGATTTTTCTTAAAATTTTTATTATGCAACTGTATGATATTTTTACATGACTGTATAGAGAATAAAAAGCACTAACTGGTCATGCCATAAAAGATATAGCTTGCCATTTAAAAAAATGCTAAAACATACGACAATTGAAAAAAAAATGAAAAACGCCAAATTGTGTCAAAAAACTTGATAGGAAACTTTTGTTAGAAACTTTTTTTCGTAAAGTTATTATTTAAGGCTGTAGCATCGATGTTCCTTACTTTTTATTCACCCTGTATATTCGCAAAAGAGAAAAAATGAGATCCATTAAGGGGAAGGGGGGGGGGGTGTAAAGACGAAAATTCTGGAATACAACAATATCCTAACTGTTACCGAATGTGAAACAAAGTGTTGTTAATCATGTAAGTTGGTGTAAAAATCAAAAGGAATATCAATTTGCACAATTAATATAAGAAACGATTCGTTTTTTCGCCATACTACTCTTATACATTTATATTAAGAATCAAAAAGGCTATCTAATGCTTTGAAGAAATCGTTTTTTCAGTGGTTCTTAGTTAGGAAGCATTCTTTATATTTGCTTTGGAAACCGCATGTCTATCTGTTCAAATAAATAAAATAAGGTTGGCTTATGGCCACTTTTAAATGAATAACACTGTATATAATTGTTTTGCTGATTGATATGCTGTATATATTATGTACATTCATTTATTCAAAGCCTCGACAGCTATTTCTAAGAAATTTTACGCTCGTGTAATGTATAATAACATTTGAAACACGAACAAGCAGTTTCTGTTCATACCCTGAAAGGTAACAAAGAGATATTAACTGTTTTCGAGATATCCAATAAGCAGTATTAATACTTGATAGCTAATATTACTTTTACGACAATTTCGGTAATATCTTGCTAAAGTGGACTTTAATCTATAAGGTAGTTTGTATCAATTTAGCTTCCACTTACGATCTTATCTCTTTCACTTTGTGAAAACTGTACAAAATCTAGCATGTCGAAAACCATTCCTTGTCTAATATTATGCGGCAGACTAAATCTTTACACAGGTAAGAAAGCTGCCAAGCGCTCCCTAAATTGTTTTCAGAATTCTAAATTATTTTACATATTTATTGATTATAGGTATATAAAATACTTAATTTGTTGTAACCATTGTCAAAGGTTATAACAATGGCATGTAAACATGCCGAAATACGTATAAGGTTAAAATAAATAATTATTATTGAAGTTTATTCTAGAATAAACAATTTAAGAGTTTTTGTGGATACCACCAGAAAATAGGAGTTTTGAAAACTGAAATGCAAACAAGAAACAATAAACGATAAATATTTCATAGTAATAACAAATAAATGGCTATTTTTATGGCATTTAATATTCGGGATACATTGCGAAATATCCTTTTATAACGCAGACCCTTTCTATAGGATCTACGAGTTATCGAGCACTAAAAGATTTAACGGCAAATTGTACAGCAAGACACATAACAACCAACATTTTGAAGAGTAATGCCCACAAATTTCAAGAACAATTTTTTATTGTATTGTTAACATAAGAAAATTAAAATAAAAATTATTCGCAATTTCGTAACTCAAAAAACAAGAAAAAGATAGAAATTTTTTAATTGGTGGTTCAACACTTTCCTATCTTTTGTTTAAAAATTTTATAATTGCAACAGGTACATAAATAATTACCTCCGATGGTGGGAAGGAAAACTTTTAATAAAGACAACTTTATTAATAATTTGATGGAAATAATTTGATAAACTAATTTGCACGCGAGTTTATAAGATTTTACGTATAAATTAACACCTTGGGGCTGGAGTGAGACTGTTCGTTAATTTAACGGATGGCCAGTCCGCGGTTGCATTATGCACCTCGACGAACCGCTGGAGTAATTGAAATTTACACAGAGACTCCCAGTGTTTATAGTTTTGCTCAGAGATCGCCTGTGCCATTAGCAACTTTCACGGAAATGTCATTAGTGCTTCGTTCCGGGTATTTATCTAACTGTATAATTTTTTAATTTAAATTTTTCAAGTCGATTACTTAACAATGTTTTATCAGCGTTCCTATTTTAACGAGACCTTTAAGATTAGAAACAATTTAATTTTATTATTTTAGTGAAAGTCAATGTTGCCTTTGTTGTACTATAGTGATGCACTTAACATTTCAATTTGGTGTTCTCAAGTTCCCTATGTTCTTCTTGAAAAAGTTCAAATTAAATTTGCGATAAAAATATTATACGAAATAGAAGAAATTAAAAAAAAAATTAAAACACATAGGTACAGCTTTAAATAAAATATAACAGAAGGAAAACTGTAAATCACAAGCTTTTTGTAGCTGTCTAACGTTTTTTACTTTTAGCAATAATGAATTTGTAATTAAATTTCGCGTTTACCGAATAGGAAATGGAATTTGAATTTGATTTTGTTTTTCAGTTTTCTGTTTACCTATTATTGTTCCATTACAACGTAATTCTAAGTTATTCAGTGTTCAAATAACATTATTATTTTACCTGTTTCTCTTACCAAAAATGTCAGAATCTAAGCAACATTTAGGTCGAAGTTATACAAATCATATTACTGTTTACAGTAAATAAACCTATATTTATAGTGAATAAACCTTGGTGGAGATCCAATATGTAAAGAGGGCTTGGGTTCCTTACGCATATGAGGTACTGAATTATAACTAGCGGTCGGGCGAGCGAAACCTTTCTGGCATATATTACGCCCACTTTCTTTTGTCCTCAACACTCGTTTTCCCATTCTCTAATTTAATTTATTACATTTTTATTATCCACGGAATTATCATTCCAATCATCGCCCTCTCTTTTTTAGACGATCAACCTTGTGTAGTTTTTTGGCGTTCTTTAATTTCAAAGTTAGTTTTATCAGTTGAAATATCAAAAGTAATTCACTGCTTTCTCTAGACCTAAAGACGTTGTCGATTTTAGAAGATTGCTTGGTATAACTAGTGGGGTATTCGACCTAAATTAAAACGTATTTCGATTTATATTTCTAATCTTGCAAAATTAAATCACTTGTAGCCGTTATTCGCAATGAAAAGTTATTCCTGTAGTCATTTTACATCTTCATTCCAAGTTTTATGCGTAATTCTGAGCATTGTGACAAATCGTAAAATTGATAGTAGGGAGAACAAGGAAGTAAAAACCCAGGACCGTGCGGTGGCATGGAGCAATGCTCCGACTGCTCCAGGCCGCTTAATCGTAAAGACGCCTCTAGCGCTTTTGAGAAAGTACCTACCCTTCGCATGAAAATTTCGTTAAACTTATTGATGAAGTAAAAAATGCAGCCAAAATCCTTAAAATTGAACCCCGATTTCCAGAAGTTTCAGGAATTAGAATTTGTCGAAGGATTACGAATCTGATCAACCCATTTTTGACTCACAATATAGTTCTAAAGGTAACTTTTTTTAATCCATTCTTGACCTTGCAATTAATTCAATCAACGACAGAGTTTGAAGAAACACAAATACATATCGAATGTTTACATATTACTTATGAATTGAACCATCAGAATAGATTGAGTAATACTTAGACATTATAAAGATTTAATTTAAACTGAAGAAAACCATTGGACTACTTCTGCGTTCAGCAGTATCTTATATTCTCAAACATGCAATGTGTTGCTATTATGAACATGCTTTCCGTTCAGTATGGGAAAGTAATTAGTAGTTTTGGAGAGAATTATTTTTATAAGACTTTAACGGTTTTTGTAATAAACCAAATCTTGATACGAACTAAAAGTCTTGAAAATTATGTTTTCGCAAGAAAATTAAGTTCCTTGTAAAATGATGTCATAAAGTACAGTATTCTATTTAAAACAAATTGCGATATTGTTTTTTGAAGTTATGCACAATTACCCTTAACATCAAACCACCCTGTATAATTTAAAAAAATTTAACGATGCATTTATTACTTAGGCATGTCTATATACGCTGCAAAAATTCGCATTAAAGAAACATTTTGTTAGTCACTTATTATTTTTAATTTAGCCGGCAAATGTCAATTTTAAAAAAAGCGATTAACTCAATAAGCGTACAATTTAGGTATAGAAGTAGCCGTTACTATCTCATACAGTTAGATTTCGCATTAAAAAATGTAATAAAATACAGGGTGGTCTATTTAAAACAACAAAGTTACTTATTGTCTCTTGTAAAGTAAACACCCTGTCACAGTGCAATAGAATCTGTTTTTTACGTGCAGATAAATTGTACCGACATATTCCTGTTAAGTATGTCATTTGCTATACAAAATGGCCCTCCAAATCGTTACCAAACTGTTTTATTAATAAGAACAGGCCTAAATTGCCAATTTCCAAATTAAGCGTTTTTTAACACATCTAAGGTAATATCTCGAGGAGTACTTGACATATCGACTTATTTTTTTTGTTTGAAAGCAGATGCATCAGCGCTGACTATGATCTCGTTTTAATTTCTGGCAAAAGTTTATTTTTTGTCCAAACAAATTACGAATATGACTGTTTGTTTTCGATGTAGTGAACTTTTTTGAATTGAAAAACTTTTTTATTGGTAGATTTTAACACATACATGCAGTACCCAAAATTGAGAATTAACCTAAACGCTGCGACGCACACACTACCCACTGCTATTACGGCAGACTGCGTGGAATTATTATGCATTTATACATCTGGTGGCGTATTTCAATAGCGATTTCTACAGCCAACTAAAACATGCTATAACCCTGTTTTCGTTTTCTGTTCAAATCATAACACACATCACATAAACATTTTCAGTGAGAACACTTTAAGAAGTTTCACTTAGAACCTGCGTGCTCGTCACACATTTCTTTTTGTCATCTAAAATTAACCCGTTAGAAATCCTTAACTTTTTTCAAGGAACGAGATGATGGCTACTCCAAATTTATGTATTTTGTTAGGAAAGTACGGTTGCCGAATCCTTGGATCATAATGAAGAATTTGCGGTAATTAGAGCCACGAGAGTCAATTTTCCGAAGGGGTAATCAGTCTATGTATTCTGATGTTAGGGAGGCATGTATTTTCCTATATTCTGTATGAATTCGTGTGTACTCAATTATTTTGATGTATTCTCCAGTGATTCCTTGTCGTTCTGAATTTCTGTGTAGGTTCATGTATTCGCCCTTATAATTTGTGTGCATTGTTATATATTTTTTAAAGTATTTTATAATGTTGCTATATATTCGCAAGAATTTTGAAACATAGCATATTGTCCATATTTAATGTTGATTCTTTTTTAACACTGAGTACCTACCTAACTATTTTACAGACCATGACCGTAAGAATGAATGCCGTTAAAACTTTCTGTCACGGAAAACACAAGCGAATGCATATGAATATAATAGAATACATGTTAAACTAAAGGAACACTTTAAATATACGCGAATACAAAAGTAACTAAAAAATTTGAAGAATTCAATGAAATCTGCAGAGAATACAACGCAGACACAAATTTATTTGAAAATACATAAAATATAAACCAATACATTTATATTGCATACGCTTCTTTGTATTATTAATGTATTTTTGAATGAATAACAGAATTAGGCTATTTCTTGTTATGATTTTGTTATTTGACAAGATAACCCGCTTAGGGATTGGCTTTATTTTCCAGATACTATCAAATATTTTTCTGTACTCTAAATAAACTGTGTGCTGCATATTTTGTATGCATTTTCTACATTACTTATGTATTCGCGCGTATTGTATTGAGGTGTATTCTGGGGTGACTGGCTGCCTTCACATAAATATTAATAGTTGTGGTGTTTTGACATTTCCTATGAATTGTTACTATTTATTAAATCTGTTAGAAATTTTTTTGTCTTCAGTAAATCTGTCCGGCACGGCCCTGTCAAAACCTCCACTAACTGTGCAGTTAACTAAAAAATAATTGTACCTTATAATAACTGGGTATTGTTTTCTTTATTGCACATACGGTATATTTCTTGACAACCGTTCTTAATTTAGCAAACACAGTTTTGTAGGAAATTGCCTTTTTTATAAATTACTTAACTGCAGGGTATTTGTTGATTTATTGAATCGATCTTTTATTTGCAGATTTTACAAATTCTTGAATTAAAACGTTACAAATCATTTTAAAATAAAACATGCATTTTTAATTCACATTTCTCGTTTTTCAAAGATTTGTATTTGTACTGTATTTTTACCACCGATTAATGATTTTTTCCATAAAATTTTTAAGTGATGTAAGGTAAGGCTCTTATTTTTTAAGTGAAGAAACAATAAACCATGATTTTTGCTGTTTTTACTTTCCCATACCTTAGGTATACGGAAGTATTGTTTCATGAAAACGTTCGAAATCTACATTTTAACGGAAATGCGCCTTTTGGAGCTCAAAAAGCACAAACATGTGATTTTAAAAAACGGCTGTGGGTGGGAAGGTGTTAGTACTTTATATGTGAATGTGTGTATGTGTGTGTGACGCCTTTAAAAGCGAATGTACTGAACCGATTTTGATGAAATGCTAAATGAAGAGGTAAATCGAAAATTGTAGTTCTAGTTAAGCTTTAAAAAAATTCAAAACCGGAAACAGATGTTAGACATGTTTATTTGGTAGCGTGTTTATCCAAAACTAAATTTTGGAAATTTGTGTTTTAAATCATGCATGACCTAGCTTAATTGTACATACATTTAGTAGGTAGTCAAAATTATTAATATTAATATAAGTGTTGTTATATTTATATTATCGGCGGCCTATTTCTATTGCCAAGGATTATTATCGACCCCAGGTAGTTCAATGAGTCATCTTCTGAAAATATTTTTACGCGTCATCCATGCTAGAATATACCAAAGAATAGAGGAAAATTTAAGTGGAACACAATTCGGATTCCGAAGCGGAATGGAGACACGGGAAGCTCTCTTCGGAGTGCAAGTGTTGATTCAAAGATGTCGGGATGTCAACTGTGATGTGCATATATGCTTAATTGATTTTGAAAAGGCTTTCGACAAGGTACGACACGATAAACTAATGCAAATCTTGCAAAAACAGGAATTGATGACAAAGATTTACGTATAATTGGCAACCTATATTGGCACCAAACAGCTACAGTCAGAGTAGGACAACAACTAACACAAACAATAGAAATAAAAAGAAGTGTTCGACAGGGGTGTATACTGTCGCCTCTACTCTTCAATTCGTATTCCTAAGAATTATTTAAGGAAGCTTTACAGGATGTAAGAGAGAGAATCATAGTGAATGGGAAGACAATAAACAATATTAGATATGCCGATGGTACACTGATTCTCGCCAATAGCAATGAAGATCTGCAAACACTTATGGAAAGAATCGCTAGAACATGCACAGAATACGGCCTAAAGCTTAATACATCAAAAACTAAACATATGATAATAAGTAAGAACAAATTACTATAGAATAACGGCATCCAAATAAAAGGGGAACAGCTGGAAAAAGTAGAAAAAGCAACATATCTGGGATGCAGCATAAACGAAGACTGGCACCCCTCCATAGAAATAAAAAGACGCATTGAATATGCCCGAACTGTATTTATACGTATGAAGAAAACCCTTTGCAGTCATAATATAAATCTGCCCCTTCGAATCCGGATGGTTAGAGCATACGTCTTCTCAGTGTTGTACTACGGAGCAGAGAGCTGGACATTAACAGAAGTATTACTCAAGCGGCTAAAAGCTTTTGAGATGTGGGTTTATCGGAGACTGCTCAGAATTTCGTGGATAGACAAAATCACGAATAAAAAGGTATTAAGAAGAATTAATAAAGAAATGGAGGTCGTTATAACTGTGAAGAGAAGGAAGTTGGAATACTTCGGTCACATTATGAGACATGAAGAAAAATATGATATATTACATCTTACAATACAAGGGAAAATAGATAGCAGAAGAAAACCTGGTAGACGAAGAACTTCATGGCTAAAAAACTTGAGACAGTGGTAGGGACAATCCACAGTACAGCTTTCCAGAGCTGCAGTTGACAAAGTATAAATCGTAAATATGATAGCCAACATGATCGCCAACGATCGATAACGGTCAAGACACATAGAAGAAGAAGGTGGTATATCACATCTGAAAATGTATTCCAACTACGGTCTTCCACAAAGTAAGAATATTTAATGTGCAAACATCATCACACGGACCCCACCATTTTACAACCATTTCGAAATGCATTTCACCAACCTTGTTCTGAATCGTTTCCGGTTCGTTCCGCCTAATATTAGAAAATACATTATCAAAGTATGCGAATCTACACATTGTTTATAAGAGTATTATTTATGTTGATAAAACGTTAAATAAATAATGCATGTTTACGAAACCTATAAAAAGTTAGATTACCCATTAGTTTATTTCATCTCTTACTTCATCTCCTAATCAAAAACTTGCTAACTCGCAGAAAGGTGCTATTTCACCAACCAGACATGTTACTGCTTTGTCGTATGACATGTATAGATTTCCCATAAATTCAGATATCTAAAAGTAATCTAACGATAATGCTTTCAGGACACGAAAGTGCGGAATCGTAAAGTGAAACAAAGTAGAAGTTATTGGCGACAGAACGAACACAGCTCGTTCCCCAATAAAGTCAAATTACGTATCGACCTAAATGATGGAATTATGGGTTAACACAATTTTTGAAGGGTACACTATATGAAACGTTAAAGATTATGTTTCGAACTTCAGGAAATTCATTTTACCGAGAATTAATTACACATCATCAGTATGTAGCATATGTTTGAACTAAACTAGGAACGGAAACGAACCCTCTAGCAGGTTAAATACAAATTTATCGACTAACCCACAATGGAATTACCAACGTTGCTGGGGTTAGCGTTATGCATATTAAATCACTAACGAACATTTAACTGAAAGAAAGAAATGTGTACCGAGCACTCAAGTTATAAGTGAAACTTCTTAACTTGTTCTCACTGAAAGTGTTTTTTGAATTATTATTATTTAACAGAAAACAAAAACGGGTTATTACTATTATTTTTTTTATGAAAGTTGCCTTATTAACTCAAGCTCATTTTTATTATTTTATTAAACAATCATTCCTTACCTTTGTTCTAATACTTTTATTTTAAAATGTTGTTCTTATGTAATGTTAATATTTCCTTGTTGTTCTTTTTGTTAATTAGGTGTACGTATTATTACTATTGAGCCATGTTTGAATAATGGGTAACACTTTACTTTCTTAGTTAATAAAAATATTATTAAATAGAAAAAATGAGTTTGAGTGACTAAAGCATAAACTGTAATAAAATTAAATGTTTAGAATTGGATTACTTCATATTTAAAAAGTATAGAACACAACTGTAAATCTATTTTCACGAACTAAAGTCTGCCCTGTTTCCAAAACAGCTCCAATTTAAAAATTCATACCATCAACATCATGGCCATATGATAATTTTTGTTTTAAAATAATTCTCAAAGTATTCTTAATTTTGTTCGCTGCATGTATATCTTAAAATCTACAAATAAAAAATTTGTCGCTTAGTAAGAAGTTCACTACATCGAAAAAGCAAAAAGCTATATTCGTAATTTTGTTGGGCAGCAAATTAAATTTTTCTGGAAATTAAAATAACATCATAAGCAGCATCTGCTTTAAAGGAAAACAAAATCAAGTTGTTATGCCAAGTACTTCTCGAGATATGACGTTATATATGTAAAAAGAGCTTAATTTGAAAAGTGTCAATTTGCCCATTATTTTATTAATAAAAAAGTTTGGTACCGGTGAAAAAGTTTGTAAATGACTGTTTTATAAAGCAAATAACGTACTTAACAAGAATATGTCGGTATAATCTAGCTGTACCAAGAAAAATAATTTTGTATAAATGATGCGACTTTTAACATTCATCCAATTTGCAAGTAAATTTCATCAATTTCTTATTTATATTCATATACAAATGTTATTGAGTTTCAAATGTCAATATTTGAAGTAAAAATGGTAATTTTTTGGTTTTTGTAAAAAGCAAATATATTCGAAAGTCATTCAATCTTTAATTAAATATATTATAAATCATCTTTCACTAGATGTGCTGTTCTTAGGCTGGCTATATAAGCAAAGTAAGATACTATACTCATTTACAGTAGTTTATCTGTGATGGCACAACTGAACAGTGACGCTTCAGTTTACATTTAGGCGACCTCACTTCCGGCACATTACTTCCGTCTCATTACTTTCGTTCCATAACTTCCGTCTTGCATTCGCGTGGTTACTCCTGCCGCTGAGAACTTCAAAATATGTTCAATAATAACTGATTAAACAACATAATACTTGTTTATGTACTGGCAGTTTTATTCTGTGCAAACTTTTCTTATGTTTTTGTTTCAATTATTTTAGGTAACATGTTGCTACTCTGGGCAAAGTAGTGATATAAAAACAAAACTACTAATTCAATTACGACAATTATTATTGGTGTAAGTATCTGCAAAATTCTTAATAAACAAGCGCATATACGTTAATTGCACATTCTTCACATTAAAAAACAAAATAAAAACATCCTTTTTATTACAGACACAACATACGGCCTTTATTACAAGTTTTCTGCATTTTGCATTTCATTAAAAGAAGAATTACCACGTTATTAGATCATATGCTAGTTCTAAATTAAAATTTCATGCAGAAAATTAAATTTCTTTTATTAAAAAAGCACATTCTTTTAACGCTTAGTTTCAACACCATATTAACTATTTTTAAAATACTTCTTATTGCCAAATTTATTCTTCTTAAATAAAGCAATCATGATTTAAATGGAAGCAAGTAACCCACGCATTCAAAAAGCTTCAAATTAAAGGCCTTGATATTAGAAGCGTTATCGTTAAAGTTTCAATTTAAACCGGAATTGGTTTAAACATAAAGTTCGTTACATGAAAATTTGTCTGTAAGGCATCATCTCCGTTTACAATACACCAGCTCTGGGTGTAGGTGAACAAAGGTTATTACAGTTTTCCAAAAAAAAACAGCTTTGATCTATTTTTAGAAAATTTACATCGTGTAACAGTATGCAACGATTCGAATAAATTGTAATACCGTTTTCTGTTAAGAATCGTGGAAAATTCTAATGCTGTTAAGGAAAATATAAGCAAACGCGTTTCAATAAAAGGCATTTCCTAAAAATGACTGGCAGAGAATAAAAGAAGAGGAAATTGCCTTTCAATCTCAATTCTACACGAAAAAGAGAATTATGTTAGGAAAAATACGATTTGCACATACATATATGGTTGTAAGGAAAATTTGCAGCTTTATCACCTAAAATACGCCGCAAAAAATGTTACCTTATATTAGAAATTGAAATGTACTGTCTTACAGAGTTGCAATAGTGTTGTTACAGCCATATCAACACCTCACACATTCGTTTGAAGCTACACGGTATTTTATATTGTTACAGAATATTTCCTTCCGTTTAGTTCTGATTAATCTACATGAAAATGTATTTAGCAGAAATCTATACAGCTTCATACAAAAATATCTGTTTAAATAAATAATTTTCCTATTTACATAATAATATATACGAAAAGCTTTTGAGTAATTTTATAGTTTAACACTAGTTTGGGAGAGCACATGCTGTTGGTAGATTTATTTCACATTAAAAGTTTGTTAATAACATACAATTTTCTTGCAAAAATTTATAGCCAGATATTTTTAATTAAGTGCATTATCGATTAGTAAGCTGAATCTTTGAGGTGAAATAATTAGGTTTTTAAAAAGTCCAACACCTTTGTTGCATTTGCTTAATGTCTTATTTAAATTCTTGTTTAAAATATTATTTTATAATGTTTTTAAGGCAGTTTTGATTGCTTTGAGAATTGCGTGTGTTATTGTATGATGTATTACCTATTATCCTAAGATATGCAAATCTTGGCAACAGTTCTTTTATTTTAATTTTTCTTACCACATCAGCTTGCTTCAAGAGTCTCTTCTCCATTGCCATCGTTAAAAAGAGAAGTGACAATATCATCTTATATTTTTAGAGTTTTTTTTCAAGTGTGCCAATTACACGTACTGTGATAGTATGTGTTTTACCGACCAAATAATTGTTGCACGTGTTGGTTTTTCTTCTTGCGCTTGCGTATCTCTTTCGAGGTATAGCAAATTTTCTCACCTTCTGTGGTGGTTCAAATGGCACAGGAGAAATGGCGTAACAAACACCCCCCTCCCCGCACTGCGAAGGGAAGGGCCTCTAAGCCTTTTAAGAGCCCAGAGAGATTACGGGCTGTCAAAATCAAACCACTAAATGGCACTCAGAAGAAAAACATAAGTTAGAAAAAGAACAAAAAACTTAAGTTGAAAATACTAAAAGGTTAAGCATCGACAAAATCATAAATAATAATGTGTTTTTATCGCACAAAATTATCACCAACGAAAGTAAGTTATACCTGCTGGGGTGTTATATTTGTAGTAAAGTTTAAAACTTAAATTTTCAATAATAATGCTGGTATATGACTAGTAACCGTAGATATATCTCATTTTTAATTTGAGAGTTAGGGGACTGTTCTAAAAGTCTGCAAATAGAGCCCTTACGGTTTTCGTTACGCCATTGTACATGAGAGTAGGGACCTACGGCTTCGAACATGGAATTAATAAACTTGAGACGAAGAAATGTAGTGAGGTGAATTAGCGCCATCTAGCGGACGGCCGATCGTCATTGCTGCCGTTTAACATTTTTCACTCATCCTGCATTTTACGAGTCGCTTAAAGTTTTCAAAATTAGAAATGTGTAAACAAAATTGATTCTTCGAATAATACAAGAATTTTATATGACTTATATCGCAGCAGAATTTAATGCAATTTTAACGAACCTCAAAATACATAAAAGGATGTTTTAGTTTTAATTTGCTAAATATTAATTAGAACTCAGTATTAATGCTCTCTTTAAAATGTAAATTAGTAGCTGCGTTAATCAAAACTTGTAGACCTCCAATATTGTGAAATTATTAGTTTGCAAGCAGTAACTGAGATAACGTTATAATAAATGCAGTAAATCAAGATCGCATTGAAAGGAACAAACGAAAGAAATAATGTCGGCAAACTAAAAAAAACATTGTACGCCTTTGATCAGATAGTAAAACAGAAAATTCATTTTAGATGCACAAAAGGTTGAAAAGATTATAAAAATAATTTCAAGACTTTATAGAACGATGATACCTCAATGCTGCTGTTGATTTACCAGACCATAATGCCCAACTTTTAACTATACCTACGTATTGCACTAAACGTGAAAGTGAAATTTTTTTAAATATAATTCAAAGAAGAGAACTAAATTTTAAAAACTATAAAATAACCTGTTATACAATGCTAATGATACATTTCAAAGATGCAGATCTTTTATAAGACTATATCCATGGCGCGTTCTATAAAGCTTATCCATTATCTAGTAGAACTATAGAAAAATGTAAAAGTTGGATTCCCGTGGTTTGAATTTCATTCAAAACAAAAAAAAAACTGTAAATGATTTTGAAATGTTGTGATATATTACGTACGTATTATTTAAAATAGTCTAATTTAAAAAAATGCTTGTAAATCAGCAAAGAAAATGCATAAACATGTCTATAATACCACGGTAAAAAATATTCCTAAAATGACATGGCAAGTAACTAATAAAGATATTACTTAATCCACTCATGTTTATAACATAACTTTCAAATATGTAAACGGAACTGTTATAAAATCTCCAGCTGTAATCTCGAAGGTATTCAACGATTATTTTGCAAATGTGGCTTCTAATTTGACAAAATCTATACCAGACAGTGATTCGGCTATGGATAAGCTACGTTTACTTAGAATTAATAACGGTGATTCTTTTTATCTTACTTCTACTACACCTCAAGAAATTCAGAAATATATTACTTAAATAATACTAATGCAACGGGTTTCAAAGATGTTCTGACGCAAGTAATTAAACTGTTTGCGGAAAATATTTCTGAAATATTATCGCACCTCATTAACTGTTGTATTACCATTGCGGCTATTTTTCACAAGAATTTAAACCATCTAAATCATAACATTATATACAATAAGGATGAAGATTTGGTTCAAAATTACAGACTAATTTCTATACTGCCGGCAATATCAAAAATCTTCGAAAGCGCCATCAAAAAAAGATTAATAGAATTCTTTTTTAAAACATCTCGTTCTTTGTAGTAGTCAGCATGGTTTTGTATCTAAAAGATCTACATCTACTGCGTTATATAGTATATTCAGTGGTATACTTCATGGTTTTAATAAAAACAAATTAACAATTAGCTTAAACTGTGATCTATCTAAGGCATTTAATCTTGTAGATCACTATAATAAACGTTAGAACATTACGGAATTCGTGAGACCATCTTATCACTTTTAAAATCATATGTTTTCGAACGGCAGCAAATGGTTTAAACTATTTTTTTATTTATTTAAACGAAAACAACGAAATAAGACAATACCATTTGTTTTTAGCTAATGTTCATTTTGGAGTACCCCAAGGGTCAATCTATGGACCATTTCTTTTTGTTGTATATGTAAATGACCTCCCAAGCAGCACTCATGCTGGTATCACAATGTATGCTGATAGCACAAGCATAAATGTTCATGGTGGTACTGTCTCAGATCTTGCAAATAATACAATACGGGTACTCCATGATGCACAACCTTTGTTACCGCAAGCCATCTATTAACCAACATTGAAAAAACCTCTTTACTGTCATATTTAAATAATAAAGAGACGACGATGACTTCTTGTTTATAATACGTTATATTAACATAAATTAAAAGACACATTCGGCCACATTTGTGGGAATAATTGTTATTGATTGTTTTCAATGGAAGGGACGTGTTAGTCAACTCACCGAAAAACTTTATAAAGCTATATGTTGCCTGCGAAGACTAAAACGTATATGTGAACGTCAACACTTCCTACTGTACGTAGATAGGTAGGTGTAGGTAGGTAGGTGTAGGTAAGTGAAGGTAAGTAGGTGTAGGTAGATGGGTGTAGGTAAGTATAGGCAGGTAGGTAGGTATAAGTGGGTAAGTGTAGTTTGCCCAATTTGAGTCTATTCTTAGGTGTGGCATAGTTTTGTGGGAAAATTTGACGCATCCAGGAAATATATTAAAATTACAAAAGAAAACGATAAAAGTAGTCTTTGGTATGGGCAATCGAATATTCATACAACAAGAAATAATCACAGTTTTTAGTTTGTTCATTTATAAAAGTTGCTTCTTCATATATAATAATAAAAAACATTTTCTACCAAACTCAGGTTTACATAGTTACAACACGCAGAACAATAAACTATTTAATAATATACCAACCACTATTAAAAATACAAAAAAATAATATATAATAATAATATAAATAAACAATTTAAAGCAGCTTTAAAATTGTATCTCACAGATCATAATTTCTATATACAGGCTGAGTCAAGCTATACGCCTTTTTTTTTAGTGAGTTTATTATTAGGAATTTATTAAAAATTTTTGGTATGCATATGTTTCGAAGGGTGCTCTACAACTTGGCGCAGTCAGTTTTCTGATTGGACGTCAAATGTCAAAATAGCGATTTTCAACTGTTTATTTTTAAATGGAACGGGACCACTTTTTTTGGCTTAAACGATGCTGTATGATGTTTACAATATGATCCTTACTGCATTTTTCATAATTTTTACGATTCGGCTGTAAAATAAGCATTCATTATGTTAGTCTAGTAGGCCGATACGTACGCACGCGTCACCGTGTTTTTGCGTAAAATAAGTAAACTTTTGATGAAACAATTGCTTGTAAGTAAACATTTCCACTTCTTCGAGTTTCTCGTTGGATAAAAACTAATTAGTTTTTTATTTAAATTTTGTTTAGTTTATAATCTTATAGTTTTCATTTGATGTTATCCTAATATTGAAGTAACTATTATTTAATGTAATCTAAATGCCTGAGTTTATGTTTTTTTAAGTTTATTAAAATAATGATTTCATTTTGTGCAAATACATCAAAGTACGTTGCGTAGGTCTCGGCCTACTAGACTAACATAATAAATGCATATTTTACGGCTGAATCGTGAAAATTGGGAAAAAATTCAGTAAGGATCATATTGTAAGCATCATACAGCATCGTTTAAGCCGAAAAAAGTCGTACCGTTCCATTTAAAAATAAACAGTTGAAAACGCTATTTTGACATTTGACGTCTAATCAAAAAACTGACTGCGACAGGTTGTAGAGCACCCTTCGAAACATATGCATACTAAAAATTTTTAATATATTCCTAATAATAAACTCACTAAAAAAAAGGCATATAGCTTGACTCAGCCTGTATACTTGATGAGTTTTATATAAAGTGAAAGCGAGATTATTGGTATTCATATCAGCCACTACACTGTTTTATGGATTATTATTACTTGTATATCTGTTTTTTTTGTGTTTCACATAACAAATTTTTTAAATATTGTACGTAATTTGTGTAAATAAAGAAATAAACTATTTATCTATCTATCTATCTATCATTAACTGCAGTCCTGTTAGTAGCAGCCAATTAACTCTGCCATGTAGACAACAAATATAAACGCAATGAACGCAATAAAATGTATATATCTTCAGTATTTCTCATTAATTGGACATTATTCTAGAATTACTGCGGCAGTTAAATTAAATGGGAGACTACGCAATAATTTTCTTTTATCGCCGATTTAAATATGCAAATTAACTGAACAGAAGTCTAGATTAAGTAATTACCAATTGGAGTGCAATCGATTATGTAAAATTCATTTTTCTTACTCACCTTCTTTGGGCGGATTAAAACCATGGACTTCGCAATATGTAGTGGGCGCCAAAGTATGGCCCGGACTTGAGGTATCTGGACAGGGTACGGTTGTAGGGGTATCTATAGTAAAAAAAGTTGCAGCGGAAGCCTGTTCCTCTGCTTGGGCCATTTCTTGGCGCCTACATTTGGCACAACGTTTCATTTCTGAGCGCACACGTAACAGCCACACCATCCCGAAGAGAGCCATGCCAAAGGGCGTCATGGTCAACATATGCACATGGCCAATCTCGCGTGTAAGGCGCAGGTTCGACACACACATACCCTTATAATATTTTAACAAAATAATTATACCATGCAAATTTTACACTAGACACTTTTTTAGAAACCAACACATAACACACTATTTTAAATAACACTACTTTATTGGCACAATAAACTTAATTTGCTTGTCAATGATAAATTGTTGTTTGGTTACTACAGTCGCAATTTGTAGAATTGCACCGGCGGGCCTTTGTAGTACAGCTCATTGTACACCTGAAATACGCATTGTCAAATATACACATTGAAAGAATATATTGATATGCCTTCCTTTATATTACTTCGTTTTTGAACCTACTTTGTAATTTTACACGATATTATGCAATCAATTGCACTTGCACTTTGTTTAATGAAAATTATTTTTCTCGTTTTCGTAAATTTTCGCAGTTGTGTATTTAAGCATAATACTCATATATTTAAAAACTGTATAAAACAGTGACTAAAAAAATGCCGGTGTAGATTTATAAACGAAGCGCATGAGAAAAACAGATATTTTCAAGAAAAATCAAAAACAGTAGAATAATTGCAAGACTACGTGTAAGGAAAAAGACCACCCACCAACCCAAAGTTAGTTCAGTGTACCAAAAACGCCCTGTAATTAGTGCGTGATATTTTTCTTGGCTGTTCCTTATAACTGATAAACTAGCTGTAAAATTTAAGACGGCTATAAAAAGGAAACACAATAAAACTACATCTGCAAATGAAACAAATTACACAAAATAAGTTTTTTTATTTCATCAATGTAGACCGTTAGTACTACCTAAACTAAATGAATGCGAAAGACCCTCGCGTTCAATAAACCCGGACGTCTCTCATCTCTCTGCGTTCTAAGACTAATATCCCCCAGCTAATAGCACGTTTCGCAATCAGAGGATGTTGTTTTTATCTCCCTTCAGGATAGGAAATTAAAGAAGAATTAAGGACCAAAACGAATTAATTCCTTGTAGTGAATATTTACAGGAGAATGTTTTACTTGCGATAATTCTGAATTAACCTAGAAACATTTTGACTATTTGTAGAGAAGAAATACACCTTCTGCTTTAATTACAGTTTCGTTTTGTTTGGATACTTGTTTAAATTACAAGGATATTTTTTAAACTAGTATAAGGTTGTGGAATATTTTATGCTATTGGAGCGACTTAATCGCTCATTTGTCACGATGTTTCAGTTCATTAATCTAACGTTGTAATGTTTACTTGCTAACCAATCAATTGATATCACACTTATTTTATTAAGCCAATCAGAACGCAGGAATTACGTGTGAAGAACCAATCAAATTCATTTGTCTAGTGGATTTCAATAACTATCGTTTTAACTAGCTAGTTTATTGAAAAAAAACGTAATCACTAGTTGTATTACTTATGATAAAAAGGCTACAAGGTTTTTAACAAGAGCGATAAATAACTAGTAGTTTTTCATTGATAATGAGCAACAATTTTAGACCGACGATATATTTTTTTCTATTCATGAATTATTGTATTAAAATATAACTCGACTTTAATTTGCTTGTTAGGTACATTTTCATTTTTACATTTTTCACATTAATATAGGTTTCAATTTTGCTGAAACAAGATTGCTCAAGTAAATTTAATTGTGAACAATAACTATTCAAATCAGAAACGAGCTTTAATTGTAAATACATTTTACAGTGGTAAGAGCAATATTTATTCAGCGGAATCAAAACCTGAATTAATATAACATCGTCGAGTAATTTAAATAAAAATGAAAAGCAAAGGTATACTCATAATGAAATTGAGTAATATCCCATGTTAGCTCTTTAAGGTTTACATACTATGCTATTAATCAGTACAGTCGATTTCCGAGTCAACAACCAATTAAATCAATTTGCTCGTGAAAAAATATGACTAGCGGTGTTTAATAAGTGACAAAACCATGGAAAAACCACTACTTACAACAGCGGCAAATGAATAACGTGACTGTGCAACAACATGCAAAAAACGACGATCATTTCCGGTAACATTCGCAGTAATTGAAAACAATCGAAATACATCGTAATTAATTTAATGATGTAATTACTACAAACATATGGGGTAGCTTCTGATAGGTAACTCGTGGTAATTAATTTAAGACACATCGCGCCAGCAAAATTATTATTTAAACTAGCAGTCGTTAACAATCAAGTTTATTAAAAAATCGGGGTTTTTAGTTGTAATACTTTAATAATAATATTAAAAAAAAGTGCAAAATGTAGATATACTTCCGTACGTTGCAAACATTAAACAATACATAAAATTTATTAACTTCTAAAATGTTTAAACTTAAAGTTGTAATCCATTAGACAGTAATAGATAATATACAAACAACTTTCTGGGACAAGGCGATTCGTATTTAGATTTTTCAAAAAACAAACACCAACAGCTACTTTAACATCAAAATATTACCAATACTGCAAATTATATATCTCTTTGTTAATTCTAACAGTTTTATATTGAAATCCCATTGCTTATATGATATAAAAACAAAACGTAACTTTTCTTAATTTTGCGAGAAGAGATAATTTTGGATATAAGAACGCTAGAGGTCAAAATATAAAATCTGTCAGCGAAAACATAACAATAATAAAGATCACTATATAAATAAAACATCATTAAATTTCTAAGTAACAAAATTCACAGACAGCGTCGTAGAGAAACTATTAGAAATCATCAATTTGTATATTTTGTTATTAAGCAAAGAGATATTAACATTTACAAATAGAAACAACTTAAGACGGGTTTCTTTATTTTTAGGACTCTTTAATCCTCCGCTTGGATTAGCCAGGTCCCACCATTTTTGCGTGGATTGTAGCTTTGCTACTTCATACCTCGCCGTACATTATATAGACGTCTCTAGAGACATCTATCACCGTTATTGTATATCTTATACTTCCTTTCGTATTTACAAAACGCTAAATAAAATCAAAATTTAAAAACAATATTTTCTTTGCAACTCAATATCATTATGAAAATATGTTCCGCACATAGAAAAAGTGGATAGCAAATTTATTGCTAATGTAAAAATTTTAAGCTAAACTTACTGTTGTATATGGCAGTAAGTAAACAGAAAATTGTAGAATAGCAGGTTAAAAAAATAAACAAAGCGCTTCGCCTATACTTTCTTCAACTGACACATTGTTGTTCATCATATTTTCAAAAGCATGTTTGTAGCTACGTTTTATGAGTCATCGTTAACTATGATAACGCGTTTTTTGCTCGCCACAGGTGAAGTTGTAGGGCTGAGCGAGATTTAAACATCCGCTTTCTACTTTTTACTATGACATAGCAAGAACTACAATGAAAGCGGTCGTGCATTACTGTATTAAGATCTAAAAAATTGTAGTGAGAAAAAATCGCTTTCTTGGAAAAAGATTCTTTCAGATTAAAGAAAACCAGAGACAAAAAAATTTGTCGCATAGGACGTCACAGATAAATTAGCGGACTGGAGCACCAACCAAATTGGAGCTCATTCCTAGCTCTATAAGCTAAAAGATTCTGCAGCCAGTTTTACAGTTTTTTGAGAATGATCAAAACTGACAAAATTATTTCACTTCACGGTTTAACTTATCGTACATAGTGGCATTGTGCCGCTCTAGGGCTGTTACGATACCGAATTTGATCCCGATCTGTAAAACCGTTTTGAGTAATAAGCCGTTAAGTCAAAATAATCAAAATAACGAAGCAGTCGCCATTTTTAAGCTGAAAAGATCGGCAAAAAGCGTTGCATTTGACCTAAGGTCAAAAAACTATTTTCTAAAAAAAAATACAAAAAACATGTCTAACTTTCGCTTCCAGTTTCGGATTGTTTTAAAACTTTAACTTGTCGATGATGTTTTGAGATACCCTTAGCTCATCGAAATATATCGATTCATGTGACGCGCACGCACCCACACACTCAAACCACACCTTCCTACTGACAAATATTTTTAAAAATAATGTTTTGAATTTTCTGAATTTTCAAAACAAGCATATTCGTCAAAATATCAAACACGAACATTTTCATGAAATCAATACTTTCGTATACTAATAGCATGGGAAAGTAAAAACGCAATTTTGGTAGCTAATTTTATTTTGGAATTAAAACCACCATGGCGATTGCCATCTTCATGTTGCTTCTTTTTTTTTAGATAGCCAAGAAGCTCCATCAATCATCTTATCATCAAAAAGTAATTTTGAAGCATTTGACACTACAGTTTCACTACCCTTCAATCTAATCTGAACCAACATCTCTAGTAATTTCGCAAGATATCCTGTTAAAAAAGCATCTCGAAAGCCTATTTACCAACCTCCTTCGCAACTTCGTGAAATCTTCATGACGAGACACTTTACAAACTTATACGATCAAACGTGAAGGGTTTTTCTGAGGGCGGTAAAGCACATCACAAGGGAATAAACCCTAAGGGAAGACGAAAGATCCGTTTAATAAACAACCTGCGGAGTGCAACATGTTACTACCAACAAAAATAATCATAGACACGTATGTGTTGGGAAGCCTGTTGTTTCATTCTCTCTCACAAGGTAACATAAATAGTATAAAGTGTACGTGTATGTTTTCACACAGAAACAAATTCTAGTTCAAAAAGTACAATCACGTGCGAAAACTTTATGACGACGTATATTTCCCTACCTCATGCTGTTTTAATAGAAACAGAAAATTGTACTTCTAAAACTCCCTCTTGCAGTATAAAGTGTTATTTAAATTACACTATGCCGGTTTTCTTATACACAAAGTTCAAATAGTGTTATTTCGAGTTTTATGGCTACATATTTGTGTGCATATTGTATGCGAACAGAATTATTAACAAGTCGTTACAAATTAACTACTGTCGTTGATGTTATAACGAGTATTAAATTGATTAGGAGAATGGAAAAATAAATGACATTGCTGAGGGGAAAATTGGTCATACGTTGTGCAAAATAAAATATATAAAAATCTAGGAAATTATGGACCATTAACTACTGCTCTTTTTAAAACCTAAACCGGGTGCTAATTAAGATATATATTCGCAAAATTTCTCATGCCAAACAAACCATGGAAAGAATAAAAAAGAATAACGTATAATCTAATAACTATAGCAATTTTCTAGTGAGGTGAGGAAAAAGAAGTTCATATTAGTATGCGTTTTCCTTAAATTATCTTGTTGCTTCTATCTGTCCTGGAGCAAATTAAATATACACCCCATATGTGCAATTACCGAGTGTTAATTTCATTAACGGGAAGTGGAAGTGATGAGCCTCAAGCAAAAAACAACAAATAATTACATGCGTGTTGAAACGTGACGTTTTCCTGTTTTATAAGGCTTAACAGGACAAAACAGCTCTCTTATTTCTCAGTTTAAGAACGAGGTTTTACAATTAACTAAGTAGGTGTTTTATCACTCCCAGCAGTGGTAGGACTGTACCACTAATCGGAAAAATTTTCCTAAATACTTTTCCGGGAAACAAATCCGCTTACTTTTAATAGCGATTTACTGATTTTATTTACTGGCAGTAATGTAAAATTATAGTTAAAAATTATATAAAAAATTGCATTAATGAGTGTGTGCAAGATAAAAAAGTAAAATAGAATTATAAGGTACCATTAAAAATGTGATATTTTGAAAATCTCAGATGTACACATAGAGCGTTATTTTTTACATAATATTATGAGTAATTAAAAATTGATTATGTTTTTTAATTCAATAATAAACATAACATAAGTTTCCATCTAAAAAAAATTTCAAAAGCATTTTTTAAACATCTTATTATTTTAAAATAAAAATTGACGAAGCACTTCACCTGGACTTTTTCCCAAAACATGTTTTACATCATCTTAGTGTAGGTATTTCGAGAGTATTTCGGGCATGTGGCATGCCGCTCGCTCTCGTAGTGAGTAAAGATTACTAGATACACTTAAAAAGTATTGAAAACCAAAAATTTTACTACTATTAAACTCTAAGTTTAGAATCTCATTTTCCTATCACTAATAAGCAAGCTGCATATTCAATCCGGGCTTCTTTTACCTGTTTCGCGTTTTACTGTCGCTATTAGAAGCTGCATCTATATTATATAGAGCCCATAATCGTATGTATTGTTATGTTGCGGAAATTGGGTCGTAAGGCGCTGAGCCTTCGTTAGCAATCCGAACTCCGCGGCGAACACATTTGAGCCGGTCAGTAAAATTGAATTGACTAAACATTCGAAAAACGTGCACTTGAAATAGGCACTTATGAAAATGCGTTACAAAATGTCATTCAATATTACTGAAATATAAGGCATTGCTTAAGATTTGTAGAAATAAAAACAATAATGAGACAAATATGTAATGAACAACTACATTACAAACTCAAGAAATTAAAGAATTATTAATTAAAAAGACATAACTCTACTTTCTACATAATTAGTCGGAAACCAAACTTGACCCAAATACTGAGAGTTCGCCTTTTGATTTTGATAATGTTAGAAAATTTTGCAATAATCTAAAGTGACGAAAATTTTCGTAAATTTTGAAAATTAAAAAAAAATTGTGGATATGTTTTTTGTTTTTAGTATTTGTTTATCGTAAACCATATTAATTCGTTAAAATCTGAAATAGATTTCACTTTTTGGTTATAGTCTTTATTTTGACGATTATCCAATTAAACTGTTCAGGTAAACGACCAAAAGCAAACCTCCCAGAAATGCTTTCTCAATAGAATATTGTTCCTATTATCATTTAACATTTTCATACCGATTTTTAAGGCACAACTCGTATATTTGTTTAATACCGAAGAATTGTTGGGGGTCGCTGACGAAGGCCCCATACGTTTTAAAGCAGTTGAGTGGTTTCATGATATTTTGTGTTTTCTATTTGCAACTAATAACTATCCCTTGATACCTCAAAATTAATTTCATAAGTTGGTTATAGCCGTTTTTGGTGGTATTCAATTAATCTATTGAGGTAACTGACCAAAA